>OX454527.1:75843805-76291305 GCA_949715645.1 Portevinia maculata
TTCTAAATTTTTTTGATTAAGTCATGGCCTACACAAACCGCTTATTATAAAAAAATGCATTGAAACCATAACATCATTGTTCCTCTTGGTATTATGAAAATATATATTGTTAATTCGAACCTAACTACATGGCAGTGGAGCTCCGTACAGTAAACTTATGTATTATTACTTAATTATGTATTTAAAAAAAAAAAAAAATTAAATGCGAACTATGTATCTTTTTTCGCCGCTTAGCGGCAAGGGGGCCGGTAATGTTTGTATCAAAAAGCCGATTTATTAAACTTACCTTTTCATGTAAACCCTAGCGTTAAAAAGAAAAAGATCAACAGTTGCCTGCCCTGTTATCAGCTACTGCCGTCCACCATATTTATATGTCTCGCCGTCTTTTTCCGGCTCTTACCTTTTTCATCCGTCGACGAGACCAGTCCAAATAATAATTTCCTTAATTGAACCTTTTTATATTAAATTTTGAATAAGAGTTTTCGAACATTTCTTAGAGTTAAAATATTTAATTAAAAAATAAAGAAAAAAAAATGAAAACTGAAATCTCGATTATTTAAGCAGTCAACTTGCTAAAGCCCCCAAGTGTCCAGGAATCAAACACTCTTCCTGAGTCTGATGAGTCTGATGATAATGATGATGAGGATGACAGAGATGATGACAGTGATGACACCGATAATTTCTAATTTTTGGTTTGATTTTGTATTTAATGGGCAATTTGTTTCATTATAAGTCTCAATAATAAATCCCAACGCAAAATTTAAGATTGGTTCTATTAATTTGTTTTTCTTCACGATAAAAGGGGGCCTTAAAGTGGGAAGGTAAGTGTAGTGGACAAAAATTAGATCTTCAATAAATCTTTTTTAAGTTTTAAATACATACCTATTGTAAAATAGGCACATTACTAAAAAGTGGGGGTTTTAGTGGGCGTGTCGAGTTGGCGGGTTTGAACAAATTTTGGGAATGGTCTCCGAAGCTATCGTGCAAAATTTCAGGTTCTTAGCTCTAACGGCTGATTTGATGCCACATTTTAGTGCATTCTGCCCCAATGTGCGGTCGGTTGCGCAGACAGAGGATTTAAGAGAACGGAAATGGTGCGGAAGAGACTTAATGTGTGAAGGTTATCTCATAAATTTTAAAATGCCTAACACAACTTTGTTTTTCTTTTATATATATACTCGTATATATATAAATAGAACTCAACTTTGTTTTCTTTTATATAATATATAAATAGATCAAACCAAAACAAAAATCATTTAAATATGTAGGATGCATCATAAAATAATTTCTCCCTGATGCTAAAATTTCATTCTTAAAAACTACTAGGTAAAAAAATTATTTAAACCTGTAAACACTCATCCATTAATGTTTTTCCAAAAACCCACAGGTGAAAAAATATACCTATATAAAAATAGAAAACACGTCGCTCCAGGTACTGGTGCTAGACCACAAACTTTTAAAACATAAAAACAAAGAATCAAACTCAAGTCCTAAGTCACAGGTACGAGTAGCTATATGCTTAACCACATTGCATTTTGCAAAAGATTAATTTTTATACCCTATTCTAAGGGTATATTAATTTTGACGCATAGTTTGTAACATACCTTAATATTGCCCGTAGACCCCTAAAAGTTACTATATTTATGATCAGCATCGATAGTAATGTCGATCTAGCCATGTCCGTCCGCCTGTAGCCAAAAATTAGGCGTTTAAACTGGACCTAGAGAGCTGAAATATTAACCATATACTCTCTAGGGTCCCGAAATAATCAATTTAACGAATTTTTGAAATCCGCCCACAGACACGCCCACAAACTCAAAAAAAAAACAAATTTTGGAAAAAACCGAATTTTGAGCTAGAAAGCTGAAATTTTTTATATATGATCTATGACTCCTAAAACTGCTCGGGATAAAAAATTTTCAAAATCCGCCCACTGACACGCCCACAAATAAATAAAATATTTTTTTTATACCCTATTCTAAGGGTATATTAATTTTTGAAAATCCAAAGTTTCAGCTAGGGAGCTGAAATTTATAGTATATACTCTCTATGGGCCCTTTATGCTCATGTGTAAATATTTTCAAAATCCGCCCACTGACACGCCCACAATTAATTTTTTTTTTTTTGAAAATTCAAAGTTTGAGCTAGGGAGCTGAAATTTATAATATATACTCTCTAGGGGCCCTTTATTCTCATGTGTTAATTTTTTTTAAATCCGCCTACTGACACGCCCACAATTAAATAAAACAATTTTATTGAAACACCCAAGTTTGAGCTAGGGAGCGTTTTTTTTTTGATAAAATCCTTTAAATGTTATATATTAAAATACTCGCATGTAGAGCGTTCTTAACAATTCAACCATACTTAGACTTTTGTCACGCCCACTTATGAGGGATAGGAATAAGAATAGGGTATCCAACAGTTCGCCCAAGCGGACTGTAGCCCGTCCCTATGTTTTTATTATAAGTGCGCCGAAATTCGTCAAAATTTAAGAGATCTGCGCAGTAGATTGGCCAAGTTAGTTCGTGCTATACGACTTGTGTTTCCAGAATTTCCAAAAGAAAAGTGTGAGTGAATCGATGTCAGTGTTTGCCAGTGCCGGAAAAGTAATAAATAAATCATTCAAATCGTGAAGTTTTGATGTCAAATATTCTTTAAAAATAGGTATTTGCTCTCGAATTAACAGAAATGTATTAAAATATAATTAATCAAAAAATGTTTTATATTACATTAAAATAGTGTAAGCCGTTTTCTGAGAACCTCTTTATGGGTCTTAGCGGTTTATTGCTTTTAATGATTAAAATCTGTTTTGCCGCCGGTATTTTGGTTTTTTCATTGCAATACTAAATTAATCCTTTTCTATTCTGTTAAAAAAGCCATATCCTGTTAAAATCGGCTTATGATTACTAAAACAAACATTTTTTGTTTATAGGTAGGTAGCTGATATGAAACATGTCTAAATCTAAGAAAAAATGTCGACAATACAGTGTTGATTACTTGAAATTAGGTTTTCTTCCATCAAAGGCAGACAAACGATTGCCTATATGCATTTTATGCAACAAAGTTTTGAGCAATGACTCTATGAAACCATCGAAGCTCGAAGATCATCTAAGAATATGTCATCCTGATAAAATAGGCGAAGATTTGAAATATTTTCAAACATTGAAGGAAAAATATGAAAAGAACCCCACCATGCACAGTATGTTCGCTTCAACGTCTCAAAGTAACGATGATGGCTTGCGGGCATCATTGCTTATAGCGAAATCCGGAAAACCGCACACCATCGGAGAACAGTAAATTTTACCTGCTGTTAAATCGGTTTTGAAAACTGTTCTGCACAAACCTCCATTTGCCGTACTGAAAAGAAATTCCTTTGAGTAACAACACTATACAACGACGCATTGATGAAATGAGCTCTGATATTGAAAGCTTCTTGTGTAATTATTTTTATCATTTTTCTATTCAACTGGACGAGTCAACTTTACCTGGTAATGAAGCATTAATATTGGCATATGTTCGATTTGTTATGGACGAAGAAATCCAAGAAGAGCTGCTATTCGCGAAAACTTTGGAGACGGACACTAAGGGCGAATCAATATTTAATGTCCTGAGTGATTTTTTTAAGGAAAAATCGATTCCATTTACTAACATCATTTCGGTGGCAGCAGAAATTGAAATACCATAGTATGGAGTAGACGTGTTTATACTGGCGGGCCAATTCACTAAGCTTTTAATCTATACATAATTGATTTTCTATTGTTTGACCGTTGTTTGTTACCTTACTACGATTTTCTCTAAAGTTCTACGGTGTTAAAATTAGTTTTGTCAAACAATTTCATATTTTAAAGTTTAAAACATTTTTGCATCATTTCTTTTGCAAATACGTAAAGAACGCACACACACCATTAAGATGTCGAGTAGCGGCAAATTCACCATGTCCATCACCAGCAGCCCTTTCGTCACCTTCACTCAAAACAATTACGTCGGAATGTTTTTCCAGCCTGTACAAAAAAATCACAGAACAGGGTGAGTCACTTAAATCTTCCCTTAAAGATATGGAGGAAATACCATCCTCTCGAATGGCGTCCATTGAAAAACACATATGTGACAAATTCGTTGTTGTTGATAAGCAAATCGAAGATTTAAAAAAACGCGTCTCTGCATTTAATGACTGTCTGGTTAAGGTCAGCCACTTGCAAATGGAAGTTGAAGATCTAAATAAGCAACTACAACAAAAGCAAGTGCAACTGAAAATGCCAGAACACAATAGGGATGCTGAACTCTCGCGGATGAAACAACAAATAGACACTTCACGCAAATAACCTCGCTTCAAATGGTTTTTTGGTGGGAGTACCTTTTCTTCCAGACGAAAACTTGATCACGATCTTTAAAAATATGTGCAGTTTTAAACTGCCAACCACTTGCTGTTAATCGAATATTTTGAGCAAAACCAAAGACTGATTCAGTCATTATACGAGTAATAAAATTTTCTTCGGCACACGATAAAATGTCGGCACTCAAGGCCATGTCGTCATTCAGGAAAACAAAATCGCGACAATTTTCTTTGCGGGATGTGGGCTTCAGTTCCGACCGAAGTATTTATTTGCACGAGAGCCTCACACCAACCAATCGTATTATAATGCGACAAGCGATCGAATTCAGACGCAAAAAACTAATTTTCTCCGCTTTTTCCACAAGAGGAAACGTTTACATAAAAATCGCACCGACTTCCACCAATGTAAATATTGACAGCCTTCAAAAGCTTAACGAAGTTGTTGCCGCTTGTAAACATCATGACGAAGATGGAAGAAATAGAATGCCAAAAAAAACAGCTAGATCCAGTTCCTGTCAAACTTTTCAAACTTTTCACGCTCTACTTTTATTTTCAAATATTTATGCTCTTTTCTATTAAAATAATAATTTTGAAAATTTTTTCTGTATTTTAGCTTACTCTTTCTTAGAAATTTCTCTTAATAATTCTTTTATATTTTTATATTTTTTATACTTTTATATTTTTCTTTGTGCAACTCGTTGGTTTTATGTGCATCTTTCAATGCTTTCTTGAATGTCGCCTCCGGCTTGGGGGTCACCTGTGCTTTGTTCTCTTCTTTCAATTACGGTGATGAATGGAGAGACGAGTGAAACCGAAAGCGTTTTCCCTTCCTCTTATGGTGGTATCAAGCCCTCACTAAAAACTCGGCTTATGTTTTTTGTAACAGATACCCTGGAATTTCTGTTTGTCATATAAATGCTCAGAGCTTAGTTAAACATTCTGATGAGTTTCAAATAGTTTTCGGTGGTGGGAAGGTCGATATTATTTGTGTATCCGAAACGTGGCTATGTCCTCCTATTAATAGTGAAATCATTGATGTAAATGGTTATAGGACGTACCGGGCCGACAGAATTGGTAGAAGGGGCGGTGGGGTAGCGATTTTTATTAAAAATTACATTCAACGTAGACTGTTGATTGCTTCTGAGGCGAACGATGTCATTGAATACATCTTTATTGAAATTGCATGCGGATTTGATAAATGCTTGGTAGGAGTTATTTATAAGCCACCTAATGTTTTCGACACCGCTCATGTTACCAAACAGTTTGAAGACATATCATTGCATTATAATCACATATTACTCTGTGTCTGTGGTGACCTAAGCATAGACCTCTTAGATAAATATAACTAAAGTGTTGATCGTTTTGTAAATAATCTGAAATCCCTGCAACTGTACTCGGTTAATAACGCTTTCCCTACTCACTTCAGTCATAGCTGTTCTACATTACTAGATTTGTTTATTGTTAATAATATGGAACGAGTGAATTATTACGGCCAATTGGATGTGCCAGGATTCTTGAAGCATGATCTACTTATTCTTTTTTATGATCTAGATCTTAACATCTCTGGCAGTGAAGCTAATACAATAACTTTTAGGGACTCTAGGGCTGTTGATAACGACTCCTTGTTGCGTGATATTTTTAGTATTGAGAGGGAGAGACTACATCAGATGGCGTCCGCTGATGAACAGATAGATTTCTTTACATTGCAAATTAATATTCTTTTTGAGTCCCATGTTCCTTTAAAAACGTTTACCCCTCGAAATAAAAATTGTGTGTAGTTCAGCATCAGAATTGAACACCTTCTTGAACTAAGAAACAGGGCGTATAAAAGATGGAAAAGGTTCAAAATTTCTGAACTTTTCAATGCTTTCAAAATTGCAAGGAACAATGTAAAAAAAAGAAAAAAGAAGGGCGAAAATGAATTCTCTCCTTTCGAAGTTCAATCCAGATCTCAACCGAACCAAAACGTGGAGGTACGTTAAGGAGTTAACAAAGAACTTCTGCTTGTATGAGTGAAGTCAGTCCAGATTACTTAAACGCCGAATTCGCCGCAGCCTCAAATGCACAATGCAATGATAGCGAAGCTCAATGTTTATTAATACCAAACAATTCTATTACGTCGGGAAATTTCTCCTTTCATAGAGTGTACGAATGCGATGTACTTAGCTCCGTTAACGCTATCAAGTCGAATGCTATTGGTCTGGATGGCATGCATCCGCGATTCCTTAAATTAATAATCCATGAAGTACTGCCAGAACTTACGTATATTTTTAACAGTGTCCTTACCTATTCCACCTACCCCAAATCCTAGAAATCCTCTAAGATTATTCCTATTCCTAAGAACTCAGCAAATCGCAATGCAGCATCCAATTTTCGTCCAATTTTAATTCTACCTTTTATTTCAAAAGCCTTCGAAAAACTTTTAAGTCAACAAGTAAATGCATACCTTAACGAGACCTGTCTTCTCTCACCACACCAGTCCGGCTTTAGACCGCATTATAGCTGTACTACTGCACTTGTGAATTTAGTTGAAAACTTTCGTGTTGAAATGGACAAGGACAATGTAACATCACTGGTATTATTAGATTTCTCGAAAGCTTTCAATACAGTACCCCACGAAATACTGTTGCATAAATTAAAATACTTCTTTCACTTTGACTCAACGGCACTTAAACTTATGGAAAGCTACCTTAAAGGCCGCAATCAATGAAACCAAAGCTGGTGTCCCACAATGGTCAATAATGGCTCCGCTGTTATTCACACTGTTCAACAATGACATTCCATCAGTTCTGAAGCACTGCAAGATCCAAATGTATGCATATGGCTTGCAGATGCATTTAAGCTACCCTTTTGGACTGGTGGAAGATGCAACGGAACGATTCAATGAGGATCTGAATTCTATTGTTTTATGGTCCCGCAGAAACATATTGACGCTTAATTCCAGCAAAAGTCAGGCAATCGTTATAGTCCGATCACGTATGGATACCCAACCATACCCCAAATTATAATTGATGGCTCACCCTTAATTTACTTCTCCAGCGTCAAAAATCTGGGAGTAACATTTAATCAAGCTCTTACGAGGGAGGACCACATCACAAAAACAATTGGTAAAATTTACGGCTCGCTGCGAGCTCTTTATCAAGCGGGAAACTGTCTGCCCCTCAATATTAAAGCCATGTTAGTGAAGTCACTTCTGTTACCTATCCTTTTTTACGCTCATCCAGTTTTCTGTGATTTAGACAGCCACAGTTTCCATAAGTTTAAGGTCGCCTTAAATAGTTCAGTGCGATTCGTCTACAATTTAAGTAGAAGAGAGCACATTTCCAGCCGTGTGAAAGAATTTCTGTTTAATCTGAAAGACAGCCAGGCACCAGATTATCTGTTCCAAAGATTACAATTTGCTTCTTCTGCTAGAAGCAGAATTCTAATTTTGCCGACCTATAAATATAATACAACGAAAAAACAATTTTTTGTGTACGCCATTCGACTGTGGAATACGCTTCCGATTAACATTAGGAGATCATCAGGCTTCAGCGACTTCCGGAGAAAATTGAAAGAATATTTTTGCACATAATTCCAAACTTGTTTTAGGGTTTTTAGGGTTTTTGTTTTCATTTCATTTCATTCTTTTTTTTTCTTTTTTTTCCATTTTTGTTCAACTTTTTATGTAGTATGTAGTTTTAATTTTGTTCTAAATCCTTGTTTTAATTTGAAATTATGTGCTTTCGAAATTAACCTTTTATAACTGTTACACAATTAATGGATTTTGTATCTACGTGTTAACACAATAGTAAATAAATAAATAAACAAACAAACAGATGGAGCTCCTGCCATGTTCGGGCGATATCTTGGGTTTATAAGCCATCTTAAAAGA
This sequence comes from Portevinia maculata, assembly GCA_949715645.1. Lineage (NCBI taxonomy): Eukaryota > Metazoa > Arthropoda > Insecta > Diptera > Syrphidae > Portevinia > Portevinia maculata. The sequence continues at coordinate 75,852,013 of OX454527.1, forward strand.
ATTATACCAGAAGTAACTGCAATTCACTGTGTCATCCACCGACAACACCCTGTTATCAAATTAGTTTATAATAAAAATAATAAAAATGAAAATATTTATTTTTTTTTGGTTTATAAAAATAATAAACGTAAATACAATTCACCTTTTTTACAAAAATAAAATAAATGTTATTCACTATTAGGCATCAAATATCAATTAATTACATATTAATAAAATTCAAAATTCGTGGAACTGCAAGTTTCTTTCCACAAATTTTTCTTGCAAAATCTGCATTTTTGTAGAAAGCACTTTGTTTTTCTTTAACAAAACAAGCCTTTGCAGAGTTTGATAATTCAATTCCCTTGTCTCATCAGTTTCAGAACGACTCAAAACTGCTGTTGACTTTTTGTTAACTTTCAAAAATAAACAACATATAGCAAAATGTAAAATAAAATAAAAAAAAATAATTAGCACAAAGCAATTGTGACAAATCAGTTTCCCAGTTTCTTTTTAAATAATTTTTTTATTGCCTGTTTTATTCATGTCTATTTTATTTTTTATGCGACATTTCATGTAAGCTATTTTTTTTATTATATTTTTCCCCGTTAATTCAATGTCAAATTTTTGCGTAATTTCTGTTACACATGTTTCTATTGTTTGTTTTTTTTTATTTTTAATGCATTGACCCTTTTCTAGTAAATATTTATTTTTTCTACTAAAATTTTAGAAATGTCGTCAGTTTCTATTTTATTATTATTATTTGATTCTACTTCTACTTCACTTTCACTTGTCGACATGTTTCCACTTCAATAAGAATTAGACGTTTGATTTCCCTTTGCTCAAGTAATTGCAATTGGTTTGAACTCATTTTTATGCATAACGAGCAATTGCTCACCTGCCTCCACTCAGCGCTTTTACTCGTTTTTATGCATGAGACCCATTCTCACGATGGAAATACCGGCACGGATCATAAATCCATTTGATGAAACGGAAGTGTCGAATATGGTATTACAAGAGGAGCTACTCGAGCTTAGCACCAATGAGGAGCTGAAGGTGAAATTTAAAAAAGGCTATCAAATATTTTGGCTGCAGGCAGAAATATTAGAAAAATATCCTGGGCTGTGGGAAATTGCGCGAAAACTTTTGATAGCGTTTCCCTCGTCATACCTTGTCGAAAAAAGTTTTAGTGTCGTTACGAAATTATTGACAAAAAAAGAAGCAGAATGAACATCACAGAACGGGGATATTTGCAGTTATTCCTTACAAAACTGAAGCCAAATTTTGATAATTTGCTGTCAATCCATCAAGTTCCATTAAAATTATGACCTTTTTTTATTGTTTTTGCATTATTGTTTTTGCATTGTTGAAGTTACGATACGAATCGTATTATTTTAATAAATAGAACATAAGAAAATATACTATTTTTCTTTTTATTTTTACCGCTCCGAATTTAGGGTTGAAACTCAGCCACGGCGCAAATTTCCATATTAAAAATGTAGCAGCAGGGGGTCCACCGAAACCAGATTAATTTTGATCTAAATGAATAACGCATTACATACCGATTGCAACCTATTTTTTTTTTACTTAACTTTTCTCTAAACCCAACGAACCGTTTTAAAACCACTGGTATGCTCCTATGCCTAGGAATAATTCTGGGTTAACTATCTGATAATGTGCCAAAATTCGCTAAGCGACGTGAGCTTATTCGCGGTCTATATGGGAATATGATAAGATAGGATGGAGTATCTATGCTGAGGAGAAAAGTTAAGCAGAGTAATATGGTACATATGGGAACATAGATAGTAATTGCTTTACACATCTGATACGCATACGAAGCTAGCTGCATAATAGAAAAACGGGGATATCACCTCAGATGTACAGCAAAAAAGAAAAGAAGAGACCGAAATGATATAAGTCGGAAGACAGTTGATTGCGGGTTTTCAGCGTGGATGTGTGCTCGTGAACCACCACGTTTGTCAATCGAACACGAGAACAAGAAAAAAAAATCACATTTAAGTTAAAAGGAACTAACACTCATGTTCTGCTGCATTTCGATCGAAATCGGATTTAATTCACTTTTCAATTTCACTCGGGATGAAATTTGGTGTTATGCATTTCGATCGTTTTAGATTTTTTTGAATTCATTTTTTAACTGTCAAAATTAAACTAACACAATGTTTGCTTTTAAGTCAACATGAAGGCAAAAGTTTTAGTAATTTTTAATGAAAAAATGCTGGATTGGCACTTGAACCATTCGTAATAACTCCCTACAGATTTGCTCCAATTCACAATATTAATTTCGATCGAAATGCAGAACATACAATTTCACTTTCACCTTGCAAATTCACAAAAAGTGGAATGCAGAACATTGGCCTAAGTCCTCGAAACTGGGAAAAAATAGCTAAAAATTAAAAGGCTGCGTAAAACAATTGCCCGCACCACAACAACGGGCACGTGGAATACCAAACGAGTGATAAAACCGCCTTGCCCCAAGACGCATTACACTGAGCACCAGCGTGGCGATTATTTTTCACTCATATCCACCCAGCCATAAATCATTTTCGCGAAGTGACAACCCAAACAAATCCCAAGTGCTTTTAGCGACTAGAGTCTCTGCTAAAATCTATTCGCCTAGATCAGCCCAGAAGAACCACATCGAGTCAGCTGACCACTCTAACAGCAGTCCGGCAAATGAACTGCCACCCGTACCCATCTGTCATATCGACAGAGGTGTCATCAACCGCTATCGTGTTATGCGAGATAACCTACACAAATCCGTCATAACCAAATTCAGTATACTAGCCGCCACCCCACCTCCATCGGACACCAACATCGTCATCCAGCGACTCTTAAACCCCGCATCTGAGTCAGAATCTGGACACCCATCAGCAGAAAAATTCGCTTCACGTTAACCAGCAGGGCTACCTACCTTTAGTATTGTTAAGCCGCTCAATATCGCCATTTTTATACCCTTCCAAGGGTATATTAATTTTGACGCATAGTTTGTAACATACCCTAATATTGCCCGTAGACCCCTAAAAGTTACTATATTTATGATCAGCATCGATAGTAATGTCGATCTAGCCATGTCCGTCTGTCCGTCCGTCCGTCCGTCCGTCCGTCCGCCCGTCTGTCGTCAAAAATTAGGCCTTTAAACTGGGCCTAGAGAGCTGAAATTTTAACCATATACTCTCTAGGGTCCCGAAATAATCGAGTTTACGAATTTTTAAAATTCGCCCACAGACACGCCCACAAACTCAAAAAAAAAAAAAAAACAAATTTTTCGAAAAAATCGAATTTTGAGCTAGAAAGCTGAAATTTTTTAAATATAATGATCTATGACTCCTAAAACTACTCGGGAGAAAAAAATTTCAAAATCCCCCCACAATTAAATAAAACAATTTTATTGAAAAACCAAAACTTGAGCTAGTGAGCTGAAATTTATAATTTTATAAATCCGCTTACTGACACGCCCACAATTAAATAAAATAATTTTATTGAAAAACCAAGGTTTGAGCTAGGGAGCGTTTTTTTTACAAAAGCTTCGTTTTCTTTTGATAAAATCCTTTAAATATTATATTACAAAATATGTAGAGCATTCTTAACAATTCAACCAAACTTAGACTTTTGTCACGCCCACTTATGAGGGATAGGAATAAGAATAGGATATCCAACAGTTCGCCCAAGCGGACTGTAGCCCGTCCCTATGTTTTTTTTTAGTTTTTTCTTCTCTTACTATTGTGTGATGTAAAGTCCACTCAACCCAAATGTACGTAATCCTCTCCCCTAGCCTAAAGTAATTTCATCAACCAACTGACAACAACATTACCACGGGCTGGACAATGCTGTGCATAACAACTTCCTCACCCCTGCATTAAAATCGGTACGTCGTCATACGTACATTTCTGTGTAAAGGAAAGATCGGTAAGTGATTATCAAATTAACAAGGGACTACCAATTAAAAGAGACCAGTGTGAACAAAATTTTGTTGTTCGATCGCACTCACTTCGTTAAGAGTTTTAAGTTTATTAACTTCCCAGTGGAAGTTCTTCTAATGGGGCCGACTTTGTGAATCGCGGATTTTGACATATCTCCACGTTTCAAGGTCACCAGAATCCAAATTCAACGTTTTTATAGAGATGTCTGTCCGTGTGTATGTACGTATGTGCGTATATACGTATGTGCGTATGTACGTATGTGCGTTCGGTATTATCTTTCGCCACAATTATCTGGAGAACCAAAGATGATATTGACATGGGACTTATTCGAAGTTTATTCGAAGCGCAAATACGTAACACAGAACTGATTAAGTTTTCAGCGAAATCGGTCCAGCCGTTTTTTGTTAGTAAATAAATAACTAAAGTAATTTGCCTTTATTTGTACTACTTATTGTCATTTGTCATTGAGCAAATCATTATTACATTGTGCTCCGTTATTTAGTATACATGTAAATTTACAGGTAGAGTTTCATAATAATAGAGTTTTCAATATTTCTCAACCTCTATGAAGTTGGAAAATACCTATCCCAGGCTTTGCCAAGGGATTAGGCTCTGTTGTGATCTGTATATTATTCAAATTTAAATCTGCAAAGCCGCATGGGCTTGTCTGCAGAAGGTTATTTCTGGAAGGATATTATTGTTTTTGAGTTCTTATAGCATTTGTAATTCACTTTTTTTTTTTTTTTTTTTTTTTTTTGTATTTTTTAGTATTTTTGCTTTAAAACTGTTCACTATTTTGATAAAATTGTTTAACTTTTTTCAAAAAAATTGGTTTTTCGAAGTTGCGAAAATTCACGGGTAATTCATTAAATATTGTGGGAATCGCTACGTCATATTTTCGTCGTCCGTACTCGTTACAGTATCTCGGAATAACATATCTGTCCTGGTACCTTCTTCTTGTGCTGACAGTTTGCTGTGTTGGTATCTTGAAGGTGGTGTCATCTTCGAACTGTGATACTACCTCCAGCTTATGTAGTCTTTCTATATTAAGTAGTCTCGTCCTGCTATCGATTTGATGCCAATCAATATCATGCATACGTAGCCTTGATCGATACACCATTTTTTGTATCCTTATAACCGTTGCTTTTAGATTTTGTTGTTGTGGTGCATTTCCCCATGCCAAAATGCCGTATCTCAGGTGCGATTCAACCAGCCCAAAGTAGCATTGTCGGAGAACATCTGGTGTGCATAAGTAACTGAGATGAAATAGTGCATATGCTGATTGCCGAAGTTTGATTGTGAGAGCATGCAAGTGTTGGCTCCATTTCAGGTTATAGTCGACGATTACACCAAGGTATTTGTATGTTGATACATTCTCGATTGCTGTTGAGCAGTTATCCTCATTTTGTAATTTTGATTGATTTCCTGCTATGTGTAGACATTCATCGGTGTGCATTTTAATGGTGATTTTATATTTTAATACATGTGGTGGTCGTATGTGCATAACTTTTGTTTTTTGTGCATTCATGACCAGTCCATGGTCATGACACCATGCTAGGATTGCGTTAAAGTCATTTTGCATCATTTTTTCCGCTGCTTCCACGTTTTTATGGCTAACTACAATGGCTGTGTCATCTGCATACGCATAGCCGGTGCTATGTTTCAGAATTGATAGCAAGTCATTCACATATATTATGAAAATGAGAGGGCCTAACTTGGATCCTTGTGGTACTCCGTATTTCGCATTCTCATCTTCACTGAAGTATTCTCCGATTCGAACTTTGTACTTCCTTTCTTTTAAATAGTTTTCAAACCATGTTAGGATAGGTCCCCTTACTCCAACCTTTTCTAATTGCTTCAAAATATTTTTGTGGCATAATGTATCAAACGCTTTCTTAAAATCAATGAAGAGTGCGATTACATTGTGGTTTTTTTCAAGGCTGTAATTGATTCTGTTTGTGAAATCTCCGAGTAGTCGATTGATGCTTTTCTTTTTCCTGAAACCAAATTGATTTTTTTCTAGGATCTTATATTTTTCAACGTACTCATATAACCTTTTGGCAACAACTTCTTCTAGAATCTTATCTACGGTTGAAAGGATGCATATAGGCCTATAATTCGAAATTTCATTTTTCTTTCCACTCTTATAGATTGGTCGAGCGATTGATGTTTTCAGCATTGTTGGCACAGTAGATTGCTCTAAGCTCTTCTTTACTATTCTCGTTATTATTGGAGCCATAACCATCGAGCATTTTTTAAGATCTTTAGGTCTTATCCCATCTATACCCGCCGACTTATTTTCATCTAATGAGTTTATAATGTTCTGTATTTCTCTGTCAGTGACTTCCTCGAAATACATTGACCGCTGAACACTATTTGATGGACCATTATAACATTTATATTCGCATTTGTGAATCGTATTGTCTATTTCTAGTGATATTTGTTTTGCAAATTTGTTTGCCAGGTTACCAAAGTTTTTCTCGCTTGCAAAGTTTTTTGATAAAGTGTCATCTAAATTGGCGGATTTTCTACCTAATACTGCGTTGACGATTTTCCAGGTTTCTTTAGGATTATTGCTCGCTCGGTGAAATTGTTCTTTAAAAAAGTTAGACTTTGTCGTAGTAATTTTTTTATTTAAATCGTTTCGAAATTTCTTAAATTCTCTTTCATACAATATATTTCTTCTATTGTTTCTGTACCTCCTGTACAATCGATCTCTTTCCAAACATGCGTTTCTAATTTCATATGTCATCCATTTATGCTCATTCTTTCTTATTTTGATTTTATTTGTAATGACTTTTGAAGATATCATTATATTTATGAAAGTATTTCTAAAATGTTCATAGAGTTCGTTGGCTTCAGTGATTGGATTCAACTGTTCCCAATTGTATTCGTTTAATTTTCTTGTGAGATCACTTCTAACGACATAGTCTTGTTTTTCAGTTTTCGTATTTTCATCCGTATTATTGCATAAAAGCGCACAGTACAGGCCATAATGATCCGATACATTTATTTCAGCAACTCCAGACTTAATTTTATTTCTTGCTCGTACCATACAATGATCAATTAGAGTTTTACTATTTCTGGCCACTTCCACTCTCGTTACTGAGTGTATTGTATTTAAAAGACCTCTCGATGATATCATAGAAAGATAGTTGCTTACAACAGGATCATGCAAGTTGTTTATATTTATATTTACATCTCCTATTAACAGTAATGCATTTTTCTTGTCGATCTCATCTATGTGGTCACTTAATTCAGCAATGAAGTGATTTGCGTTCAGTATTGGTGGTCGATACACTGTGAGTAATGTAGCTTCGATATTTCCTCTACGCACGTTCAAAACTACGGATTCAAAGGATATTGATTCTCTTTCCATTCTCTCATATAAAATATCATCTCTCAAAAATACTGAAATACCTCCTCCTCTTCTATTGGATCTATTATACGATTCGTTGTTAAACCCATTAATTTTGTAGAATTCATTTTCTTCTTTTCTTATGTTTATTTCTGACAGAATGATTACATCAATTGCTTGTAAGAATTCATATATATTTATCATAAAGTCATTCCAATTCGTTTTAATAGACTGTATATTTAAAAAAAAGACAGCCAATCCATTTACTTTTTTAATATAATTTTTCATATCGTCATAAGTTTCCAATTTTGCAAAGCTTATGTTTGATCCTTTATTTATTTCGTTTTCCATTATGTGTATGTTAAATCTTTGTCGCATTGTGTACATTTTCCAATAAATTGGTTATGCTACTTTATCGAGATCCGCTGTGGACTCTATCTCCACCACTTTGTCTCCCTCGTTCTTTCTCGCGAGCACTTTGTTGTTTCTAAACCACACATACTTCCAGTTTACTTCTCTTGCTTTTGATTTCGTTTGCCATAGTAGTTTCTTGAAGTGTGGGGTCAGCTGACTGTTTATATAGATCATTTGATTTGAGTGCATTGAGTCTTTCTCTCTGTTTACCTTTAGACGAATCTCTCCATATGTTAATTTTGTTTTATTTTTTGCTTTTTCGAGAAATGTCATTTTTGTTTGTTTGCGTGCGAAGCTTATTGTGAGATTTCGCAATTGTTTGTTAGCCCTGTCTGTGTATGCGTACATTTCTTCAATATCGCTCTCATTTATTTTTATTTCTAGGGCTTCACCAATTGCACTAACAATTTCAAATGCGTTATCAGTTGCTTTCATGGGAATGTTCTTTATCTCTATATTTTTTTCGATTTGTTTTTGTTCCATTGTATTTATTTTTGTTTGAAGACTTGCTATTTGCGAGTCTTTCATTTCGTTTTGTTTTTTGTATTCGCACAATTCTTTCATTAAATTTTGGATCAGTTGATTATTTTTGGAAAGTGCATTATTTAATTCATCATACTTTGTACTGGTGAACTCTACAGTTTTTGAGTATTCTTTGAGCATTTCTTTTATTTCCTTCAGCTCGTTTTTTATGCATTGTTGGTCTCCGTGTTCATAACAATTGTTGCATAAATATATATCACACTTCGTTCGCTGTTATTAACAACATTTAATTTCCATGAACAATATTAAAGAGCATTTTTTAATATTAAATAATTCTTAACCATATCTTTTGGTTAGCCACATTTTAAAATTTCCCACTAGTAGCATTGATCCCACTGGGAAGTTAGTCGTGTGGACCTTGCGGGTCGCACCCAGACCACTTTTTATAAATTTTTTTTTTCGTGTCAGTATTAATCTTCCTGATATGCAGTGGCCGCGATAGCGATTGAAATATGCATTTTTCCATAAACGCCGTATGACAACGAGTACTTGTAGGACGTACGATTTTTTTCGAATTAATTAACCAGCCTTAACTAAGAACATGAATTTAACTAATATTATTAATTACTAAGAAACCAGACGGTAAATAATATAAAGATAGCTTATACGAGAAAATATAAAAATAATAATTTGAATTGAATAACAATTAGCGATAGAAAGCTATCAGAAATAGGATTAAAATATATTTTATAGTTTTCTCCGAATGGGTGCGGGTCCTGTTAAAGATATAAATTTAGACTCATAACATGAAATTTTGTATACATAGGTATTTCTTATATTATATTTAGCACTTTAGTCTAGAATAAATGAACTCGTTGTCGTTGGGTATATAATATTCCAGTCAATTAGCGTTCATGATTTTGAATTTGGGACTTGTTTGATACAATTCCCATGGATGGTAAGCATTTAGCAAATGAAACGGGAAATTCTTTTTTTGATTTGTGACGTTTGAACCTCAGAAATTTCATGAAGTGAGTTTCTCTTAGGGTGGATGTGACGCAATTCTAGGATCACCGTTGGAATGATCACTGCGTAGTTAAGTAGGAGAGGACAGTGTACGGGGCTTCCATAAGTTTAGAGCTACCTGGAAGCCAAGGTCGCCTTATGGCGATTCGATATCCCATAAGGCAGGGGTGGGTTAGCTCAAGGAGAACATTTCCAACGTCCGTTCACCCGCTACTGACGGTTCTACAAACAATAATTCTCTGAAAGGACGAAACAATCTTTTATTTTGAACATAACACCAGTTACATTTACGTAACAACGTTCGGGTTACTGCAACAAGATCCCCCCCCCCCCCCCCCCCCCCCCCCTTTTCCAACGAGCTAGGTCTTGCTTGGAGCAAGCATGCTAGTGTTGCAGTACTTCGGACATCCTTTCATCTTCGCAACCCGGACGGGCTTAAGAAATCCTGTGCCCTTAAGTCCTAAGGGTAGCATATGAAGCGGAAGGTCATTGGGAAACTGGTCGATAATTACACCTGCTCTTCAAGAGCCCTTATATCTTGGCGGTTACGGTTCGACCCTGGTGTTTAGGCATAGGTGGATGATTTAACCCCTTCCGGTGTATCCTTCGCACCTACAGCCAGTCCTATTATTCGTTACACAGTGAAAACTAAGTTACAGCATATTATGATTGATAATTAAGTTCAAAAAAGAATAAAATATAGAAAATAAAAAAAAAGTGGTCTGGGTGCGACCCGCAAGGTCCACACGACTAACTTCCCAGTGGGATCAATATGATTTATGCGATTAGTGGGAAATTTTGAAATGGGTTAACCATAAAATATGGTTAAGAATTATTTAATATCAAAAAATTCTCTTTAATATTGTTTATGGAAATTGAATGTTGTTAATAACAGCGAAGAGTGATATATATTGATGCAACCATTGTTATGAACACGGAGACCCTTAAAATTAATACTAAATAACGGTGCACAATGTAATAATGATTTGCTCAATGACAAATGACAATAATTAGTACAAATAAAGGAAAATTATTTTAGTTATTTATTTACTAACAAAAAACGGGTGGACCAATTTCGGTGGAAACCTAATCAGTTCTGAGTTACGTAATTACGCTTCGAATATCCCGGTCCCATGTCAATGTCATCTTTGGTTCTCGAGATAATCGTGGCGAAAGATAGTTCCGATCGCACATACGCACATACGCACATACGTACATACACACGCACAGACATCTCTATAAAAACGTTGGATCTTGATTCTGGTAACCTTGAAACGTGGAGATATGTCAAAATCCGCGATTAACAGAATTGGCCACATTACAAGAACTTCCACTGGGAAGTAAATAAATAGTACAAATCATCAATTTTAAAATTCAGCCACTTTTTTTAGTTATTTATTTACTAACAAAAGACGGCTAGGCCGATTTCGCTGGAAACTTAATCAGTTCTGAGTTGCGTAATTACGCTTAGAATAAACCTGGTCCTATGTCAATGTCATCTTTGGTTCTCGAGATAATCGTGGCGAAAGATAATTCAGAACGCACATACGTACATACACACGGATAGACATCTCTATAAAAACGTTGGATTTGGATCCTGGTGACCTTGAAACGTGAAGATATGTCAAAATCCGCGATTCACAAAATCGGCCCCATTACAAGAACTTCCACTGGGAAGTTAATAAAGTAGAAAATAAACCAAACTTTAATTTTGTAATGAGCGAGTTTGAAAGCCAGCTGAAATATAGACAATCCTGGAGTCGTGGGGGGGGGAGTGTTAAAGTCATCGAAGCGCCTCAAAATGTTGCCTAAGCCTTGCTACGAACCGAGTGCCACATTCTACCAGCCTTATTGTTTGGGGGAGGGAATTCTACAGGCGAAACGCATGTACAAAAAATTGACGACTCGAAACGAGGTAAGAGTAGCGTACTGGTGTCAGATTACAATTTCTAGCTGATGGGGAAAACTGGATTTTGCTATATAGATCGTGTTTGCAGAATATTGTTGAGCATTGTTAAGGTCCATAGAGCAAATAAGTCTTCCAAAACGAAACCATATATTTGTCTAGAATATGTAGAAATATGTTCATATCTCCGCAGACTAAAAACATACCTTGCCACGGTATTGAATACATCCATCAGTTTCCTCCTATGCCTGCTATCACAGTGTCAAAAAATTGCACACGCAAATAATAATACTGGGATGAGTAGTGACTTCACAAGTATCATTCTTGCTTTAATTGGAGTAATTCTTTGGGTGGCCCATAGGCCATAACATACTTAAGCCACCATACACTCTTCCGATTGCCAATTGTATATGGTTGGTCCAGGTTAGGGTATTGTTAAAGACTAATCCTAGATTTCTTGCTGACTTAACAAACTTAAAGTAAACTTAAAGTACGACTTTCCCTAAGTAAAATCAAGGCAGAAACTGGAGTTGAAGCTAGTAAAACAAGTGTTTATCGCGTGAAACAGCAGTCCAACCATATTAGACACAAAAAAATAAAAAAGAACCCACCATTGTCAGCGACTTGATTTTGCAATAAGCCACATCAGGTGGAGTCGAAAGCGGCATACCGTTGACTTTTCAGATAAAAAAAAGTTTAATTTGGATGGATCTGATGGATATAATTATTATTTCCATGATTTGAGGAAGGATGAAATAACCTTGGACCACAGCAAGGGAGGTGGAGTAATGGTATAGTTGGTCTCCGTAAGCGCCGTAGGCGCCACCCATGGAGAAAAAAATACCAATCACCAAAACTGCTTTCCTATCCTCCTATTCTTTCGAATAGTAAGTAGCACCTAAAATCATGCAATACAATACTTCATTGCTAGGTGCTGCTTACTGTTCAACAAAATATACATGCGCTTTAACACTATAAGGGTACTGTACAAGGTACATATATAAAGCCCCTTTGGCGTAAGCGTATTAAAAAAAAATATGGAGCAGTAAGCTTTTACGGAACTGCAAACCCTGATATTCAAAGCTCAAGAATGACCACAATCACCTACAAATCTATACTGGAAAGAGCTTTCCCTTATTTTTCCGAATTGTTTGGAGGACAATGACGGATTTTCCAACAGGACATTGCACCGATACCTACCGCAATAATAACCAAGACTTGGATTCAGAGTCAAAATGTAGACCTTCTGGCATGGCCGCCGTATTCACCGGACCTGAACATCATGGAAAACGTGTGGGGATGGCTTTCAAAAAAGTCTAAAAAGGAGGAAAGCAATAGTCCAATCCGGAAGACATAATTGAAGCCATAAAACAAGCCTGGACCGAAATTTCGTTAAAATAATTGGAAAAATTGTATAAATCTCTTCAATAGCAGGCTTCTTGAAGTGACACAGCGATCAGGAGGTAGTACACATTATTAAAAACTATTGTCTATAATCTTAATAAAACCCAAATTAATTTATTCCAAAGCAGGTGGAACAAAAAAAGGACTAATTTTGTGACCTTATTGAGAAAAGCATCATAAAAATTTAATTTATCTACCTATTCCCAATTTTTTTTCTACAGCATAAACATAATATAGCCTCCTTTCATTTTGCATTTGGTTTTTCCCGTATTATAGAAGTATTTAAAAAAAATCGTAAAATTAAATCAAGAAACTACCTGTTGGTTAACACGTGGAACACGTAAAAGGAAATCCAAATGTCGAGCACGCAGAGTCGGTAGTTCATTGCACTTCCAGGCAGAAATCCTCTTTTTGGTGTAGTGTTTAGAGAAAACAAGGTGCCATTCGTTTCTCTCCATTTATGGGTGGCTGGCGTATGTTGTTGTTCCACATGGGCATTGAACCTGCACCGCACGGATTACAAGCCAACACACTAACTTCTACACCATCGCCACCCCCTAGTAGTTAGTATATAAGTCAAAGTTTGAATTATTGTGAAAAAGATATTAAACCAAAAAAATAATAATCGCATTAATAATCTGTATAGATACGAGCAGCTCGTGAGTGAGATTTCCGTACCCTGGATATAACTATCTATCGATTGTGATCCTAAAAAGTAACGTTAAAGAGTCTCAAACTACCAGCTAAAATGAATATACCCTTAGGACAGAATAAAAACAGCTGACAATCAATCACCTTGCTATATCCAGTTAAGCATTGCTGCAATGAACATACCGTCGCTTGAAAAGCAAACTGACATAAGTCAAAATTTGACGATTTTGAGTTAACTATAAAGAACGAATCGCAAAAAAAATACAATTTTTCTATCAAACCGTGATAACTATAACTCTTAAACTAACAGCATTGTGGGTGGTGTAGAGGTAAGTGTGTTGGCTTGTTACCCGTGCGGTGCAGGTTCAATCCCCATGGGGAACAACAACATACGCCACCCATTCACATGCCTCTACACCAAAAGGTGGAATTCTGCCTGGTAGTACAATGGACCGTTACCGAGTCTGAGTGCTCTAGGATTTGGAATTCCTTTAAAAAAAAAACAGCATGAGGGCGCAAGTGTCGTTTTAAATTTAAGGAAAAATCCCTGTTGTTTTCCCAGCTAAATGACTTTTGTTCATTTGTAACACTTTGCTTCTAAACAAATTATGAATTCGTGATAAATAAGTTTCTTGAAAAGTGACACTTTTCGTGTTGTGTCATTTTACCTTGGAACAAAACTAGTTGATGAACTTCAAAGTTATTTTGATTACTTTAAGAAGTGTCGTTTTACCAATAAGCTAGGTTTTATTTTATATAATTTTATTATAGTCGATTTTTTCACTAAAAGTTCCTATATTTTTTTAATTATAACTTATACTATTTAGAGTGGGTTGTTTCAACAAAACGACACTTGTTCACACTTTTTTCTTAAACTAGTAGCAAAGTCAAACATTTTTTTTTTCAAAAACTACTTTTTGTAGTAACTTAAATATACCACTTGAAAGAAGAAAAAAAAATAATACTTTTTTTACTTTACAACTTTTTGGTATTCATTGAAATTCAAAACTAAAATGATTTTTTTAAGTTATGAAAAATTTCAAATCGCTTTTCTGAAAATGTATCTTAGATAGATATTTATTTTTTCGCTTTATAGTTAAATATTTACATTTGTTGGTTGGCACAGCTTGTACAGAGATATGATACTTGATATCTTACTACTGAAAGATACAATTTATTTTTAAATGCAGTCAGTAATTAAGTAATAAATTTGAAGGAAAAACTATAGAAAAAACCTCATGTGAAGAAACTAGATTTTGTTATTTTATAAGGAAATTAAAAACTATATCACAGTTGAGAGAATTTTTATAAATAAATAAATATAATAAATAGTGATAAATATAATAAGTGAATAGACAAATAAATAATCAGTTTTCATAATCAGGATATGTGTAAATATATATATATATATAATAAATTAACATCTGAATAAACAATTTAATCAAAAAGAAATAAATAAGCAGATATATTACCTGCAAAATAAATAAATAAATAAATAAATAAACATGTAAGTAAATAAATTAACAAGTGGGAAAAATAAATTAACAAGTAAAAAACAAAAAATAAATTAACAAGTAAATAGATGAATAAACAAGTAGATATGACTAATTAATAATTTACACGTGAAGAAATAGGTATATTAAATGAATGAGTAAATTATAAACATGGATAGAGAAAAATAAAAAAAAAAAATACAAATTAGAAAAACAAAAAGGTAAACAACTATAATAATTCGAGTTCGCTGACTAGATGATTATCTACGTTTCGACATTTAGACATAAAATTTTCATTGAGCATGTCAATCCTTCTTGCAATCTGGAGAGCCCCGGCTCTTTCATGTAAAACTATAGTTGAAAAGTCCCATGGTAGCCCCAGCATCATTTTTAAAATCTTACTTTGAGCAATTTGAAGTTTTTTAATGTGTGTTCTAGCACAGTTTCCCCAAACAGGAGAGCCATACGTCATCAATGCTTGAAAAACCACTTTAAAGATGATGATTTTATTTTGCTTACTTAGTAGTGACCTGCGATTTATCAAGGGATACAACATTTTAATAGCAATGTTCATCTTGTCTAAAACGTGTTTTATGTGAATAGCGAAGGTTAATTTCTGGTCTAAGTACACCCCGAGGTACTTAACAGAATCAACCCACGGTATATCACAATTGTCCAGGTTTAGTGTGCCGTTAGGGAAGAAGCAATTCAGTCTTTTTCTAGTGAAAAAGATAGCTTGGCTTTTTTCAGCGTTTATCTTAATCCTCCAGTGCTTGTAATATTCAAAAATTGTATTTAGACCGATTTGTAAATTGTTTTCTACTACTGAACCAAACTCGTGTGATGAATATATAGCGGAATCGTCCGCATAAAGTGCTATACCACAGTTTGGTATGCTAGGTAAGTCAGCTGTAAAAATGTTGAATAATAATGGGGCTAGAACCGACCCCTGAGGAACACCAGCTGGTACAGTTCTTGCAGAAGAAAAACTACCCTTTAATGCGACTACAAATTTTCGATCGTATAAAAAACTTTGGACAATTTTAATGAGATGTTTGGGAAAATTGAATTTGATAAGCTTGTAAATAAGCCCATTGTGCCAAACGGAATCAAATGCTTTTTCTATATCAAACAGAACTAATCCGATAGAATTTTTTTGATTTAGTTGTTTTTTAATTTCCTTACAAATCCTTAAGACTTGGTGAGACGTGTTGTGGTGTTTTCTAAAACCGAATTGTTCCGGTGGTAATACAGTTCTTATCCTCATGAATGCATCTAGTTTCATTTTAATAACTTTCTCAAGAATTTTGCTACATCCATTTAAGAGGCTTATGGGTCTGTAGCTGGTTGGGTTAGAAGGGGGCTTCCCGCGTTTTAAAATCGGTATAACTTTAGCAATTTTCCATTTAACGGGGAAGTATTGCAATTTCAGACAGGCATTAATTATGAACGTGAGCAAAATGAGAGCACTAGCAGGGAGATTTTTGATAACTTGATTGTTAATATTGTCCAATCCTGGTGTTTTTCGATTTTTAAGTTCCAGAATTGTAAACTCAATATCGTCTGTGGACACGAGTTCATTTGTTGAAATTGGATTATCGGTTTGGTCAAAAAGAGAGATCTCGTTGTCTATTGTCGCATCCAGAGTGGATAGCGCATTCTGTGTGACATTATGATTTTGTAAGAAGGTATCCGCCAGTATTTCAGTTTTATTTTCGTTGGACGTTATAAACGATCCATTCACTTCAAAACTAGGAGTGTGAGAATTTTTTTTTTAATATTTTCGCAACGTTCCAAAATGGCCTACAATTCGGATCGAGCGATCTTAATTTTTTGTTCCATGAGGAGTTTCTATATTCTAAAATATTCGCTTTAATTAAACGGGTTAAGATATTTATTTCTTTGAAATCATGATCTAGTCTATCTCTCTGCCAACGTCTTCTGTATGAGTTTCTAATTTTGATCAAGTTCAATATATGACGGGGCAGTACGATTGCTCTTTTAATAGGTGCTTTTAATGGGACTGATACATGAACGCTTTCAGATATTTTATTTTCGAAAGTCTCTAAGCAATTATCAATCTGTGTGCGGCTACTTACACATTCTAAATTTGTAGGGCAAGAACTTATATTATGGGTAAGAACATCCCAATTAGCCTTATTGTAGTCTAGGTATTTGACATTATTTAACAAAGGACTTAACAGGATATCACAACTGACAGGAAGATGGTCAGAACTTAATGCATTATTCACGATTTGGCGTATTTGTCAAGAAGAAGTCCAAAGTAGACGGTGAAAACCTTCTAGAGGCTGGTATGTAGGTCGGACTAGAAGGGTACACAATTGTAAAATTATGCCGCATGGATAAGTCGTTAAGGACATTTCCCCAAGAATTTGCTCTTAAACAACCCCAATTGCGGTGTCTACAATTAAGGTCACCTCCAACGATAAAATTGTCACCACTGAGCAGCCTTCTCAAGTCGCCTTTCAAACATTGTGCTCTGTTTATGTTGGATGACCCGCCTGGGAAATAAACTGAGTAAACTCTAAAGCTTACATTATTATTTAATTTAATTTCGATTCCAATATTTTCAATAACCGTTGTATGTATTGTTGGTAGTACGGTGTGAACGATATCTTTTTTTATTATGATGGCAACACCGCCACCTCTTCTATTCGCACGATCTCGTCTATAACATACATAACTATTACTACATGAAAAATGAACACTATTATCGAGACCCGTTTCACATACAAGACAAACATCAACATCCAGATTGAAGAGAAAATTGAAAAATTTAGTGCTTTTGTTGCGAATGCCTCTTGCATTCCAACATAAGAGCTTAATATTAGATTGGCTATTACTTAACATTAGAGTATAAATATTTACTTGCAAGCTGTGCCACCACTTTAAATTGCTGTGTTTTCGTTTTACATTTTTCAAGCTCAGATATCATTTCAATCATGAGAGAGGATAGTTCTTCATGAGAAAATAAGTCTTTCTCGGCTGGAGAGCAATGCTGAATTGGTGGTTGTTGTTGTTGGTTCGACCACCGCTGCTGATGACATGATGTATTTGGAAGAGATGGAAAGTCTTTGACACTACTGTAGTTAAACGATTTGGTTGTCACTGCTGGTTCTCGCTTTGGTCGCGATGGAATAGAATTGCGGAAACGCATGTGAGACGGATTTTGTGTCGTTTTTGCAATTATTTGAACATACTCCGCGCGACTTTTACATGTTTCGTCCGTAGATTTGTGATTTCCTCCACAGTTAGCACATTTGGAGATGGCGGTAGAAGTACAGGTGTTTGTCTTGTGGTTACCTGAACAATTTGCACAGAAGGTTTTTACATTGCAATGCTTTTCACCATGCCCCCACATTTGGCAGTTGTGGCACTGTGTAATGTTATTTTTTGCACGTCGTTGGAACTCCCATCTGACTTGTGTGCGGAAAATCGATTTAATGTTTTTTCGCAGATCGGCTAGTCGAATTGAGCCGTTTTCAAAATAAACAATATAAAAAAATTCGACGTACTTTTCGTGCTGCTTTTTTATAACTTTAATTTCTTTACACTTAAGTCCAAGCGATGATAGTTCTGTTTTAAGAGAGTCAGTAGAGTATTCATCTAGACCGAAGAGAATAACTTTAAAAGACCTTTAATAACTTTAAATGACTTTTAAGGCCATGAGTGAAAAATTGACATTTGTTTGATTTCAAGGAACTAATTAAAGAATTGTATGAATTAAGTGATTCACAAAACACTTTTATTCCAATCGAAATCTTTCGAATGGAATAGTCACTAATCTTTATTTCTTTTAAGAATTGATGAACAAATTCACAATTTTTGTGCAAAATTTTTATTGGAGGAATTGGTATTTTTTTTGACACTTGTTGTTCTTGGTTTGTGGGCATTTCTTCTTCATTATCCGTGTCTGGATGTGATTGAAGAGGCCCAAAATAATTGCCACGGCGCGACATTTTACTTGTTGAGGATATAGAATCCTCAAAAGTATTAGCACGACGTTTTGCAATTTTGGTTGTAAGGCAGAAAAAAAACGGACTGTGAAAAATCGAAACTGCTGATGCTAGAATGCAAGAATGTATGTTTTTTGAGTTATGTCAGTTTGCTTTTCAAGCGACGATACGTTCTCTTCCCCCTTGAAAGCCTAAATTTGTGTGTAGTTTTCCGGTTTTGTATTCTTCTAAACGGAAAAGCTATGATCAGGATTAGAGGGACAATAAGCCTCCAACTTTACTGCATCCTAATGGTCCGACCTTGTGTTTTGCCGGTTTGGCATATTATTTCGTTCTGTTAATGAACAAAAAAAAAAATTTCTCTTGCATTGTAATAAATGTTCAAAACTGAGTGAAAATGGTAGCGGCAAATAAATGGTCTGCGCCATTAATTTTTCTCGTTAAACTTTGCCCGTTCTCGCAACGAGAAATGTTTGTGACAATATTATTTTCACTATTTAAAATGAAAATTTAGTGAAAACTTTTCGATCTTCCACGTGAACTGCATTGGTTGGGGAAAAGAATAGTATTCACATGATTAAAATGTCGTTACCTCATTTGCTACTTCATTTTGGTAATAAAATAAATATATGGTGTTTTTTTTATAGAGGTACTAGCTGACCCGGCAAACGTTGTTTTGCCTTCAAATTTTATTTATTTTTAAATAACTGAGCCGGCAAACATTGTCTGCGAATTTTATTTATATTTAAATAGCGTATCCCGGCCGGCGTGCTTCGCTACGCATGAATATTAACATTGAATCAAATTCATTTTTATACCCTATTCTAAGGGTATATTAATTTTGACGCATAGTTTGTAACATACCTTAATATTGCCCGTAGACCCCTAAAAGTTACTATATTTATGATCAGCATCGATAGTAATGTCGATCTAGCCATGTCCGTCCGTCCGTCCGTCCGTCGGCAAAAATTAGGCCTTCAAACTGGGCCTAGAGAGCTGAAATTTTAACCATATACTCTCTAGGGTCCCGAAATAATCAAGTTTACACGAATTTTTGAAATCCGCCCACAGACACGCCCACAAACTCAAAAAAACAAAATTTTGGAAAAAATCGAGTTTTGAGCTAGAAAGCTGAAATTTTTTTTATATGATCTATGACTCCTAAAACTGCTCGGGATATAAAATTTTCAAAATCCGCTCACTGACACGCCCACAATTAAATAAAACAATTTTATTGAAAAACCAAAATTTGAGCTAGGGAGCTGAAATTTATAATATATACTCTCTAGGGACCCTTTATGCTCATCTGTTAATTTTTTTAAATCCGCCTACTGACACGCCCACAATTAAATAAAACATTTTATTGAAAAACCTAAGTTTGAGCTAGGGAGCTTTTTTTACTAAAGCTTGGTTTTTTTTTTGATAAAATCCTTTAAATGTTATATAACAAAATATATAGAGCGTTCTCAACAATTCAACCATACTAAGACTTTTGTCACACATACTTATGAGGGATAGGAATAAGAATAGGGTATCCAACAGTTCTCCCAAGCGGACTGTAGCCCGTCCCTATGATTTTTCATTATTTCCAAAGAGCTTTCAGCTCTCTATCCACAGTTTAAAGGCATAATTTTTGCCGACGGACGGACGGACATGGCTAGATCGACATTACTATCGATGCTGATCATAAATATAGTAACTTTTAGGGGTCTACGGGCAATATTAAGGTATGTTACAAACTATGCGTCAAAATTAATGTATGTACCCTTAGAATAGGGTATAAAAAGTAAATCAATTCAATACAATAGTGTATATTTTTTGTTTGATTGTGTGTTGCATGAATAAATAAATTTGATGGTGCTCCCACTCTGGAACATGGGATGGATAATTGTCCGTGAGAAAAGCACGGTTCCTCCAAATTCATACCACACACTTGAAGCGTTTGTCCTTGAGCTTCATTAACGGTTTTAGCAAAGGATAAACGCACGAGAAATTGAAGACGTTTGAATTGAAATGGCATGTCTGTTGGTATTAATGGGATCTGTGGTATCAGTACAACTTCTCCTTTTGCTTTGCCAGTGAGAATTGTTGCTTCGATCAAATTGGGCATTCATTTTTTCACGGAAAGTCTCGTTCCATTGCAGAGTTTTGGTGAATTGAGATTTCGAAGAGGTATGATCGATGAATCAATTTTCAAATTCAAAAGATGCGGTGGCATACCGGGTGGTTCCAAAGAATTCAAAAATTCAACCGAAAAATTAACTGCGTCTTCTTCATTCCTAGAAGTATCAATGGATTTGTATGATACCTAGTCACCTGGTAATTTCTGTTGAATTTGAAAATTTATTTCATTAACATTTGCATTTTTTAAAAATTGCTAAAATTGCGCGTTCTCTTAACCAATCATGATTTTTATAGTTTTCAACAATGTTTAGAAAAACGCGATCAATTAGTTCTTCTTTTGATTGCATAATTGTGCAAAAGTTGTTTGATAACGTGATAAAGCCATTTAAATCACTTGAAATTTTGCCATCGCCAATCTGCAGCAGTTGCTTCGAAAACTCACGTGCTGATGGATCATTTTGAAGACGCACACGCATATTTATGTTAAGCGATAACTTCTGTACATTTCCCCAAAGAAACGAACTTTTCAAACATGCATTAATTTCAGCAGCTGGAGTCACTCTGGGAATGACGGGCAACGTTGAAAATCACCAGATAGCAATATTAATGCACCTCCGAACAACTGTTGATTTCCACGTATAGATCCTGTAATGTTCGATTCAATGCTCACAAAGATTATGGGCCATCGGACATTCATCCCATAAAATAAGTGCTGCTTGTTGCAAAACTTTGACCACATTGTTTATTCATTTGTGACGCGTAGGTCGATTTATTGACCTTGCACTGGCAGCCGCGTTTACACTATCAACCGATTGGTTTATACGTCTACGCCGTTCCCTCTGTGATGCATTTTGTTGATTACGATCTTGTTCACTTTGTGATCTTCGATTGGTTGAAACAACTGTCGAATGACGTGTACGTCTACCAATATTTGAACGTCTTGGACGTGGCATTTCAAATGTGTTCTATGTATAAAAAGTGTAATCATTTAACTTAATTTCAAGAGGAGAAAAAAATGAGGAAAAAGAACTATACAAAGTGACACTGACACGTATATAAATAACATGAAATCCGATAGCAATTCAACCAGCAAATGCAAATGGAAAGTGTATATGTATATACACTGCTGTCTGTTTGTATTCAAACGATTCAACAAAAAGAAATGAATTGTTTGATGAAGTATGACTGAAAATATGAAAAAACAAAAACAAAAACAAATGCGACTCTTACCGATTACGTCTGACCACAATGCGAGTTCGTTGAAAAAGAACCTTAAAATGATCACTCACTGACAGCTGTCAATGTGTATGCGTGTATGCGCTACAACGTGTATTTACCGTGTGTATGAAGTCAGCACACAGTATACATACCGCATACGCTCATAGGCGCCTACGTATTTGTGGTTGTTTTTTTTTTATATGGACAAAATCACATGTTTACATGAAAAGTCATAACTCACGAACACGTCGACCGATTTCGTGCAAACTTTAGATAAACCATCTACAAGACCATACAAACAAACCCTAAAATTTAATCGAATTCGGTTTGACCGTTCGTGAGTTATAAAGTCACAACACTTTTGCAACAATATAATTCAAAATGATCCATCAGCACGTGAGTTTTCGAAGCAACTGCTGCAGATTGGCGATGGCAAAATTTCAAGTGATTTAAATGGCTTTATCACGTTATCAAACAACTTTTGCACAATTATGCAATCAAAAGAAGAACTAATTGATCGCGTTTTTCTAAACATTGTTGAAAACTATAAAAATCATGATTGGTTAAGAGAACGCGCAATTTTAGCACCAAAAAATGCAAATATATATAGAGATAAAACTTCTGATTAACTGTCAAACTAGCTGTCATAATAATAAAGTGCGTTTGACTTTTTTTCAGTATACTTTGGCAAATCACCATGGAAAGACTTACACCAGAGCAACGGTTACTAGTAGTGGAAACATGCTATACAGCGCGTGCAACCATGACTTTGTTGAGCCAAACGTTTGGTGACCGAATCATCTCAAGAAATGGACCTGTTAATTAGCCACCTCGTTCGTGTGATTTGACACCTTTGGACTACTTTTTGTGGGGGTACGCCAAATCTCTGATCTATGCTGATAAACCAGCAACGATTGATCACTTAGAAGCCAACATTCGAAGCACTTTTGACG
This sequence comes from Portevinia maculata, assembly GCA_949715645.1. Classification (NCBI taxonomy): domain Eukaryota; kingdom Metazoa; phylum Arthropoda; class Insecta; order Diptera; family Syrphidae; genus Portevinia; species Portevinia maculata. The sequence goes on from OX454527.1 coordinate 75,874,937, forward strand.
AAATAAGACTTGGTATGCTCGAAAAAGTGGTGCAAAATTGGACCGAAAGGATGACGTTCAAAGGCGCAGTCCCGGAGGCCATATGCCAGAAATTATTTTTAAATTTGTGAGCTAATAAAGCCAAAATTTGGTCAGTCCATTAAATTTGTTTTGTTTTATTTTTTAAAAAAAAAAAGTTGTATGCCTCTATAAAAATGACCCTGTATTAGGCGTTTTAGTTTCAGGCGAGTCTAAAACCCATCTTCGACTTAGTACTTAAAACGGCAAGTGTGAGAATATTCTCATAACAAATAATATGATTGGGTGTTTGTCACGGAACAGGTGGGGTAGTGGAAAAACTTTGGGTGTAACTGCGATTATTTGAACCTGAAACCCCTCAATAGTTCAACGCACTTACCACTGAGCAACCACGTTAGTAAAATGTGTTAAAAAAAGATACACACGGCTTTGTGTTTCGTTTCATTATGCGTATTATTTTTATGGAAGAAATACAGCAAATGCGAATATACATATAAAATGTTTGTCGCACGTTACAGTTCATTGTGTCTGTAAGTTCTAATTTATTACTTTTTCCTGTTCGCCTTTGAATACCCTAAAGCGCCACATAGTCTCTTTGCTCTGCAAAAAACAAACAACAGACATCCAGCTAATAACCATAGGTTGCATTCGTTGCTCTCAGTTGTTAGGACGATGCGTCATCTCAAGCACTGCACCCAACATTACTAAATCACATAAGAGCACATCCTTTGACGCAATGCACTGTCAAGCTGGCTAATTAGCGCAAATCAGCTACAACGTGTATCCCCATCAGCAAAATATTGCACACTTACAAACCCTTCCTTTTTTGCCACACCTCCTGCGCGCACTTACTATAGTAAGGGTATCTTTGTCTTCTTGTGGGTCACCTCTTAATTGTTTCAAGTGAACTCTTAACGCCAGACAACTTGCTCGTTGTTACCATTGTCGTCTTGTCAATTGATGTAATAGTTGCTTGCCACCTATGTAGTACATGTTACCCCCCTTGGTAGTAGGTGACTTCCTTCAAGTGCCAGCACAATCTTCAGACATAAACCCAACAATGGGCTTGGTGTGTTTAGGTAGCTTCAGCATGTCGAAACTCTCTGTAGTGCCGTCTAAGTGTCTTTTGTCTGAGAGGCTTTTGGGCTCGCCATAGGGTAGTACTTGAAGTTTGTTACTTGGCAACGTTTTCCTTCGACATTATAAAAAAAACATTGCCTGTAAGGATACTCCGTGTGCTTGGACGTCTATTGTTGCTGGTGAAGGCGCCAATCATGTGACAATATCGTCAGGCTCTAAGTGACAATAGTAGACACAGACGATGAAGTTATCCTACTATCCTTGTGGAAATGATAATGATTGGTGCTGCTGCAGCATAGGTACGCATCAACGAGAAGTAATTAAATGCTGCCAAGGTATGTATTCCTTGGTTCTTCGTTCTCCTGTCATGTGTCTATTAAGTGGAAACAGTGGAGAACTGAAATGACTGGAGGATTTGATTTAAATTAATTAATTGGCGACAGCAGATTTTAATGCATGCGACATTTAGTCGGAGCCGTACTTTATAAGGCTGTTGTACGACACATGATTCATATTTGATGAATAAATGCAATTGCATTCAGTTCATTGGCCAACAATGTTAAAACGACAAAATCAAGTAACAGTTTTTAGATTTTTAAATTAAAAACAAAACACAATGAACATACACATACCGAACCCTTTGCTCGAATCTACAATTATTTAAAAGAATTTACAAAAAAAAAAGGATGTAACTATCCCTTCGGCTACAGTCGCTTGTTAGAAGATATTTGTATCCGTCTTCTACGTTGACAATTGAAAATCACGGAAAGATGCATCGCTATGCTTCTGGTGATATATCGAAGCGAACGTCATTTAGAAAAGTTTATGTGTCGATATGATTACACCATGTCTAGACACCACCTTCGTTCGCCTGGAAGCTGTGGATGCATCCAGGAGCATATTTATTTCAACAGAGGTAGTCGACACTTTCACTGCAGCCACATACTCGTATCAAGGGTGTCTGTTACTTTCTGTCCATTAATTTAAGCCCAGAATTCCAGACAGACAGCCAGACTATTTCCTCCTCACTCTCCCCACCGGTTTATGATTCCAATTTCAAAGCAGAACAAAACAGATTACTGTTATACATGGTTATGTCAGTGCTTTAGTACCGAATTGAACCGATTCTTACAGCACCCCATTGTGGATGGGTTACGGCCACTTAAATTAGCCAGTGACCATTGCGATGATACTATACATACAACGGAACTCATTCTAGATGCCAGAACTTAACTGCAGATGGGTGTTGATTGGTTAATAATTGAGATAGGATATGATTGGAAATTGGTTCGTGCAAGGCGGTAATGAATGGTTTCGAACTCTGGCAGAGTGTATACATATTTGACTATGAATATTATTGGTGCAAAACATTGAACATAAAGCAAGACGGGGGATCTGCTACTGGAACTCGAGAAATAAGCTACTGAATTGGAACAGTGGATAGATGTGAAAGAAGGCAAAAGGTCCATTTGTCTGTACTTGCGGGCGATAAAGTCGGGAGTTACAGAAAACATTACCCGCCATTACATTTTAGGCGTCGTTTAATTGTGAGCTTCATCTTAGCCCCCGCAGGAGGCTCAACTGTGCACTTCTATTGCATAAAAGCAGTTCAGCTCATTAGTTCTAGGAATGTCTAAGCTTTTACACTGGCGATCACAAGGATGAGGCCATATATTTTGCAATAGATTTTCAGCCTTTATACCTATTGGAAATTTTATACGCAGAAACTTTTACTACCTGGGAGCAGGTACATATTTTCCCAACAGTTATCATATAATAAGATTAAAGGGTAAATAAGAAACGACCGCTTGAATTTCCCAAGATCAAACAATGAACTACTTGAAAAGCCTATACAAATATGCGCACTAGGATGCGTCCGTAAAGTCCCTAACAAAAGCAATTGCTTTGTCGAAGCCCTGACTATTGTAGCCCGTAAGGGACTTTCGTATACAAACATACGAAAGTTTATAGAGTTTCACCTTGAACTGACAATAAATCTTCGGAAATTGGAATTATGGATGCTAAGGGGGAACTGTGGCTGTTTTAAAATCCCTGTAAGGTTGTACTATAGAAGTTTACATCATTTTGCCTGCAAATAGTAACTAGGTAGGTAAATTGGTTGGTTCGAGACTTCTTGCCAAGACGGTGTAGAGGTTAGTGTTTCTGCTTGTGACCTGTGCAGTGAAGGTCCAATTCCCATGGGGAACAACTACATACGCCACCCATTAATGGAGCGAAAACGAATGACAACTTGTTTTTTCCAACCTCTGCGCCAAAAAGAGGATTTCTGCCTGGTAGTACAATGGACCGTTACCGAGTCCGAGTGCTCCGGGACTTGAATTGCCTTTTATTTGCAAAAAAAAAAAACGCTTAAGCGCCGTTTTGGGATCACTATTCACGAGACCTGTAAAAAAGGAGTTGGATGTATAAAAGACGCAAAACCACCCTGTGCTGATAAGGAAGTCAATAATGTTTTAAATCCCATGCCTGAGATGTCAAAAAGAGGTCATCAAACAATGGTTTGGCTAATATTCGACGTCTAATGTTGGCTAAAGGTGGAAACACGGTTGGGTTAAGCTTGTTACAGCCTTTTTTTAAGGCTTCTGTAAGGTTTTGCAAAGCTTTTCAATAAAAACTGGTCCTTATCGTACCCGTGCTGTGGCGAGGTAAGAATATCACTACAGCACCCTGTAGGAGAAAGCCTGTAAATGCACGGAATCGGTATTTGCGATACAACACCATTCGAACATCGTCACCAATGAAATGTAATAGAGACTTGAAAGTTCGTTTCGAATTGATGCAAATAAAACAGCACGAAAAGGAGCATAAGAACGAGGATGGAAAAGGACAATGAATTCCACCATGCAGATCTGCGTAAGTTGACAAAATTCGACACCACTATTGTCGTAGAAGGAAGATTAGACATTAATTAATAACTTCATCATCCACGTCTCAAAAACGCAGAAAAAAACAGAGGCATACAAACACTTGGATTGCACAAATACAATAACACCAGCATTTGATTGGTATAAGTTAAGTGATCCGAAACCGGGAGGCTTGCTGATAGTTATTGACATTGAAACCCCTCATATGAACCAGTAGGGATGCAGTAAAGTGGGAGGGTTACGACCCCTCTGATAGCCCTTACCGATACACTTTTCGAAAGATAAACGAGCTTCAAACTTCGATAAATGTTCTCATTTTTAATTTTACAAGAATTTTATGAAAACTACAGACACAGAAACTGAAAAGCAACTTCTTCAGTCAGACATTAGAGAAGTTGAAATGTTGCTTGGGTAGCCACGGAGCGAGAGAGACAGATATTTTCAGAGACAGAATATTTCTTTATGACTTAATTTTGTATTTTCACATTAATATTTTTGTTTGTTTCCGCTGCAGCAAGCGCTGGCTTTTCGCGGGTGTCCATCAAGCTGGCTGAGGTTCCAAATTTAAGGACGGATTGTAATATGTTACTACCTGTCCCACGATAGTGTCAATGTTATCCCCTACTCTGGAATTCCACAATAATTAAGACATAGTATACAATTTATCTTAGATTTAACTGTATTATAAAATACATTCGCATATAGTTAAGACATGATTGAATCTGAATATAGGTATATGTTGCATTTTTGTACGAACGAGGATAACTGGAACACGACTGGATTGTTTGCTTTTGTGCAGTATATCAACACGAAGATTTGTGTGCACCAGTTTCCTTGGTATGTATACCTATCTCCCGTGAGACCTAAATTGTGGATTTTACAATCCCCCGTTACAACCAAACCAGTTTTCCGCTACCCTGACATCTAGGCGGCTAGGCAGTTGTTTTAAAGTAAAAATCTGTAAAACAATTTAAGAAATACCTGGACGAAATATCACTCTCCAACACGGCTACCCTTTGCTGGTTGATAGGCATATTAATTTTCCTAAAAAGAAACCGGATAAGCTTGCAAGAACCTGGCAAAAATGCATGCATATTTGACCCTCACATCTGTAAGAATTGTGCAGTAGGACCAATTTCGGAAATTTTATCCACAGACTCTCGCCAGTGGTTAGTAAAAAGATAATGAACAAATTAAACCGCAAAGATTTTTCGCATAGTACACTGGCGATCACAAGGATGAGGCCATACATTTTGCAATCGATGTTCAGTCTTTATACATGTTGGAAATTTTATACCCGGAAACTTTTACTACCTGTAAACAGGTACATATTTTCAAAAACATACAGTAAGTGGAATTTTCCAAGATCACACAATTTTAATGTTTTTCGTTTCTAGTTATAGGGTTCTATCTTTCGTAGCCTGCTGCCCTAAGCTATACGAAGCGTAGCACGCTCTTTCTTAGCTAGTTAAGGCGCAGATCGCTGTATTCAAATGGCATATAACTGCCGCAGTGAAAGGGGAGTCAAGAGTTGTGGTTCGAGACTGTTTTTATTTCTATACGGGGGATTTCACGTTTCGTGTACTTGCACTGAATCACACTACACAATGAACTACTTGAAAAGCGTATAAAAAGATGCGCCACTAGGACGATGCCATTACGAATATTTCGTTGCAGGGTGTTGCCATCAGCGATTTTTTTCAAAGTTTTGTTAAGAATATTTAAAAAAGCGTTGAAACTATTTTTATTTAGTTAAAAAAAATGGATTCTGGAAAGACTTTGACAGCGACAGAAATATTCGCCTCTTGTCATAATTTGATAACAGAATGTATTTAACTATTTCATTTTAGAGCTTATATGCTATATTATTATTATTAAATATCTTTTTTTTTTTGTTTTTCAATAACGGTTTTATAACTTCAAAAAAAGAGGAAAAATAGATGCTTTCAAGGAGTTAGGACTCTCACTAAAGTGTCAATTGTGGAGTTGATGTTTACTCCAAGGTAGGTGAACTCCTCAAATACCTCGAAGTTATTGCTATACGTAATAATATTTAGTCTTGTCCTCATTAACTCCAAGACCAACCAATTTTGCCTGTTCTTCAATCGCCGTAAAAGCCTCTAACACGGTACACTTAAAACGGCAGATGATGTCGATATCTTCCGCATACCCCAGTAGTTGGAGGACACCTACCTACGCACTATTTTCTTCAGAACAAGATTGCAGAAGTCACATTATAGCACACCGCCTTGCTGAAATCCGGTGCCGGTTTGGAATAATTCGGAAGAGCCTCTTCGAAACTGCACATTTCACAGCGTGTTTTCAAGTTTCAAGCGACATTACTGGATTCGTTTTGCCGTTATCCCATGTTCGGCCATCGCCATGTAGAGCTACTGTCGGTGATTGCTATCGTGCCTTGTCGATTAGTGTGTTGCAGAACGGCTTGAGACGTTCACACAGTACGTTGGATATGATCTTATATGCGACGCAGGGATATGCCTCCATAGTTCTTGCCAGACATAGGATCGCCTTTTTTTGTATGGAGCTGATAGTCCAGTCATCGGGTATGCTTTTTCCACGCATACTTGGCTGATATTTTGGTGCATGAGTCCAACAAAAACATCTTTGCCCAATCACAAATTTTGTCAATAGAACGTTGGAGTTTATTAGTTGCTGATTCAACGGTATTACTGATGGCTAATATATCTGTATTGTCTGCAAACGTGGCTACTGTTGTGCCTTCTTCTTGCGGAATATCACTAGTGTATATTAGAAATAGGATCGGTCCAAGAACGCTTCCTTGGGGAACTCCTGCCGCGATTTCTTTGAATTCAGAGTAATCATTTCCGTGTTTTACACGAAAGAGTCTGTCTGATAAGTAACATCTAAGGATATCAGATAACTTTTTCGGAAAAGCTTGTCTTAGCTTATGTTTCAAGCCCGTATGCCATACTTTATCATAGGCCTGAGAGACGTCGAAAAAAACACTAGAACATATGTATTTCTTTCTCCTCTAGGGCTTTTTCAATTACATTGGTTATTCTTAGCTTAGTCCTGAATCCGAATTGGTGATCAGGTATTAATCGACGTTCTTCGATAATCGGATGTAGGCGCTTTAACAAAAGTTTTTCGAATACCTTCGACATTATCGGTAAGAGCGATATTGGTCTATATGATTTTTTGTGATTTAGTGGTTTACCGGGCTTTGGAACCAACATAACTTCAGCTACCTTTCATTTGGAACGTACAATAACCTGAACGATGCATTTATAAGATAGGCAAACTTGATTAAAGCTTTCCTAGGTAACTCTATAAGAACCTGTCCTGTGATTAAGTCATATACAGGTGCTTTGCTTAATTTTAGTTTCTCTATTTCGAAGCGTAGTTCGGGTAGCGATACACTTTTTATTCTATAATTGTCAGTTGCCACGGTTAGGACAGGAAATTCGAGCAACGCTTGACCATCAAATGGTTTAAATGTTTCTTCCAGATGTTCGGCAAATATTTCGGCTTTTTCCTTGTCACTCTTCGCCCATTCTCCATTGATTTTCCTGATGGGTGGGGCTTGCGTTTTTGGTTTTTTAATGCCTTTCAAGGCTTTCCAGAGCGAGTAATTTGTGCTTTTATCCGCAGTTAGGCTTCCAAGATATGTAGAAAGTCTCGAATTTCTCTCTTAAGTTTACTACAAAGGTAGTTAATAGTGGTTTTATCCTGTGGAGCGCGAAATTATTGCCATCTTTTGCACGCTCTCCTTTTCCTCTTTAACAATTGAGTGATTTCCAACGGATATTTTATTTCGCAATTTGTGGTTATTTCCCGTTTATGGGGAGTATTTTTCCAGGCTGAGCATTGTATGACGTAAATAAATTGACCGACTTCGTCTTGAAGTTCGTGGGGTGTTCGAAGAGACACTTTGAGATCGATTTTACTTTCACAGTATTTTTTTAAAGGATTCCCAGTTTGTTTTCATGTTAGTTAGTCTGGGCGGACCTTCTTTTTTTCGTAGACAGCCGTTAATTGTCAAAATGACCGGTGAATGATCAGAAGAAAGATCGAAGCATTCCTCAACTACAATAGAGTTTCCCGACAACCCTTTCGTGATGAAGAAATCGATGAGGTCTGGTGTTTTTGCCTTATCCGAGGGCCAGTACGTCGGTTTACCTGAGGAATGGAAGTCAACCCCCAATTCCATACCGGCTTCATAAAGAACTCTACCTTTTGCTGAAATGCATCTCGAGCCCCAGAAGGTATGTTTTGTATTAGTCACCTCCGATGACGAAATTTCGTTCAAGGGAGTCAAAGATACTTATAAAATCGCTTTTTTCCATCGCTGCACGTGGGGGGCAATAGATAGCTGCAAAATCATATTTTATGTGTTTGTGTTTAATTTTTACACTTACCGTGCTTAATTGCAGTTTGTCAAGCTCAATTGTTGCACTAATTGAGTGTTCAATGGTATTTTTGATCAACAAGGATGCCCCACCTCTCGCCCTTTCCGAAGGGTGATATGCGTGATAGGCAATGTATCCTCCAATGTTTGTGCTTGATTCTTTCGTCAGAAGGGTTTCCGACATCAAACAAATATCAATATCATATTTCTTTGACGTTAGGCAAAAAGGTCTTAAGTCAGAAACTGCAGTTTTTCGTTAAACGAAATTTAAAATATGTTAATTATTTGCAAATCGGGATTAAATTAATTATTACGATGGGAAGCAGTTGTGCTAAACTTAAGTCGTTAATACCAAACGAAAGAGAAAAAAAATTGAGTTAAACCCAATCAAAAACCCAAAATGCAATTTTTTGACTTAAGACCTTTTTGCCTAATGTTAAAGATTTATGAATGAATATCTCGAGCTCGTCCATCTTATGCAGAAGGCCGTTCGCATTCCATGTCACTAATTTAACTAAGTCTGTCATACGTTTATTAATTTGGCTCTGTTCTTCTAGCCTGGCAAGAATTGCAGAGAAAACTTGGGAGACTGGATCAGATGTTTTATTTGTTTGTTCGCGTCCTTGCAACGCAGCTTCAGCGTATGTTTGTGGAACAGGGTTCGGCGACTTTTTTCTAAATAATTTTCCTTCTCTTGGTTGTTGTATTTTGAACATTTCTTTAGCCCTTTTTCGTCCTTCATCGGTTTTATTGTTGCCCTTTTCAGGTTTTGTTTTTGGTTTTATTTGCGATTGGTAGCGTAGTTTTCTTAGCTGCTGGAAATGCTGCATAAATACAACTACTATTCCCTGAGCTACGTTGCCTTAGTTTCGGTTGCTGTTTCAAAGAACCTGCGTCCCGGTCTTAAAACCAGAAGCCAGTTGCTTCGCTTTCTTGTAAAATATCCGGATGTTGTTTCGGTCGCGAGACTCCTCGATTTCCTTGAGCTGGGAGACTGCGTACACAGTCTTCTTTCTACACAGGATCTTCTTCGTCTCCCTTCTCTTTGCTCGATACTCTCCCTCGCTGCCCTTGTTTTGCACTGCAGCGTTTTTAAATGTGCATCTTCTGTCGCCTTCTTCTGGTAAGCGCATATATCATCATACCACGGTCTTTTTCTCTGGCTGGTAACCTACGGTGGTCTCAGCAGACTCCTTGATGATGACTCGTCGCGATATCGGTTCCACATATTGTTGGCGCTTGTGAGTGGTGAGTTCACAGGGGAGTGTCTTTTGCTCGTCCGCTCTCTGTAGACTCTGGTTTCTCCAGGTGTGCAAAAAATCTGTTTTGTACCTGGGACCCGCTGCTCAGTAGTCCAACGCAAGATTTATACAATACAAATCCTTAGGTTAATCTTGAGACTAAGGGTGGCTAGGTTTTAGTTTCAGTTTAATGCTTGTTGGAAACACGTAACATAACGTAGTTCTCTTGTGGTCAGATATTCAAAAACGTCAAGCATGCAAGATAATCAAATGAAAACTGACATTTACAAAACATATCTTTAACCCAACATAATTATGTACATAGTCGTACATATAAAAATTAGGTCCACAAAATGACAACACTGAAACGATTATTCGACATTTTTGAAAACGCTACTTGCTCGAGACAAATTGTTAGGAAACACCCTCTTGCAAGGGCACTAGACCGGTCAATATCGAGTGCCCTTTGCAAAAGGCAGTTTCCTATTTTATAGTTTAAAGTACCGATGTTTGCGATGAAGCGGGGAAGTACAACATGTGTATAACGTCAACGGAAGTGTTCCTCAACTGGGCCGCTAATGTGAAATCTTTCGTTTCAAACATTTGCAAATTTTACAAATAATCACAAGCTTACGCTGTTTCGAATGCTCCTATTCTAATTCTTACGTTTAGTTTGCATTTACAAGTTCAAGTTGGGTACCTACATACTATACAAATCTAGAAAACTTCGTACATTATCTTCCAAGTTATAACTTCACTTTAGATGTGAAAAATATATTTTCAGGTTCTCCCATCCTGAACAAATCTGCCTTCAAGTGAATGAACGTTTTCTATTTCTTGCACTTGCACTTCCTACAGTATGAACACGTCATTTGTCATTGGAGGCAGCGAGCGCGCATTCACTCCCAAGGCATTTTTAAGCAAAAATAAAACTCACGTTTACGTTTCATTAAGCTTCATAATAGTAACTTTCTCGTTCAGCAGAACAAGACGCTGGAGCGAACAAATACCATTCATGCACTTATCCTCCTTTGTAAACTAGAAAATTAAGTTTCCTTCCCTCGAAAGGACGACGAATACCATCGGTTCGATCCGTCTACTGCCAACCAGCCCACACCGCCACACCAGCTCTCGTGTATCATAATAAAGTTCGCCTGGTCCTGGTTCCATGTTTGCTTCTTTGTCAAATATGACTTATGTACACTACAACAATTGAACATTCTCACCTGCATTTCTAGAGGCAGTCTCAGTCTCTGCATCATCGTTTACGTTGTCGTCGTCGTAAAGCAAGCAGTATGTATCGTCCTGGATCGCCTCAAAAACTTTTGCACAGACAATTCGAATAATTTTCATTCTTGTTGTGCGAAGTAATGCGAGGTAGGAAAGTGAGTGAATGAGGTGGAAGTCAGGAAGGGTGGACGGTATTACAGCAAAAATAAATTTCAACAATGACAGGATAAAATATGTGAATTTGTATAAAGACATACAGAAAACACAAGTTAGTCAGGGTGGAGAGCGGCTTGCCATATAGAATATTTGCTAGTATTCTGGCATGTCGCGCATGTTACACGTGATCGCGTGGAAATGCTTATGTCAGCAGTGATACAACTATACCCTATCCAACAAAAATTGTCAGTACAGGGAAGTTAGGATGTTTGTCTCTCAGTCTGGTTGCAATGACTTTTTTTTTTCATAGAAAAAGGAAATCCAAATCCCAGAGCACTCAGACTCGGTAACGGTCCATTGTACTGCCAGGCAGAAATCCTCCTTTTGGTGTAGAGGCATGCGAATGGGTGGCGTATGTTGTTGTTTCCCATGGGGATTGAACCTACACCGCACGGGTCACAAGCCAACATACTAACCTCTACACCGTCGCCACCCTCTTGCAATGACTTACATAAATCCGTCCCTCTTTAAAGCTCTTACAGGGTTGACGTAGTGTGTATGATAATTCGCCATAACTCAGAGAGCAATTCTATTAGGGTTACAATCTTCCAATTTAAAATAAAAATATTGCGGAACGAAATACATTCCGTTTAACTTTTTCCTTTTCTGGTAAGATAATAATAGGCGCGTTTTTTTAAGGGTATCTCCAGTAGACCAACAAAATATATAAATTTCGTAACACCAAAAAAAAAATCAAAACGAAAAATATATCACTGTAATCCAATTTATTCATTATAAATATTGTAAAACATAAAATACTAATTTCTAATATCACTACTCAACTAATCCGTTGAGTAATTACTACTACTGCTCTCGTTATTTAGGTCTATTATTAACTTTTCAACTGCTTCCTCGGCAAAAACGTCGATGTACCACATATTTGGCTCAACAACCTGTTCAACGTGTTGGACACATCGATGCCATTTTTCCTTGCCAACTCTTGTAAGTGCTGTCGTTAGTAAGTCTCTTATTTCAGCCATTTTATATGACTTGTTTTGGCTTGCTACAAACCCTATCACTTGAGCCCAAACCAATTCTATTGAATTAAGGTCACAGTGATAAGGACTATATGTCCCGCATTTTGAGCCATTTCATCCACGACGTATGTTTCATACTTGGCTTTGTAATGTTTAACGATTTCAAGCAACCCATTGTATGATTGCATCCCTACCTAACTTGAGATCTTCATTTTGGGAATTCCCGTATTCATTGGCAAAACAGACGTCATTCATCTTAAAAACAAAGACATCATACAAACAGGTATATAATAAGATGAATGGATGTATTTATGTTTTTTTTTTATTTAAACAGTTTGCGACATAAACTCAATCAACAAGATTTTCTAAAAATATTTCCCAGTCTTTTCCGCTATATGTATATTGTGAAAGGTAGACACAATCAGGCAATTAGAATACAACATTATATAACCACGACGCAATGGCATATACCTAAACAGATGGTAAAAAAACTGCACTTGTGCAGCTGTACAATACAAATACAATCAAATTAAAACCCAATGGCAACACCCCACGTAATAATTCGTTCTCAAAAGCATCAAAACCGAAAGTTCTTTGACAAAATCCATAGAAAAACCCTTAATGATATGCTTCATTGTAGAGATGGTAATACTCTTCTGATGTGCTTCAGTCACGCACACTGCTTATTTTGGTGGATGATAATAGCAAGCGAACACAAGACGATCATGCTCATTCCCATTCGGCTGTGCGGGAGACTGGTTGTGGTGGGTTGTATGCGAATTTAAGGAAAATTACAACAACAATTCCTTGCTATGACAGTGGTTTGGTTTTTATTTCAGTGGCAATTTTTGCGATTGAGGGCTGTGAGAGTATCTACAGGCACCACTGGTAGAAAAAAAGCTCCTCCATAAGGCCTGTACTGACAACTTTTGTTGGATAGAGTATAACAAGATGTATTAAAAAGAGAATACCTTCAGTGGTAACGAATTTTATTTTTAAACTCCACGTTTAGTACGGGCGGAGTTTTTAAATTCAAGTTTGGAGGCAAATTTATCTGTGGATGTAAATTAATAAACTGCCGTTTCAATGCCACATAAAACCGGATTCTTCCATAGGGTTTAAGACATTTCGACAACATATTTTATTTTTCGGCTATAAAAGCGATGATTATTTCCAAACAGAACATTTTGAAGTGGGGTACCTCAGGATGGGTAGCACTTTACACTGCTGTTTTTTTCGTAATCAAAAGTGAAGCTCCTTAACTTTAAAACCCTCCCTGGTTACGAGAACAATACAAAGATATATAGGTTAGGTTAGGTTAAAAAGGGGTATGCAATTTGCACACAGCACTAGGCACCAGAAGGGCCCATCGCGATCCCTAGGGAACCACTTGAAAAAACTTCAATTGGAGAAAAACCTAAAAACCTAAAAAACTTTTCCTAGACAGAGCCCAATCCTCCTGCAGAACTTAACCAGCTTCCTATGGTCTATGCCGCTCAGCTCCCCTAGTTCCTCGAAGAAGTATTCCCCTAGAATCCTCCTACGATTCCGTGCTATACCCTCGCACTCACACAATATGTGTGTTATGTCTTCCTCGGCTTGTAGATCACCACAGAACCTGCACGTGTCCACATCCACCAGACCAAGTCGCCTAGCATGCTTTCTTAGAAGACAGTGCCCAGACATAATCCCAATTACTGTTCTAAGCTGTTCCCTGCTCAATTTTAGAATTTCCTTAGATCTGTTCTTATCCAAATGGGGCCAAAGGGCTCTAGACACCCTATGTCCCACTATGTTCTGCCATCTGAGGTCAGCCATTTTTAAGATCTTTTCATTGATTTTTCCCTTAAAGACGCCCAGGGGTGGTTTAATGTTCACACCTCCGCTGTTTTCCAGCTCCCCTCCCTTTCTTGCTAGCTCATCGGCTTGCTCATTTCCCTCTATACCGCAGTGTCCCGGTACCCAGCACAGTCTTACCCGATTCCGTCTACATGCTGCTTTAAGCATTGTGCGACAGTTTCTGACTATCTCAGAGTTAATGTTAGCAGATTCAAGTGCCATAAGTGTCGCCTGACTGTCAATATAGATGGCAATGTCTCTTCCCGACAATGATCTCATCTGCACTATCTCTGCCGCCCTTAGAACAGCAAGAACTTCCGATTGGAAGACACTGCTTGTGTCCGGGAGTCGTATAGACTCTCTCAGGTCTGGATCAGCAGAAAAAATGCCAGAACCCGTTCTCTCCCCCGTCTTAGAGCCGTCAGTGTAGATAGCAACCTCGTTTGCTATTATGACTGCATCTCTTTGCCACTCCTCCCTTCGCGGGTATGACACCTCATAGGGGATGTCATGGTCCACCAAGGGGCAAATCTCATCAGTCCGTATAGGATTTCCGGGTAGCACATCAGCTAAGATCGTGCAATGCCCAAAACTACAGTCCTTAAACTGGCCTAAATTTTTTAGGCGCAAAGCGCTGTTGCCAGCAAGTTGCTTTATTTTTAAATCTAGCGGGATAAAGTGCAGGAAGGCATCCAGTGCTGCCGTAGGAGTGGTACGGATTGCACCAGTGATGGCTATGCTTGCCGTTCTCTGCACCGTTGCTAGTTTTCCAATTATGGTTCTTTTATTTGTTGCCCTCCACCACACAAGTGAGCCATATGTAAGTATGGGTATCACCACTACTGTATATATCCAGTGTACCATGGCGGGTTTCAGGCCCCATGTTTTGCCTATTGTTCTCTTACAAATAAAGAGGGCATTATACGCTTTCTTCATTCGTTCCCTTATGTTAAGATTCCAATTTAATTTTCTATCTAGGATTACGCCCAGATACTTCGCACTGTCCTTGAGGAGCAGTTCCTCTCCGTCAAGTTTCGGGAGATTGAAGTGCGGTAATTTGTGTCGTCTCGTGAACAGGACTAACTCTGTTTTCGAGGGATTGACATTTAGTCCGCAGCCCTTGGCCCAATTACTAATTTTCCTTAAGGCGGTCTCTGTGATCTCACTTAAGGTATTCAAATATTTTCCCTGCACTACTATGACCACGTCGTCCGCATACGCTGTGGCACTTATACCCATTGACTTAATTTCCTTTAGGACGTTGTCAATGACCAGTACCCACAGCAGTGGCGATATGACTCCCCCCTGCGGGGTTCCTCTGGTTGCAGACATCCTTATGGAGCTTTGACCAAGGGAGCAGTTTATGTTCCTGTTGGCGAGCATGTTGCATACCCAATTTATGATTCCCTGTTCTATGTTAGCGCCTGTTAATGCGCTTTTTATAGCTCTACACTCAACGTTATTGAAGGCTCCTTCTATATCGAGAAAAGAGGCCAAAGCAAATTCGCCGCAGTGTAGACTATTTTCAATTTTACCCACTACGTTGTGTAGAGCAGTTTCTACTGATCTACCCTTTAAGTATGCGTGCTGTGACTCGCATAAGAAACCATTGCTACATTTATTTCTAATGTGAGCTTCCACCAGACGCTCAAGGGTTTTGAGCAAAAAGGACGACAAACTGATTGGTCTGAAGTCCTTAGCCGTCGTGTGACCCTGCTTGCCGGCTTTGGGTATAAAAACAACCCGGACTTCTCTCCAGGCTGTTGGAATATGCCCTGTTCTTAGGCTGAATCTCAGTATATCCAAAATCTTTTGTTTTGCATGCTCTGGCGCTTTTTGGAGCATGATCGGTAGAATACCATCCGGCCCTGGAGATTTATACGGTTTGAATGTATGCATGGCCCACCGTAACTTTTTTCGGTTGATGATATTGTCAATTTCTTCCCACTCGAAAGAGGGACAGTCGACTTCCTCCTGCCCCTGTAGGCCTAGGTCCGTTGTGGTTGTGGAACCGGGGAAATGGGTTTCCACCAGGGTAGCCAGAACCTCCTGACTACTCACGGCCCATGTCCCGTTGCTATTTTTTAGGTAGCTAGGTACGCTAGCCTCCTTTGAGAGCATTTTACGCAGTCTCGACGCCTCTTCAGTTGACTCAATAGATTCACAGAACTTTTTCCATGAAGATCTCTTGGATTTCCTCACTAAGTATTTAAATTCCCTCTTGCTTTCGCTATACTCGTCCCATGTGGTATCGTTTTTAATGAGTTTTGCCCTATTATAAAGTTTTCTTACCTCCCTTCTTTTAAGGCCGATTTCCTTATTCCACCACTTCGGTTGAGCCCTTTTTGGCTTTTTGTTTGCCGGGCATGCCTTTTCGAACGCTGTGTTTAGGGTTCTGCTCACGGCTTCTACTGCCCTATCTAAGTCCACCATATTTTCGCCGGTGATCGGCTGGGTATCTAAACGTAGATTAATGAAATCTATGTATTTATCCCAGTCTGCCTTTCTTGGGTTTCTATAGAAATTACACGCCCTATGCTGAAAATTAATTTTGAAGCGTATCCATCTGTGGTCAGACAGAGATGCCTCATCAACTACCCTCCACTCCCTGATTTCCATTTTGTCTGTGTTGGAGACAAGTGTAACGTCTAAAACCTCCTGTCTGTTACGTGTAACAAAAGTAGGTGAATTCCCTCTATTACATACCGTAAGGTTGGACAATATAATAAAATCATAAAGACACTCACCCCTTGAATTTGTGTCTCCACTACCCCATTGGGTATGATGGGCGTTTGCATCACAGCCCAGTACGTGCATCCAGTTTTGACCAGCCAAGTCCTTTAGATCTTCCGCTATTACGACCGCAGAGTCGTAGGGAAGATAGGCCGAGGTCAGACACAGAGATTTTCCATCTTCCCTCTCGCAGATGACCGCCGTCAAGTCGCCAGAGCTGTAATTATTCAAAAGAAATGCCTTTATGTGGTTTTTAATAAGGATACAAGTCCTGATTTTACCTTCCGCCTTGTAGAACAATGTATAGTTCTTTTGCCGGAGCCCCTGAATCACGTTCTTATTGATCCAGGGCTCCTGTATGACTACGGCTGCAATGTCCTGCCTAATGACGTACTCCATCAGACAGGCCGTCGCAGCCCTACTGTGGTGCAGGTTTATCTGCAGCACTTCCATCATCATCATGGGGGGGCTCCTCCTCATCTCTGCCCTTGGTCGATGTTTTGACCATCAACCTCCCCATGCTGTATCTTACCATCCCATTGGATTTCTCCAGGTATGGAAGACATTCCTTATTTAGGGCCAGTAGGAAGTGTTGGCCGTATTGCCGTCTAGGCTCCGTCTTTAGGACCCTCCATGTATCGGCTTTAAGTTCCCGATTTTGAACATGTAGGAGCCCTAGGAGCTTCTCCGGGTATGTGTAGGGACTAGGTACCCAAACCCAGGCTGTTGGCGGATTGTACTTTGCCAACTCGGCAACCGTTAAGCATTTTAGCTTAATACCTTCCCATGCATCGGATACCTCCGTGACGAAGTGTCTGAGGAAAACTACCGAAAGCTTGTTTCCACAAGCAACAACTTTGCGCCCGCCTTCCCAACCAGCGCCATCAAATTGAAGCTCCCCGTTTCCTGCGGCGGATAGTTCCTTCCACAGGGCGTCTTGGAACCTCTCCTCGACGTTTTTCCACTGGTCGATTGTGAGACGACCGCAAGGCTCCAGCTCGTTTATCACAGCAACGAGATGCTCGTCCTTCGGGTCGCTGTGTCCGCGACGCATTGCCGGTGTGGTCGCAGCCTTCACCTTTTTCGCTGCGTTGGACTCGGCGGCATCGTCGGATCTGCCTCTCTTGCTGTTGAAACTCGTCTTCCTTCCCGAGTCATTTTTCCCTTCCTTAGCTTTTGCTGCGTAGGAGGTGGAGGGTGCAGTCAGTTCAACCTCCACCTCCTCATTGGCCAGCTTTTTCCCCTCCTTTGCTTTTTTCAGGTCGGCCAGAAAAGTCTTGGCCCTCGCAAAAGCTGCCTTTTCCCAGTCACTGAGGGTGCTGGGTTCACAGCTCCCATACTTGGCTACCTTGCGATTTGCATTACGTAGCAAAGCCTTAGCCCTTTTTTGTGCGCTCTGTTTCGCACTCTTCGTTGTTATATTAGAGGAAACTGCAGACGCAGCGGCTGAGCCAGCTGTGTCTACTTTTCCCTCTATTCTTCCTGTCTTTGTTGACGCTGCTTCCAAGATGGTCCCAGGAACAGCGGATGATCCTGCTGTCCCGGGCATCTCTTCGGCTGCCTTCTTGCCCTGTGTGTCTATGTCACCGATGAGAGTTCCAGCCTGCTCACCGGTGACTTCGCTGTCGCTAGTGAGGGTTTTAACCGACTCCTCACTGTCGCTAGCCAAAAGCGCCGTTTCATCCAATTCCTGTGCTAGAAGAGAGATAGATGAAGATGATAAATCGTCCTCACATATCTCCTTCTCCCCCTTGACAGGAATTGCATTTTGTTTTTTTATAATTTTTTTTTGTTTTTTTTGATTTTGATTTTGTTTTGTTTGTTCCATTTTTAGTTTTTAGTTTAGATTCCCACGAGTAAGGCCGGAAAAAACAAGGTCAGCCCAGGCAGCGCCGCCATACCTGGGTAAGGCTATATACAACAGGCCCGCGCCAAGGCGCCTGAGGGAGCTCAGTTAACGGTTGGTTTAACCCCCAACCTTTCATCCCTGGGCACGGTTTACTAATTCGCTCACACCACCACTGGAGTTAGGTTTGGGTAGGGATAGGAACAGGGGTAGGGGGGCATTGGGGGGGAGTAAGGATATTGGGAATGGCGAGGGGGGGCATGGGATCGGACGGAATGTCCTGGCCAGCTCTTGGTTAGCGCTCATCAGTCGGTCTGTCTGCCATGGGTGACCCTTCTGACGACAGAAGTCGTCGACAGCATAGCCCGTTGAATCTTTGCGCCGTAAGCCGCCGCACCGGCACCATCGAAGGCAATGATGGTACACACGTCAAGGTGACTGACCTTCGCGGGGTACAAAGATATATACAAATATAAAACTTGATAAAGATACCGAGTTTTTAAAAAAAATTCTCGATGAAAACATAAATGTAAGATTACTGCGTTAAATAGTTTTTAGGTTGAAAGGCAATAATTACAACCATAAGGTTATAGTTAAGTTTAGAGCGTCCGCATAAGGACTATTAAATTAGAGTAAATATCCTGTTAATTTTAAGTTAGATTCAATCATTTTTGTTTAGTATGTAAGTTGATATTTATTTACCAATAAAAAATTAATTTAAAAGTCAAATTCACTAACTAATTGGCATGGCCGGTCAGGGCCATGATTTTAAATTGAATACTCACTTAAATACAAATCTCACTAAGCAATTTAAGCGCCACCCGTGGAGAAAAACCCCTACAAAGGCATCAAACTTCGTTCCTATCCTCCCATTCTTTCGAAGTAGAGCATAAAATCATGCAATGCAGTACTTAATTGCAAGGTGCTACTTATTGTTCAACAAAAAAATGCCTGTCCTGTGTTCCCTTTAGCGTAATCAAATTATAAAAAAAAACTGTATCAGGAGAACAGACAAACAATTGGCCATGATGTAAGGCTTCAGAGTTTCGGAAATCGATTCTTAATTTAACCCTTCCTCTTTTTTCTTAACGGCGAGTGTTGGCGCCTAAGATTTGAATCGTCACACAAATAAAAGATGTCCACTGTCCTAATTCATTGTCAACCTTCCCCACCCCATTCATACTCACCACACACCCACTTTCAACCTTTCCTTTAAAACCAAAACCATCGAAAAAGACATTCGTAGTCAAACCACAAAAGCGTTCGGAGCGAATTAGCTCAGCTAACCAATAAAAATATTATAACGTAGTTTGAAAAGTTGGTGTTTTATTGAACTCGAGAAGAATCTTTTTCATGACAAGGTTTAAAGAGGCCATAACCCTCTAATTTACTGAAATGCGCTTGGGGTTCGCCGATTTTACCTCAATAAACTTCGGGGGTCCTCTCGGTTTCGGATCAATTTTCTACTGAGGTTCATCCAATGCTGGTGTTTTTGCATTAGTGTGATCCCCCAATATTTAAACCTACCTCTTTCTTACGATTTCGAAATGCGCATGCTCTTGTTATTGATTATTGTATGATCGTCCTTTTACTACACCTGCGATCTCCAGCCGTATTAAACAACGAATTTGCATGCACAGTTGTGGGTGGAAGAGTTTCAAAATATTAAATGTGTCGCTAGGCTCACTATAAATTGCCCAAAATCATTGTTTTTTGGGAAATATTCTTAGACCATCACAGGCGGGAGTCACGTGTTGTATTTTACTTAAATGGATTAATTACGCTGTCGCCGCGCAGGCCACACCTACATGCTTTCGTTCAGAGAATGTTCAAAAATGTATGAAAAGGTAAACGCACCGGACACTCGCTGAGAGAAAAAGGTTTACTCGGACTAGACCCGCATTTAGTATAGATGTTATGGAAGCAGTGTTTGTATACTCTGTTAAACTCCGATAAATGATTACGGCTGGTGTCGTAAAATCTTAGCCAAGATACATCCTACGTAGCCAATTTAAATCCCTTTTCTATCGTTTCCCCTACCTTGCTAACACATTGGACAATAAGTCGGTGGTTTCTCGCTACATTTCCTTTCTAACCATGACTTGTTGCAAACCTTCTCAACTTAACTTACCTACATAAATTTTAATTTGGTGCTTCGTTAGTCCGTAAGAAAGTCGCGATGCGAGCGAAATACAATTATAAAATCCCTAAATATTCCTCAAACTTTCGATGGGAAGCAATTACATATGGTCAAAAATATGTACTTTTCCATTCGATGTTCCGATCTGTCAATAAACCCGTTTAAAATGCAATAGAGTACTTTCGCGAAAACGTCAGTGTCAAATGAAAAACAAAAAAAAAAACATCGGCTGAATTAATTGTAGAAAGCAGTGAATTTGTATGGCGGCAGACGAGTTTTAAGCGACAAACAAAAAAAATCCTAAATTAAGAAGGAGTATCCAAACACTATTTAAAATATAATAAAAGTGTGTATACAACAAGAAAAAGTGAAAACGTAAACATCGCGTTGTTGTGGCAAAAAAATATTTTTGTTTGCAAACAAATGAAGTTGAAAAATTGTCTACCTATACAAACATTTTATATTACTAAAAATAAAAACAATTAATTAATAACAAAATTATTACAAAAAGGAAGGGAAACTGCCTGTAAATTGCTGCATCAAGAGCTGCATACGCCTTTTTGGTTTTCATTGTTTTTTTTTGTTTTGCTTTAAACTACTTTCTCAGGTTTTTTTTTCTATATTTTGGTAGTTTTTACTCTTTTTTACTTTATTAAATATCACAATGATTTTTCTATTAAATTTTTGACAAATAATGAAATTGTATCCATCAACTATTTTTTGACGTTTAGGAAAGTGGTTCGGCACTTTAGAAAAAGAAAGCTTCGCGAAGTACTCTATTACCGCTATATCCACTTCAAACTCAAATATTTACACATTTGTACATACATCGCCATCCCCAACTGAAACAGTGTAAATCGAAGAGAATTAATTCCTTAGCGTCACCTTTAGCCACACAAACCCAAGGCGTTCCGGGTGTCGACACTCTTTACCCCAACAACCACTCCATTCCTGCTTCTTATCTGATGCAACGTTTCGCTATTTTCGTATTGAAATGCGATACATTTTCTTGCAAATCTCTTAGATATTTAACTGGTTTTCTCGCATGTATTTATTTTACTTATTGATTTTTTTCGTATATTCTATTTTTGATTCGCATCTCACTCCTGCAAGACGACGACATACTTTTCTTGGTCGTTGATGATAATGCAGACAGAGGGAATTCGAATGGAATAGAATACAAGAAATGGCTACGAATTGTGGCAGCGTCAAGCTGTCTACGTGAGCCGACCATCTATTTCTGGTTTATTTTATCGTTGCTGTTGGGCTTTGTGAGAGAGATGATGCTTACCTCTTGGTAATGGTGCGACGATCCATTCGGAAAATTTAGAAAATTGGCTGTCGTTCAAAGTTTTCTATTGGGACACTCATTGTTTTCCACCAGGATATTTTTTATTTTGGGCTGTTTTTTTGTTCGTTTTGTTAGTTTCGTTCTATAAAGTAACTGAAGATTGTTAGAACATTTTTTGAGTTTGTTGGTCTTTGACATTTAAATTTTGTTTCCCAATGTTTTAGGAATCACACAAAGTAGAACTGGATCGCTGTCATAACTGATAATGTTAAAAACTGGGATTTTCTGCTAAACTCATTTCTTAAAGACCATTGAATTTTGTCATACACTTTCTAGAAAATGGGTAGGAAACAGATAGTTAGAATATGAAACTAAATACTAAAGGTACTTCAAGCCAGTTTTATTAAACATTTTCATAATTGTATTTCGATTTAGATTTCAACACCCAGTATAGAAGAGGTTGGCTTAGCTATTAGAAAGCTGAAGAACAATAAGGCCATCGGCTCTGATGGTCTACCAGCGGAGCTCTTCAAATATGGAGGTGATGGTTTGGTAGGGCGCATGCACCAAATCATCAATCAAGTGTTATGTTAAATGTGATAATTAAAACAAAATTTTTTCTTCTATTTAATATCACTTTTTTTATTTTACAATATCTAATTGTCACAACTTTTTTATTTTTATTTTTTATTTTTTAAACTGACGACGCGTTTCGAAGCAATAGCTTCATCTTCGGGCGTAGACTGAATCAATTCGTTGTCAATAAGGTTTTTTGTTATTATTTGTAAGTCTATTGTTGTGTGGGTGTGAGGCTGTTGGAGCTGACTATCTCTGTCTCATTTCGTCTTCTGTGATATGCTATTGCCGTGTCAAACAGTGGATTGTTTTTCATAGTTAATTTATCGTTAAGTAGTTTGTCTCTGTCTGTTTTGTAAGCTTTATAAATTTCGAATTCCTCTATTGCGTCTAGTAGTTTACCTTTTTGGCATATATGTAATGGTTTTAGGTTTTCCTCTATATTATTGTAATTGTGGTTATGTTCTATTAAATGTTGCGCGTATGATGATTTTGTGTTGTGTTTGGGTATGTGTTCTTTAAATCTTTCTTTAAAGGTTCTTCCCGTTTGTCCTATGTAGAATTTATCACAGTCCGAACAGCTTATTTTGTATGCTCCGGACAGGTTTTCTTTATTGGTTTTTGTTTTTGGTTTTAATATTTTTTGTATGTTGTTGTTTGTTCTAAATGATATTTTTAAGTTATGTTTTTTGCATTGTTGCTGTATTATTTGTGGTAGGATGTTGGTGTAGGTTATGGAAGTGTATTTATTTTCTGTTGGTTTGTTGTTGTTATTTTTGTTATTTTTTATTTTTTGTTTCATTCCAAGATGTAACTTGTCTATAGTTGAAGGGTTATAGCCGTTTGCTTGTCCTATGCATTTTATTGTGTTAAGTTCTGTTTTGTAGTCTTTTTTGTCCATTGGTATTGTGATGAGTCTGTATATTAATGAATTGTAAGCTGCCATTTTTTGTGAGTGTGGGTGGTGTGAGCTATTATTTATTGTGATGTAAGTTGTTGTTGGTTTTCTGTGGATTTTGTATTTTAGTTTGTTGTTGTTTTTTGTTATATTGAGGTCTAGAAAATTTATTGTATTGTTGTTTTCGGTTTCAGTAGTCACTTTTATTTTGTTGTTAATGTTGTTAATATATTTGGATAGTATGTCTATTTGTCTATGTGTACCATCAAATATTACGAACGTGTCATCGACGTATCTGGAGTATGATATTATTTTGTCTTTTTGTGGATTTTTATTTGATAAAATGTGTTTGTTTTCATAATGGTTTAAATAAATTTCTGCTATTAGTCCGCTGAGGGGAGATCCCATGGCTAGTCCTTCTGTTTGTCTGTAGTATTTGTTGTTGAATGTGAAATAATTTTGTTTGAGTATTATTTCTACTATGTATATTAGTTCTACTATTTGTTGTTTATTGATGGTTCCTGTGGTTGTAAGGTTGTTTTTCAGAATGTCAATAGTTTCGGTGATAGGGATATTGGTGTACATGTTGGTTATGTCAAATGAAATCATTTTATAGTTTGGTATTATGTTTATGTTTTTTAATTTGTCAATTAGGTCTGTGTTATTTTTTATACTGTTGTTGTTGTGTAAATTGATGTTATTTTTGATGATTTTTTGTAATTTTTTTGCAACTTTGTAACCTGGTGCTGTGGTGTAATTTATTAGTGGTCTAATGGGTGTTTCTTGTTTATGCATTTTTGGTAGTCCAGTGAATGTGGGTGCTCTTGCTTGTGGTTGCTTTAAATTGTTTTTATTTGAGTCGGGGAAAAGTTGGTTGCATTTGTTGATGGCATTGTTTATTTCTTTGGTGTATATTATTGTCGGGGCTTTATTTAAAATTTGTATTTTGTTGTTGTTAAAGAATGTTTCTGTTTTCGTTATGTATTCTTGTTCATCAAATATTACTGTAGTGTTGCCTTTGTCTGCTTTTGTTATTATTGCTCTATTGTTCGTTATTTTTTCTTTTATTGTTTTTAGATTGGTTATGTCTTCTTGGTATTTCATTTTGAGTTTTTGGGTTATGTTGTTGGTTTTTGTTAAAAATTTTAGTTTTTTGTTGATGATTATTCTTGTTTCGTTTTGTGTTTCATAAGTAATAGCAGAAATTTATTTAAACCATTATGAAAACAAACACATTTTATCAAATAAAAATCCACAAAAAGACAAAATAATATCATACTCCAGATACGTCGATGACACGTTCGTAATATTTGATGGTACACATAGACAAATAGACATACTATCCAAATATATTAACAACATTAACAACAAAATAAAAGTGACTACTGAAACCGAAAACAACAATACAATAAATTTTCTAGACCTCAATATAACAAAAAACAACAACAAACTAAAATACAAAATCCACAGAAAACCAACAACAACTAACATCACAATAAATAATAGCTCACACCACCCACACTCACAAAAAATGGCAGCTTACAATTCATTAATATACAGACTCATCACAATACCAATGGACAAAAAAGACTACAAAACAGAACTTAACACAATAAAATGCATAGGACAAGCAAACGGCTATAACCCTTCAACTATAGACAAGTTACATCTTGGAATGAAACAAAAAATAAAAAATAACAAAAATAACAACAACAAACCAACAGAAAATAAATACACTTCCATAACCTACACCAACATCCTACCACAAATAATACAGCAACAATGCAAAAAACATAACTTAAAAATATCATTTAGAACAAACAACAACATACAAAAAATATTAAAACCAAAAACAAAAACCAATAAAGAAAACCTGTCCGGAGCATACAAAATAAGCTGTTCGGACTGTGATAAATTCTACATAGGACAAACGGGAAGAACCTTTAAAGAAAGATTTAAAGAACACATACCCAAACACAACACAAAATCATCATACGCGCAACATTTAATAGAACATAACCACAATTACAATAATATAGAGGAAAACCTAAAACCATTACATATATGCCAAAAAGGTAAACTACTAGACGCAATAGAGGAATTCGAAATTTATAAAGCTTACAAAACAGACAGAGACAAACTACTTAACGATAAATTAACTATGAAAAACAATCCACTGTTTGACACGGCAATAGCATATCACAGAAGACGAAATGAGACAGAGATAGTCAGCTCCAACAGCCTCACACCCACACAACAATAGACTTACAAATAATAACAAAAAACCTTATTGACAACGAATTGATTCA
The DNA here is from genome assembly GCA_949715645.1 of Portevinia maculata. NCBI lineage: Eukaryota > Metazoa > Arthropoda > Insecta > Diptera > Syrphidae > Portevinia > Portevinia maculata. Next base: position 75,900,606 of record OX454527.1, read on the forward strand.
GTCTACGCCCGAAGATGAAGCTATTGCTTCGAAACGCGTCGTCAGTTTAAAAAATAAAAAATAAAAATAAAAAAGTTGTGACAATTAGATATTGTAAAATAAAAAAAGTGATATTAAATAGAAGAAAAAATTTTGTTTTAATTATCACATTTAACATATACAACACAACCGGAGACAAGAACACAAAAAAAAATGGATCAATCAAGTACCTATGGGTGGAATAAAGCATGCCCGATGACTGGACCATCAGCTCCACATGCCCCATCTTCAAAAACGGCGACCCTATGTCTTGCACGAACTATCGAGGCATATCCCTGATTAATGTCGCATATAAGATCATCCAACGTATTGTGTGAACGTCTGAAGCCGTTCTTCAAAACACTAATCGGCACGTACCAGTGTGGCTTCCGGCCCGGCAGATCGACAATAGATCAAATCTTCACACTAAGGTAAGTCCCGGAAAAGACCAATGAATTTCAATTTCGAGACCCACCACATTTTCATCGACTTTAATGCCGCATATGATAGCATGATTGCCGAATTCGGGATACCGGCAAAACTGATCCAGTTGTGTCGTGTGACACTTGAAAACACGCGGTGTAATGTGCAGTTTGGAAGCAGCTCTTCCGAAATATTCCAAACTTGTGCTAGATTTCGGCATAGAGATGCATTATCATGTGACTTCTTCAATGTTGTTCTGGAGAAAATAGTGCGAAGGGCAGGTGTCTTCAGTAGATCTGTAAAGCTACTGGGGTATGCGGACGATATCGATATCATCGGCCGTGCCCAGAGTGCCGTGTTAGAGGCTTTCACACCGATTGAAGAATAGACGAAATTGGTTGGTCTTGAAGTAAATGAGGAGAAGAAAAACTACATGCTTTCAATAAACAAACAAACATCTGTCCACCGCCTAGGACAAAACGTCACTGTTGATAGCAATGTCTTTGAGGTAGTTAAGGAGTTCATCTACCTAGGAGTAAACATCAACTCCACGAATGACACCTTAGTGGAGATCCGGCGGAGAATCACCTTGGGAAACCGCTGCTACTTCGGTTTAGCGAAACAAATAGGTTCAAAACTCCTCACTCCTCAGCTGTACCAAGATGTGGATGTAGTCCAAAAAGGTAAATCACGTCGACTACATTGGCTCTGCCACATTAAGTGAATGGAAAATAATGCTCCAGCCAAGAGGATCTTCGACTCCCAGCCCCCTGGTTCGAGAAGGCAAGGAAGACCAAACCTCTGCTTTAAAGACCAAGCCATTGCGGATGACAGAGCGCTTGGTCTGGAGAACTGGGAGCAGCGTTCTCGGGATCGCAGACGAAGGAAGGCTGCAGTGTCTCAGTCAGAGACTCTTCACGGGTCGGGAGCCCGTTAAGTACTAAAATGTATGTGTATATGTTTCAATTCTTAAAACAAAATTGTTCTTGTTTCATCTTTTTTCTGATATTTTATTTGTTAAGTTTTAACCGCGACTACTATTGGAGTATTAAATTCTTTTTGCTTATTATAAGAAATACGACCTATGTAGGTTCTTTACAGTTGTTTAAGTCAAAAATGTATCTGGGGGCTCATCACGTAAGGCTGTCGATATCGTTTTCGATATTTTTAACGATAGCTATGTAGTCGCTGAATTTTGTTGAGCTTTGCCTGTGCCGACCTCTGCGTTGCTTTGTGCCACCAGACAGCGGCTGCATACGTGATGATAGGTCTTGTAATTGCCATATACATCCATAGTGTCATTTTGGGGTTGAGTCCCCAATTTTTACCAAGTAGGCTTTTGCTGGTCCATAACGAGGTTCTGGCCTTATCAATGGTTTTGGTAAGGTGAGAGTTCCATGTAAGTTTTTCGTCTAGTGTGATTCCTAGATATTTAACTTCAGTAGAGAACTCTATTGTTTCACCAAAGAGTGTAGCGTTTCTGAGCCTTCCCCGCCTTCTTCTTTTGGTGAATGCAACTATGGTGCTTTTCTTGGGGTTGACTTTAAGTCCAACCTTTGTGCACCACTCAGCTACCAGGTTCAGTGCCCTCTGGAGGCGATCCGAGATTGTGTCTTCGAATTTTCCTCTGATTAGGATAGCTATGTCGTCTGCATATCCTTGGACATAGAAGCCATCGTTACTGAGAATAATCAGTAGCTCGTTTACTACGATGGACCATAGCAGGGGTGATAGTACTCCTCACTGGGGGCATCCTTTCGTAGCTGTTACACTGAGTTTATTTTTGCCTAATGAGGTTTTTATTGTTTTTTCCTCTAGCATGCATTTTATCCACTTACATGTAGTGTTATCAACTCCCATGTGTTGGATACCTCTATATATCTGGGAGAATTCCGTGTTATCAAATGCTCCTTCTATATCTAGGAAACACCCAATCGCTATCTCTTTGTCCTTGAGGGATTTCTCGATTCTCGTGGTGAGATTTTGAAGGGCGTGTGTGGTTGATTTACCGGGTTGATAGGCATATTGGTATTTATGAAGGGGATTCGTTTGCCCCGTCCCTGATATGTCTGTCAAGTATTTTTTCCATGGTTTTCAGGAAAAAGGAGGTGAGGCTTATTGGTCTATATGATTTTGGTAGATCAGACGGTCTGCGTCCTACCTTGGGTATATATTTGACAATAACCTCTTTCCATTTTTTTGCTATGTATCCCCATGCGTAGCTAGCCCTGAACAGGTTGATAAGTACGGGTAGCAGTTGCGGGATGCCCTTTTGTAGTAAAGCTGGAAATATTCCATCTTCTCCAGGGGTTTTGAAGGGTTGAAAGAGTTGATTGCCCACCTTATTTTGCCTTCATAAAAGATTTCTTTTGACCGTTTCCAGTCCTCTCTGAGCGGTCTATTTAACCTTCTCTGGGGAGGGGTGTCTGGATGTTCTGGAGTTATCGAAGAGTCTGGGAAGTGTGTTTCGGCTAAGAGCTGGAGCGTCTGTAGCTCGTTTTCGGCATATGTACCATTAGGTTTTTTCATAGAACCAATAGGATTAGTGTGCTGCTTAGAGAGTACCTTATGAATGCGGGCACAACTTCTGGTGTCATTGATGGTATGACAGAAGTTTCTCCACGATTCTCTCTTGGTCCTTCTAATTTCTTGGTTATACATGGTGAGTGTGTTTCTATATATATCCCATTCACCATTGCGTTTTGCCCGGTTGAAGAGCTTTCTCGTCTTCGTTCTGAGCGTGGCAAGTTTTTTGTTCCACCAGGGGGTAAGTCGATTGCCTGGTTTTTCCTTTTCTGTGCAGGCTTGATGGAAGGCATTTATGATTGCCGTATTGAGATTTTCACACGTAAGTTCGATGTTGTCAATGTCCCTTATGTTTGTGTTATATCTCCTCAGGTTGTCTCTGAGTTCTAGTTGGTATGTATCCCAATCTGTGGATTTGGGTTGTCTGTACCTCTCAGAGATAGTGTTACCTAGTTCGAGGTCAAATAGGATGTGGCGATGGTCAAACATTGAGGTCTCTGTTGAAACATTCCAGTTCCTAATAAAATTTTTTTATAAAAGTAGTACATAGGGTGAGATCTAGAACCTCTGTCCTGATTCTGTTTATAAAAGTGGGGTTGCTTCCCTGATTGAGAATTTCTAAGTTGTCCGTTTATTTATATTTGAACTGCCCCAGATTATGTGATGGGCATTTGCGTCGCAGCCTACAATAAGTTGTAGGCTCTTCCTACCGCAGTAGTCCACAAGTCCTTTTAGTGGCAGGAAGTCCATGTCACTGGAGTCACCTGGCAGGTAAGCTGAGCATAGGACAGTTTCTGTTTTACCTGCATTGGTGTGCAGCTCAGCTTTAGCAGCTACCAGATCTTTATTGTTGTATTCTGGAATTGGAAAGAGTTTAGTATTACTATTGGTTAAGATACATGCTCTGGGTTTTCCAGTGTTAGTGGAATCGTATAATAGCTCACCTGCGAGTCCCTTTACCTGTTCTTTTAGTACGTACCGCTCCTGGATAAAGGCGACGTCTAGGTGATCCTTGCTAAATCTATGGCTTAGGACTGCCGAGGCAGCTTTAGCATGCTGTAGATTAACCTGGATGCACCTTAGTCCCATATTGGTGGTTATTGGGTGGTACTGGCAGAATTGCCAGTATCTTGTGTCAGCTCAGGTCTAGGGATGGCGTCTAGTGACCTGGGCATAGAGATAATGTCATCTGATGTTCCAGTAGAGCTTTTGTTCTCATCCCCAGTGCTGTTTGTGCCAATGTTTGTTGTCCGCTGGCATTCTAATTGGGCTTTTTGTGCTCCAGTTGAATTTGGTGTTTTTACATCCAGCATTCTTTGTTGCACGCTGATCCAAGATTGAGATGGGTTCTTCTTCGGAGCGGCAACTTGTTTTCCTGCTTGTGGTAGTCCTTTGATACGGACTTGTACCTGCAGAAAGGTTAGAAATAGTTTGCATTTGTTTGCCAGCAAAAATTCCTTTGATTTCTCATCAACTGAGAAGGTAATAGTTTCCCCTCCGCTCCTTTCCTTGGAGATCCTTAGGATGCGCAATCCTGTTGTGCAAATGCCTGTGTTGTGCTTGGCGATTCTGGACAGGAAGACTTCCTTGGGCATTTTTTCGTCGTCCGGGAGGAATACTATACATGTGTAAGATTTGGGGATCTCGCTCCCCTGAATTACACGGAGTTTGGCTTCTGGCCATGGCTTGATTTTCTCTGCCGTTGACATGAGCCACTGCTTTGTCTCTGTGTCATGGCAGGTGATGGATAGCCATCCATCCCGCGGTGTGAAGGCAACAAATTTAAGGGGACAATTGTTGTCGGCTTTGTCCACCTCAGTAAGTAGGCATTGTTTGACCTGTATTATTTGTTGCATTGAGAGGGATTCCTCTGGATGCATTTCATGCATACACCATTCTGAAGGAGATTCGCATTTCAGCAATGAGGATTCCCAAATGGTTTATAAACCATATTTGCATGTGAAAAAATATTAATTGAGGCAGAGATAAAAAAAAAAAAATCAAGTTATAGTGTATTCCCAGCTACATTGCGAACGATGCTTAAGGCTTTCCACTTTAAAAAGAAAATCGTGGATATTTTCAGACCCGTCAAATGCAATTTGCCACTTTTCAATCTTACAAACTGAACTTACTAAAGAAGTTTGTTGACTTATTGGTGGTGCTTGTCTGCCTTGCACAGTGTGACAATTCGCTGATTTAGCTTGGTTTAATAAGGAAAATGACATGCACAAAATTAAACAAAAACCGGTTAAGCCTTCTACGTAATGACTGTGCAATTTTTTTGTTGTTGCTTACTGCAACAAAAAAAAATCATCTCAAACTCCAAATTGTATATAATTTTTTTTATAAGAAGGTCAATTTGAAGACAAAGTGTTTATATCGGTTTTAATTGGTTCGCGTATATTTTATAGCTTTTTTTATCTTTTCTCAATAAGTTAAAAGTCAATTGATATAAAAGTAAGTTTTTCTTAAATAATTAAAGATTTTGTTTAATAGGTATAAGGGGTAAATGAAAGTAAAATGTATAGATAAAATATGTGTTTTTTGTATTCATTAGACGAAAAGTATACCTAGTTGTTCAGTGTTGTCCAAGTTGGAGACCGTGTTTGTTCTAAAGTCTTGCATAAGCACTGCTAAAATGTGTTTCAACAAAATTTTTCGTTTTTTAGGATGCCCATGGAAATCACGAAAAAGCAAATTTTTTATGTTTGGATTTCTTAATTTAAAATTAAGCGCTTAGATGCTGTTTCTGCTTTTGTTGTGGGTTACTTTAGCCATGTAATATTTTCTGAGGCTGCAACAAAGTCAATCAAATTAACCTTTAAAACTTTATGTTTAAGATTTGACGAGACATGGGCCAAAAGTGGTCGGCATAGAGAGCGCTTCGAAAATTCAAATTCTCTGTGGCTAAATGAAAATCTAACATTACCACAACATATCTTAGATGAAATACCTTCTTCATCTAGAGTAGGAAGACCGAAAAAAAGCTTATAGATTAGATGTCAAGTTGCGGCAGGTAAAAGACCAAGGCAGTAAAGAAAAAGTCAAAGCCAGAAAATAACTAATCCAAGAAAAATTTACAAGAGAAACAGGGCTATTGGTAGATATGCCAACTCAACAGTCTGGCAATCCTAATGACGGGAACAAGGCTAGACGATTTTTTAGAGATGATGAAAAGACTGCCCAAATTACAGTGATAGATAAAGAAATTATCAAAAAGTTTCATATCATCTTAGAAGCTCTTGGGTCTGGGTTCCCAATAGATGCAGATGCTTTTGAAAATTATGCCTGGTATTTTAAGCCAGTAAGTGTGCATAAGGTCTTCTTTCATGGAAAACAAATAATTTCGACTTGTATACTTCCAATCGGACAACTTTCAGAAGAAGCGCAAGAGGCAAGAAACAAGGAAAATAGAAGGTTTAGGGAACTTCTTACCAGAAAAATATCACGTGTAGATACAAATACTGAACTCTTAAATCGATTGCTTATAACATCAGATCCAATTCTTAGCAAGTCTAAGATACTTTCCGAGAAGAAAGAAAAGCGTCATGGAACATGAATACTTGCAACTTTTATATGTACCAAATAATTAAAAAAATTAAAATAAGCTGGTTTGTATGTATTGTTTTCTCTTGAAATTTGTAGTCATATTTGTTATATTCTATTCTGTGAACAATTTCAATTAAAAAAAAATTGGGAGTATTTAAATTCAAATTGTCCAATCTTCGAACTAAGGTATCTCTAATAGACTGCATTTCACGAATGAAAACTCGTTGGTTTGCCTCGAGTCTGTGGCTTCTTCTTGAACAGGTGGACGTTCATTAATATCTCATCGCTCATTATTATCATCACTATTGTGGTTATCTACCAGTTGTGGTGAAATCTGATCCTGGCTTAAGCCTACACTAGCCCCAGGTGGAGTACGACAAACTATTGGCCTGGATTCCATTGCTTCTGAACGGGGAGTTATTTCGAAAAGTGGACGAATTTCTCAAATTACTTGGTCTTCCTCTAGAACGCGTATTTGGAACTCTATTATCCATAATAGGAAATTTCGGATTTTAAATACAACTTCAAAAGTTTTTAAATTTCAATATCTTTTAATAAATCTGTATTAAAAAAAATTAATACCTACATGCATAATTTGGTGTCAGCGCGGGCGGTGCTAAATTCGATATTAAATTTGATAAGATTTGATACAATATGCTTAAGAGCAAGATACGAGTATCTATCTTGGTAAACAGACGGACTGTGCATATCAATGCACACAATACAAACAACACTGTATATAATTGGCAACTATAGGTAATATAGTAGCAACATAGTCCACTGTTATAACTACCAGACAATGGACTATACTATAAGAGAATTAGGATTTATATATTATACAAATATTCATATGCACAACTTATCCTTTCACGAATAAAATTAGACCAATATGAATACAAAAAGCAGTTCAACTCTTTCTGATATCCAATAGTCGCAACGCGGATTACAATTAAAACCATGAATATACTGGGACTATAGTAATGAAAGTCATACTCAACTTGAACCGCCTCTCACCCCGATAAATACGCTTTGAACGTATTATCGCCTCTAGGCTCGTCAGACCATTGTATCATATCAGCGAATTTCTCGTACTCCAACCACATAGTTAAAGAACAAACTCCAAAAAGAACCGTATCGCAATACGAGAAAGCCAATTGGGAAAAACTAAACGGTTTCTTTAAGAGTTTTAACTGGTCGCTGTGCTTCCTCGACAGCGACCTGGATGCTGCTGCTGATATGATCACAAACATAATTCACCTGGGCATGAAATCTTTTATCCCTAACAGGATTAAAAGTATCAAACCCAAGGTTAACGCGTAGTGTGACTCGAGATGCAAAGAGACTATCAGGTTAAAAGAGGTAAGTTTTCGGCTATTCAAAGCCAACCCATCTGAGGAAAGCCGTAAAAAGTTTAAACGAGCCAGAAATGACTGCAATGCCCACATTAATCGTGTCAAATTCTCCTATGACCAAAAGTTGAGGCAAAAAATACTACAAAGTCCCACGGGTAGTAAAAACTTTTGGTCATTTGTTAAAAACATCAAGAATTCGACCTCATCATCTGTCCCGACACTCATTTACAATAGCATTCCAGCTGTCAGCTCTATAGATAAGGCCAATCTGCTTGCTGCTCATTTTGCAGTCAGCTCAACGCTCCCAGATTGTGCCCTGTCTCCCCCTGTACTCGAGCGCGTAGAGAATTCTCATGGGACCAATCCACTTTCGCACTCGTACAGTGGCTAGAGTACTTCAAGATCTTGACGTTCACAAATCCGCTGGTCCAGATGGTATTTCCCCTATCGTTCTGAAGAGGTGTTCTTCTTCGCTGGCAAAACCATTGCGTAAGCTTTTCCATCTGTCCTATTCTTCAGGACTCTTTCCGGGAAGATGGAAAACAGCATTTGTCCAGCCTGTACCAAAAAAAGGCGAATCTTCTTCTCCCTCCACCTACCGACCAATTGCACTTACGTCCCTTCTTTCTAAGGTCATGGAAACGCTGATAAACCGTCAGCTAATGACATATTTTGAATCGCGAAAACTTCTTAATGACCGGCAGTATGGTTTCCGTAGCAACAGGTCCACTGTTGATTTGATGACATATCTAACCGAAAAGTGGAACCAATCTCTTCATCAAGGTGGTGAAAGTAAGATCGTTGCGCTTGATATTTCAAAGGCATTTGACAGAGTTTGGCATCAAGCTTTCTTGTCGAAAATGCGTGCATTTGGAATCGATGATACTCTTCTTCAATGGATTAGAAATTACCTTTCGGACCGTTCAATTCAAGTTGTTTTGGACGGTTTCAAGTCTGCAACTCACCAAATAAATGCTGGTGTCCCCCAAGGCTCTGTTCTGTCCCCGACTCTCTTTCTCATTTTTATAAATGATCTCCTGTCTGTTACTTCTAATCCAATCCATTCCTTTGCTGATGACAGTACCCTCAGCTTCTCATATTCGTTTTTTGGGTCACGCCCCTCATCTTCGGGTGTGGAACTGGAACGGCAACGTATGTTAAGCTCATTAAATTCCGATCTTAACAGCATAACTCAGTGGGGTAAAACCAATAGAGTGGAATTTAATGCTTCCAAAACTCAATGCTGTCTCCTATCATTAAAGCAAAACCCACACACACTGCCATTATCTATGAATGGCACTTGCATCGCTGAAACCGAAAGACTTTCCATTCTCGGTATGTGTGTTAACGACAACCTTCGTTGGAATGACCACATATTCGATGTCGCCAAGAACGCCGCGAAATGTCTAGGCTTCCTTAAGCGTTGTAAGCAATAGTTCACCGCTTCTGATCTGGCTACAATTTATAAGGCGTTTATTCGCCCGAAACTCGAGTACAACGCCCATATCTGGTCCGGTGCACCAATAACTTATTTGGAGCTACTAGACAGGATCCAAAAACGCGCGATAAAACTCATTGGCGACCGAGACATCGCGAGATCGATTGACTCTCTTAGTCATCGTCGTAATGTCTCCTGCCTTTCGTTATTTTATCGTTATTTCCACCATAAGTGCTCAAACGAAATAGCCAGTTGCATTCCTCCCCTTGAACATTTCAACCGCAATACCCGCCATGCAAGGAATGCTCAACAGTTCACCCTCAAGCCTATGTTCGGACGTACAGTGAAGTTCAAAGAATCTTTCCTCAGCCGTACAACACGAATGTGGAATGCTCTTCCCCGCTCCATTTTTCCTGCACATTATAACCTACAAACATTCAAAACCAACGTGCATCGGCATCTCTCCTTTTCTTCTCACCCTATTTTGCTTAACGCCCGCGCTGTGTAGCTAATACATTATAAGGGTCCTAACAAATCTCTTTAGTGCGCGCTGCTTATTATAAAAAAAAAAGTATCTATCGACGCAGAGAAAAATGCTGTTTTTGCAAATATTTGTGCTGCTTTGCATAATATTTGCATTCTTCGAAATGAGCAAAATGATTTTTCAGTAATTGAAATATGGGATAACAATGAAGTGGACACAAATAGAACTCCCGAAACTATAATCCGGAATAGTCGATTAAAACAACTGGCGCAGAGAAAACGATATGATATAAAAAATGCATTGTTCATTTAATATTTTATAATAGAATCAAAGACAGAATTTCTCTTATTTATTGCATCTTTATCTCTTATATATTGCATTTAACTTAAAACTACAAAAACAAGGTATACTTAAAACTTAAAACTACAAGAACTAAAAGAAGTAAGAATATACTTCTAACTTTAAATCTTCCAGCGATTCTTCTTTTTTTTATTTGATGTATCCGGCAGACGGCTATTTCTGCCATGCTCGTGTTCTCAAACACAAACTATTATACATATATTTCATGAAATAAAGAATCTAATCTACGAGTATCTATCTAATCTATCTTGAGCCCCGTAGCAATTTAAATAATTACTCTCAGCCACTGCAGCACGGAGCGAGGTCATTTCATTCCATAAATTCAACCAAAATCTGCAGTTGCGATGGCGTTACAGACCTAAAGTTTTGTTTTACTATTATATTTGTTATTGTTTATTAAGAGTTTACTTACATTTTAATGCAGTAAGAATATTAATAAATATTTTTGAGAAAAAAAAAAACAGCAGCTATAAACAAATCTCAGACTGATTGACGTTTCTGACAATTAGATGTTGTTTTCAGTGTTTCTCAAACTGTAGCAAACGAGAGCGATGGACGACACGAGAACGATTGTGTTTCGTGAACCAAACTATTGGCGACAGTGTTCAGTGCAATCGCATGGACGACAATCGTCCGCAAAGTTACGTGATGAGAGCCCTGGTAATGTCAAAATGTAATGAAACGAAGAAAACAAAAAAGAAGGCGGCTATCGAGGCATTCGTTCGTTGGAAGGAAATTATCTCCGATTGGTACGATATCGTAGAATTTTCATTATCGTATTCGTTCTGATTCATTTATCTGACTAATTCCCGATTTAATGCAACGCTCATGCACGGCAAATTTCTTCCGAAGCTCTTCGACAAAAAAAATTATAAGTAAAATGAAGGAATTGAGAATTGAGTTTGGTTTAGTTCAGTTATTTTGTATTTAAGAAAGAAAATAACGACACGTGGTCAACAGGACCAGAAATATCCATTGTTTGATGAAATTGTTTTATATTTATCGCAACGTTTTTCCCACGGTTTATGGATTGAAAACAGCTCAATCTATGTCAAATAATCGCAATTGAATGCTTTACTTATGTTGTTCCAAAACGGATAGCTCGACCGCAATCTGAGTTTCGATTGGATTTGCTTTTGATTCGGAAATTCTTCCAAACGGATCCTCGATAGGGCAGTATATCTAGAAATGAGAAGGCTTTTAGAACACGCGGCGTGTGGACAAATAAAGATAAAGGGTTAGACCACATTTTGTCCGGTTATTTTAATTAACAAAGCCTGGATTTACAAAAAAATAACATATTTTGACGTGCAATGCAGAAAGTGCTACGCTTCCACCAGAAGTAAACTGAAATTATTGACGGTCTACAAGCCTCCCTCTAGCCGAGTTTGTGTTAAGCCGCATAATAAAATAAAAAGTCCGTTCGCGAACTGATATGCAAACGTAAATTTGTATAAATTTTCGTATGAAACTACACAAACCTGTTCGCGTACTGAGAAAATTGTAAAAAGATGAACGAAAATAAAATGCGCTTTCCTTCATTTTTCTGCACAGAATTTCGACTGGTAAGAAAATGAAAACTCACAAACGATGAAATTCTATGAGTTTGCCAGCAAAAAACAGTTTTACGTTCTTCATTTTTATCAGCGAAAGCCTTCGCGTAGTTTTCTTTGAAATTAGAGGATTCTCTCTCTCAGGATTTGACAGTTTTTCTTCACATTAAGGTACGCGAACGGAGGAGCTAAAGTCATTAGTTAGCTGTCATACAGAAATCGTTTTGAAGCAGCAAATCAAAAAAGTGGTTTAGCGCAAATATGTTATGGCATATTTTTCATTTATTTCTTAAGAGAAAGTTGGTATAAGATGGAGTTAAATAGAAGTCAGGTTATACGAATGCTTAGATAACTCATTATTTCTATTTATCTGGTTGACAAGCAGACTCGCCCGACTTCGCTCGAGTTTTTTGACACCCCATTTATAATTCTATCCCCCAAAGTGGGCTTGGACAATTACCCAATTAACTTGGTATTTCTTCATTGTGAAAAATAAATAGAAATAGTGCAGGGACGGGCTAAGAATATCACTGCAGCTTTCCCCGAAATAAACTTCAGCCTAGCGACACATTTAACATCTTACAACTCGCTCGCAAGTGTGCATGCTAGTCCGTGTGTTGCCACCATTGGAGATGGCCGGTGTCGTAAAAGTAAGATCAAATAAAAATCAATAACAGGAGCATGCACGCATCGAAATCGTAAGAGAGGCAGACCGCAGGATTGTACTAATGCAATAACATCAGCATTTGATCTGCCTCAGTGAGGAAATGATCCTAAGGAAAGCCTACCGATGTATACATATTGAGTTCGAACCGGGGAACCCCACAAGCGGACCCGTAGCGATGCCATAAAGTGGGATCTTTACGATACCGTTAATTATAATCGTGATCTCGCCGTAAAAGCATAGAAGAAAGAAGAAAAAAATAAATAGACCGTCTACTCAACACTCAACATTTAGGTCAAAAACAACCCCAAAAATGGTCTTCTTCAGGGTGAAATTGAGCCCGAAGTATTGTTGAAGACGATGTCAACGCAAGACTCTTTGGCAGTCCAAAATATAACGTTGAAAGAAGAAATCTAAATAGAACTACTTAAGTAAAAGTCCTTGAAAGTAATTATTATTACAAAAGGCGAACTTGGACTGGCGCAGATATTGCAGTCTATCTGCTTTTTTGACCCAGTTATTAAATTTTTGAAAGCAGCTGGATGAAGCACAAGCCGCTACGCAACTGGATGGTCGGTGGAGCTAATGTTGCAGTCGACGACACACCTGATTTATGAGGAATAAATTATTCATAATAAAAACAAATCGACCAACATGAATTGGAATTGATGGCTTACGACGGATTGGAAAATCTGGCGGGGTACATTTGTGCACTGGAGCAGATCTGTCCAAGCCAACCGCCGATATGATGATGCATACGAGTGCGTTGGGAAAAATGTTTGGCGAATTAAACAGAGAGTTCTTACTTATTAGCAGTGGCGACTAAGCCCTTCAGAGGCCCGGGGCGGCAAAGCTGAATGAGGCCCCCCAGCTTTAAAAAAATTTAGTTTTACAAACTTTTTATTCCGTTCACATTTCGTCGGTGAAACCAGAAAATCGTGTAACTCCACTTTTAAACGAAAATGAGATTTGAATGATATCTATTGGTTCAACCCCATATCTACAACTCGGCGAAATTTGAGCCCCCTTACAAGTTTATTTATTATATTATCGGAGATTCAGTTGGTAGCATATCTTCAAAATCAGTGCATTTGGTGGGTACCTACACTGTTTGAGCAAAAATGCTCTCCTGTAAAATTTGCTAAAATGGAGTTACACAGTTTTCTGGTTTCACCGACGATTTGTATGTATAAATAAGTGTTTATGTTTATTTCGTTAAAATTTGGCAAGTGAAATTTAAATTCAAATTAAATTATTTAGGCTAAATAAACATACATACCTACAATATGGAATGGATATGGGTGAGGAAAATAAAATACGAATCGATCGACCAAAAAAAAATTAGATAAAATAAATCAAAGAAGGTTTTTTATTTTTTTGTAGCGTGTTATATGTTTTTCGTGCCTTCAATTTAATGAACTCCTCAATAACTTTTGTGAAATCGATTTCTTTGGAAATTTTTCTTTCTAGATTAGATTAGATTAGATTCTTTATTTCATGAAATATATGTACAATAGTTTGTGTTTGAGAACACGAGCATGGCCGAAATAGCCGTCTGCCGGAAATGACATTTCATAGATATTAAAGAAATTATTACATAGAAGTTAAATTGAAAAGGAAAATTGAAAAAGAAAGAAATACTTATTTACAACACAAGATTTTGGGTTTAAGCATAAAAGATTAATTCGTTATGTCTTTAACAATTAGTCGACAGAAAAGATGAAAAAAAAATATATTTATATAAAATAAAACAAAAAAAATAAAAAAAAAAATAAATGCAATTTGTACATCAGTATCTAAGTATAAAACTAGATAAAATGAATGGAATGGATCAGCGAGGGAGTCTAAAACAATTTTGATGATTTGCAACATAAAGATTTATAATTTTAAAGTGATTTAGAACACCAAAAAAAAAAAATTAGCAATTTTAAATGATTTGAAACATAAAAGAAAAATTTTGGATTATTAAAGCAATAACTAAGGAAGAACGGCAAAAGGGGCTTGTAGCTTGGACTTTTAAAAGCTATTACGATATAACAGAGCATGATTGCAGTATTTGTACAAAACAAGCCCTAGCTCCGTTTAGTATATCGTACAGACCATTTAGGGACAGATTGCTTACTCGGAAGTATAGTCGACGAATCTCTTGTAAAATAGGGCATTCCGCAATGAAGTGGTGAATATTTTCAGGCACTCTCATGTTGCATAGATTACACGATTCCTCAAGATCTGTTCTGTGTGGCATGGAATTCAAATTTATTAATTCTGCTCTCGCTCTAAAAATGGTGCTTATAACTTTCGATGAAAAATTCATATTGAAATAACTTTCGTGAGATAGCAAATGATGGTTTAGGTTCCTATAGATTAACCTTGAAGCTGAGGAAGATGCTCTAATTAGCTGCTGATCGTATAATTTGTCATCCACTTTAGCAATGATCATTGCAAAAAGCCTCTGCCAGTCGTTAACATTAGTTAAAGTAAAGGAGACATTCAGTTCGAGAGATATCGCTAGCTGGTTCCAATCCTTAAATGGAGAAGCATTGGTTTGTAGCAATCTTATTAAGATAGTCTTGGAAAGATTATTCCCACTTCTCATTACCACTCTGGTTAAATAATCAGAATGAGCTTTCAAGTTTCGCACGTAGATGGGAGGCAAACCTGACTCTACATGAATAGCGTAGGTCGGAGTCGCATTTGGTAGCCGGAATAGACGCTTGAAAAAGAATCTTTGGACTGCCTCAAATTCTTCGAGGGGGCTCACACCAAAGGCCTGCACAACATAGCACATACAAGTATTAACTGTGGCGTTAAACACTTGATACTTCGAAGAAAGGTCAATGTTTTGATTGGCGAAGAACTTCGGCCACATCATGTTGAGTGCCAGTTTGGATTCAATACTTTTTTCTCTGGCATGCTTGTTAAAGTTTAGATTATACGACAACAAAACACCCAGGAACTTGAACTCACGAACTACCTCAATTTGTTCGTTGTTAAGGCGCCAAGTTCCTACCCCAGGACGTCTTCTCTGCCGGTTCTCAAATACCATGACCTTGGTTTTTGCGACGTTGATATGGAGATCCCAAGTGTTACAGTAGGTTTGCAATCTATTAATTTGCAGTTGCAAAGAAGAAGGATTTTCCGCCAGTAACACTAGGTCATCAGCGTATAGAAGTACTTTTATGTGATTGGCCGCAAAATTAACGCCTCCCAGAAGAATATCAGATATTGCATCAATGTACAACGCGAATAAAATTGGGCTTAATATGCAGCCCTGGGTGACGCCTGCAGATGTCTCAAACCATTCGGACAGGTTCGACCCATTCCACACAGCTGCGCAAAATGACGAAAGAAATTTGGCATACAACATTAAGAACTTTCTTGACACTCCAAGGGATGCCAGTTTATAAATTAAAGCTTGCCTGTTAACTGTATCAAACGCTGCTTTAAAATCTACAAAGCACACAAAAAGTTTCTTATTATTTTCAATATATTTTCAGCTAGTCAGCGCGAAAATATGATCAACGGTGGAAAAACCAGCCCGAAAACCAGCTTGATACATGCTGAGGCGATTATTATCCTCTATCCACCTGGAAAGTCTTGTGTATAAGATCGAAGCAAAAATCTTTCTTAGAGAATTGAGAATAGAGATACCTCTGTAGTTTTCTGGTCGACTCACATCACCTTTTTTGAAAATAGGAAAAATAAGCGCTTTGGTAAAGCACGTTGGTACACAAGCGCTGTTGTATATTAAATTGAAAAAATCCACAATATAAGTCTCGAGTTGGTCTGTTCCGTTTTTAAAAAATTCAATTGGATTACAATCACTCCCCGAAGCTTTGTTGTTTTTCATAGCCCGCAAGGAAGCTTTAAGTTCTCCTAGGGAGATCGGGCAGTCAAGTTCAGATACCATTGTGTTTGGTAATGCAAAGCTAAAACTGTGAAGACCCTCCTCCGCTGATAGCAGTGTTTTAAAATGAGCAGCTAACGTATCAGCTTCGACAGAAATCTTCACAGTTCGAATGCGCCCTCCCAATTCCTGAACATTATTCCAGAATTCTTTTGAGTTTTTGGACTGTTGTAACCTAGTTGCAAGACTTTTGAGGTAACTAGCTTTTTCTGATAGCATAACTGTTTAAATTCCTTATTGGCGCGCAGGTACTTTCTATTGAAAGCACGGCTAGATTAACTAGTCGCTCTTGATCCATTGTAGATCGAAGATAATTTTTAATTGATTTAAGTTTCGAAAAACTCCTCTCGCATGATGCAACCGAGATGCAAATGGTCAAGAATTATTGAAGTATGAGCGATATAGAGGGTAGCGATTCACTGAAGTCCCATTTTATTATAAATTATAGAAGGATTTGGGGGCCCCCCAAGACCGGAGGCCCGGGGCGAGCCGCCCCTTCCGCCCCCTGGTTAGTCCACCACTGCTTATTAGTCCTGATTGTCGTGATGAAATTGTAAATTAACTTCCAAGCAAATAAAACAGTGTTATGTATATAGTTCGTTTCATTTTTTTTTTAGATAAGCAGAAACTATTTTCACAATTGCTAAACGTTTTTGGGCACTATAAATAAAGTGTATAGATAGCATGCGTAAACGCAGAATGACAGAGAAAAACTAAGTTAATAACATATTAACACGTGAAATGTATTAAAATGTATTTTCAATTAATTTTTTTTAACTTCCCAGTACTGGGTAAGGTATTGCAATTGGTCCAAAAATGAAAATTATGATTTAAACATTTTAAGGTTCACATTATGGTTTTTAAATGTTTTTAAGAAGATGTATGTATTGAGGTTGACGTGTGTTCTAAAACCAGCAGTGCATGCCACGGTTTCAACTAACATGAGGATGGATCCCCAAATCGACTATCACAGTCGTATTGCAGCAGTCACTCCAAGCTGCACTGCATCCGCGATGTGCGTAGCACTCAGGGTTCGACTGCTTCAGTCACTCCCTCAAAAACAGTTTGAAACCTACTACTCGATGTGCAGCCTATTCACCCCGATCCCCGGTATATAATAACTTGCTCGGGATTCGATTGTATCAGTCACCCGACTCGGAATTACCTGCAAAGAGAATAAAGAGCAATTTGAGGTTTGATTGAAACAGTCATCTCAAAAGGCTCTTCTTTCCGTGGATCAGGAAGCAGTAGCTCTCCCTCCGCTGCGCAGTGAAATGGGATAAATATAAGGTTCGATTGCATCAATCACTTCAGCCTGATCCTTACCCATGGTTCGGGAATCGGGCAGAAATCGCGACTGCACTAGTCACTCACAACATATCGCAACCCCAAAGGAATTATTTTGATTTCGGTCCAGTCTTTTTTTTGAAAGGCTGATTAACATCGCAGCTTTGACGATGTTTATACCCTATTCTAAGGGTATATTAATTTTGACACATAGTTTGTAACATACCTTAATATTGCCCGTAGACCCCTAAAAGTTACTATATTTATGATCAGCATCGATAGTAATGTCGATCTAGCCATGTCCGTCCGTCCGTCCGTCCGTCTGTCGGCAAAAATTAGGCCTTTAAACTGGACCTAGAGAGCTGAAATTTTAACCATATACTCTCTAGGGTCCCGAAATAATCAAGTTTACGAATATTTGAAATCCGCCCACAGACACGCCCACAAACTCAAAAAAACAAAATTTTGGAAAAAATCGAATTTTGAGCTAGAAAGCTGAAATTTTTTATATATGATCTATGAATCCTAAAACTGCTTAAGATAAAAAAATTTTCAAAATCCGCCCACTGACACGCCCACAAATAAATAAAATAATTTTTGTATACCCTATTCTAAGGGTATATTAATTTTGGAAAATCCAAAGTTTTTGCTAGGGAGCTGAAATTTATAATATATACTCTCTATGGGCCCTTTATGCTCATGTGTAAATATTTTCAAAATCCGCCCACTGGCACGCCCACAATTAATTTTTTTTTGTTTGAAAATTCAAAGTTTGAGCTAGGGAGCTGAAATTTATAATATATACTCCCTAGGGGCCCTTAATTCTCATTTTTTTTAAATCCGCCTATTTTCAAGTAACTTCAAGCATTTTCAAGTACCTTCAAGCATTTTCAAGTAACTTCAAGCATGTCCAAGTAACTTCAAGTATGTTCACGCATTATCAAATGCATAACATGTACAGCAATATTGTTGTAGGTAACTTCAAATATTTTCAAGCATTTTCAAGTAACTTCAAGCATTTTCAAGTAACTATAAGCATGTCCAAGTAACTTCATGATATAAAATTTGTCCGTTCCGATTAACAGATTATGCCTCCCTCACACAGCAATGTTGTGGTTGTTGTAATTTCATCCAATTCGCTTCATTTTATCTACTGTAATTCATAATGTGTGTTATATATGTGGATAATTTTTGTATTGTGCACTTCTATATATTGCCCCCTACCCAAATCTATATATTGTTGGCATATCTTTATGACGTATAATAGCAAAAATGGGTATAAACACGTTATAGGCAACTCCGTATTAATATATATTAGGGGTCGCCCCGTGGTCTCTCTCTCTCTCTCCCACTCTCTCTTCCACATTTGAGGGTAGATATATATACCTAAACTGTGCGCATACAAAGTCGTCGCTCGTGGTTGTTACTGCTCTGTGAACGGAGTTACTACAACAAATGCATGCACATATGAAAACGCCCTTCGCGGCTAAGTCGCCTGTTCGCGCGTTTATTGACGTTTATTGACAAAGTCGCCTGTTTATTTGTATACCCTATTCTAAGGGTATATTAATTTTGAAACATAGTTTGTAACATATCTAAATAATATTGCCCGTAGACCCTTAAAGTTACTATATTTATGATCAGCATCGATAGTAATGTCGATCTAGACATGTCCGTCCGTCCGTCCGTCGGAAAAAATTAGGCCTTTAAACTGGATCTAGAAATAATCAAGTTTACGAATTTTTGACATCCGCCCACAGACACTCCCACTAACTCGAAAAAATCGAATTTTGAGCTAGAAAGCTGAAATTTTTTATATATGATGCATGAGTCCTAAACCTGATCGGTAAATAAAATTTTCCAAATCCGCCCACTGACACGCCCACAATTAAATAAAACAATTTTATTGAAAAACCAAAATTTGAGATAGGGAGGTGAAATTTATAATATACTCTCTAAGCGCCTTTCAAGATCAAAAAGATCAAAATCCGCCTACTGACACGCCCACAATTTTTAAAAAAAAAAAACTTTTTTTTGAAAATCCAAAGTTAGAGCTAGGGAGCTGAAATTTATAATATATGCTCTTTATGCTCATGTGTTCATTTTTTTTAAATCCGCCTACTGACACGCCAACAATTAAATAAAACAATTTTATTGGAAAACCAAAGTTTGAGTTAGTTAGCGTTTTTTTACAAAAGCTTCGTTTTTTTTAATAAAATCCTTTAAATGTTATATAACAAAATATGTAGAGCGTTCCGCATAATTCAACCATACTTAGACTTTTGTCACGCCCACTTATGAGGGATAGGAATAAGAATATGGTATCCAACAGTTCGCCCAAGCGGACTGTAGCCCGTCCTTATGTTTTTTGTTTGGCAGATCACTATCTACCTAATACCTTTCAAATCCAGTTTGTTTGTGTTTTCTTCCTCACACACTAACAATTGACAATTGAGTGAGAATAAGGCAATAATAACCAAAATAGTTTACAATTTGTATTTGTTTTTTTATTTTTCATACATAAAACTTTTAATTAACATTAAGTGATTCTATATGATATCCGATTCGTTACTACTAATTTAACTTAAAAAATCTAAATAACAATTCAAACATTTTTTTTGATCTTACTAATTGTAAAGTGATCAATGAACATTTAAAATTTCTCTATATACATACTATGTTTTTTGTAAAAACTGTCATCTTTATAAACTTTTTCCTGTCCATTTTCTTCATTAACGTAAAATGTTAAACCATTAAAAGACCTTACTCTACTACACGCAACATATAGCTGACCGTGTGAAAACACTGGTCGCCTCAACATTATTCCAATATTATTAAAAGTTTGTCCTTGCGATTTGTTTATCGTCATGGCAAATGCAGCATGCAGGTATAACAGGGAATTGTGTTCTTTGAAATTGAAAGGGTAACACAGTTCCCGAAAAAGTCAAATTAATTCTTGGTATCAAAATTCGTTTTTTCACTGCTGTTCCCGTTAATACCTCACAATCTAAAGTATTGTGATGCATGCGCTTAACCCTCAACCTTGTTCCATTAACTAAACATTGAGCTGTATTTAAATTACGTATTAACATAACAACGCAATTTTCTTTCAAAGTTAACTTATGTGGTGGCATCCCGCTTATTGTTAATAAATTTAACAATTCTATTGGAAAATCATTTGTATTTATACCTTCGTTTTCCATTATTTTATCGTAACTGTTGTACGTTTTTTTTATCCATCGATACGGTTCAAAATATCACCATTAATGAGAGAGCAATCTTCATTCGTTGGTACTAAAATTGCTCGCTTAAGCACTTCATCCGACAAAATTGTCTCTCTTATATCACCGTAAATGTCTTCAATGATATTATTCATATTTCCGATTGCACTCTGTGGTATCTCAATGATATCTTCACCAAATAAATCATAAGTATTCAAATGTCCATCTCCCATTTCTTTTAAAAATTTTATAAAATCCACTTTTTCGGGAACAGCTCGCATATTTTGATTCAACTTAACTTTATGGAATTTATGAAATTCCTCCCAACTTATAATACAATTTTCTATCAAAACTGATCTTGATGCATGAGGTACAACGGGTAGAATTTGGAGTAAATCACCACATAATAAGACAGATTTGCCTCCAAATAATTTATTTTTTTCTTCACCTGAAGCTAAATCTCTCAATAACTTGTCTATTACTTTAAGTGCAATTTTCGGACACATTGAATATTCATCTATCAATATCAAAGATGCTGCACTTATAAAACGCCCTTGACTACTATTTGGTCGCACATTGGCTGAAGAATTTTCTAAAATAGGTATGGGCAATTTAAAAACATTGTGTAACGTACGACCATTTGTAAGTAAAGTTGATACAATTCCACTGTAAGCGGTAGCTATGCAACGTAAATTTGACGCATTCATTCTATGGATGATTGCAGTTTGCACAAATGTCTTTCCACATCCAGCATGCGCTGACAGACAAAAAACATTTGATCCAGTATCTTTGTATTGTTCTTCACGCAAAACTTGATCAATTATATGTTTCTGTTCGTTATTTGCATCATCATACATTTGCTCATAAATGAACTGTTCGTCAAATACGTCCACAGTATCTTTATCATTGACTGACAAATTTCTTGGCACAGGTAAATTAAATGCTTCACAACTTAATTTATGAATAATTAAAACCTCCTCAATCTCAAATAAAGTAAGGCGACTGTATAATATGAACGCAGTCAAACTCCAAATGTACCGGTTCGAATGTGGTTGCGGTTCTAAAAATCTAATGATGATAATTGAGATGACTGAATTTAAAAAAAAAAAAAAAACATTTGTTTCTATTTATGCACTTACAATCTGAAATGTATTCACAATGAACAATAAATCAAAGCACTTGTTGTTGTTTACACTTGTTTTCACAATTTTTTTGTTTAGTTTGTTATTTTTCACTTAAAAAAAAAAAGAAAACTTAGGCCATTGTATAATATGAACGCAGTCAAACTCCCAATGTACCGGTTCAAATGTGAGTTTGTTATATTTCACTTAAAAAAATAAAAAAGTTAGCAAAATGCATTTATTTGATGGTTTTTGGAGTAGAGAGCAGATTATTGCCCCACACAGCAATGTTGTTGTTTTGGTAATTTCATCCAATTCGCTTTATTTTACCTGCTGTATTTCGTAATGTGTGTTATATATGTGGATGATTTTTGTATTGTGCACTTCTATGTATTTTTCCCTATCCAAATATGTAATATAGTGTTGGCATATCTATGTTACGAATATAGCAAAAATGGGTGGAAACACGTTATAGGGAACTCCGTATTAATATATAGATAGATTTTCAAGTAACTTCAAGTAACTTCAAGCATTTTCAAGTACCTTCAAGCATTTTCAACTAACTTCAAGCATTTTCAAGTAACTTCATCACATGATATAAAATTTTTCCATTCAGATTGGCAGATTATTGCCTCACACAGCAATGTTGTTGTTGTTGTAAATGTAATTTGATCCAATTCGCTACTTTTCACCTGCTGTAATTCATAATGTGTGTTATATATGTGGATAATTTTTTTTTGTGCACTTCTATGTACTGTCCCCTACCCAAATATATATAGTGTTGGCATATCTATGTGAAGTATTATAGCAAAAAAGGGGGGAAACACGTTATAGGTAACTCCGTATTAATATATAGATGTAGATATGAACTGAAAAAAATACACTGAATTCGAGGTAGCCGTTTTTTGGTTTAAACAAAAGGATTGAAAAAATATGGATTTATGAATTACTTGAGAAAGATTTATCAAATCTAATTTGTTCTGGTTACAATCCATTTACCTTTAAATATCATATATTTTCATTGATTTTATATCATTCTTCATATCACGCTGAGAGAAGTCGATCGTGTGGTGTGGACCTCCTGTGTCGCACTCACCCCAATAGTTTATTTCAGAAATCATATAAATGTAGTATCGAAAGAGCAAACAAAATTTGTGAGTTACATGGCAAAACTCCGCCATAGATTTATATGCCGGTCCCAAGCCCGGATAAAGGAGGAGGGTTTAGGGAAACGGGGGGAACTCCATCCTATCCCTAGTAAAATCCTGACCCATAGATGAAAAACTAGGCTAAAAAAGCAACAACAACAAACATGAACGACACAACAGAAAAGGAACAAATTCGAGTGGGGATATCCGCTCAAATGTCGGTAGAGACCGCGGCTACCGGCACGGGCTTGGCGCCTCCAGCTATTGGGGGCGATAAGTCGCCAGCGGCTTACACAAGTAATATGACAAACACGACATCACGAACGAAACGGAACAAGAAACGGAACAAGCAACGAGAACTGAACAAACTGACGCAACAGGCCACAAGACAGGACGAGACGAATTCTACTCCGGCGCTAAGCGCTGATACGAGACTAAGCTCTGAGCTCAAGCTGGCGGATGCACCCAGCGTACTGGCCGATCCTGGCCGGCACAAGGATGCGACTGCTGGTAAGAGCAAACTCTGTGGGGAGTCTGCTAAGAGGAGCTCGGACGCTACAAATGTGTCATTGAGTCCCTCTGAGCGGGCTTCCCTGCCCAAAGATCACGCCGCTACTACTCCTGTGAATGACGCGGGGGCGGAGAACCTGACGGAGCGAGCACGGGATTTCCTGTCCAGCACGTCCAGCGATGCTCCCCTCTGCAGCCCTTCCAGGAAGCAGGCGGCCCTCAGGAAAAAGCTGAAGAAGCTCTCTCTTGAGGAATGCGAGAAGGCTCCTTCCGGCTGCTCCTCGGAGGATTCCGCGACTGATGAGCTCTGCGAATCGGTTAGCGTTGAAACCACCAAGGAATCAGGCTGTAGGAAGCGAAAGAAACGGAAGAGTGGTAAGAGGAAGAAGCGAGGAGGAATGGTGGACTCGGAGAGTAGGGTTGCAGTAAATGCCGACCCCAAACCTGTTGGCCCCGTACCTACTGCCTCTGATGTGTCCGCTCCCAATGTCTCAGAGACGGTCACTGAAACAGAGAAGTCTGTGAAGGTGACGGACACAAGAGTGGCTAAGGGGTCACCTAAGGTAGCTGGTACAGCATCCAAATGCACAAAGAGGTCTTGCACTAGCAATGATGCAGGACCCCCCCCCCCCCCCCCCCCCCTACCAAAGACGAGCTACACGGACTCGGCCCTGTCTGGTTTGCGATTGGCGGTTGTTTTCCCGGGTGATCACCTGAGGAAGTATACTGCGGAAAACATCTGCATTCTGGACAAGGCCTTGAAGGACGCTGTAAGGAGGCGAGTCAAGGAAGGCAATAGCCCGGCGTTTGAGCGCATCATCAAGACTAATGAAGGCTTTCTCCTCTGCTGTAGTGATGAAGCCACGAATGCGTGGGTCAGAGCTTTTCTTGCTCGGATTTTTCCTAAGCTTGACGGGAGTGACCTTGTCTGTCTTCACCCGTCAGAGCTAGTGGCATATACCAAGATGAAGGTCTTTGTCCCAGAAACTGATCTGGAGACTAAGGAAATCATCGATCTTCTCAAGGGTCAAAACCCGGGTCTATCCACCGATAAGTGGAGGGTCTATCACTTCAACAAAATGAAGGATGGCCGTCTGTATACTTTTGGTGTTGATGACGATTCGGAGAACATGCTTGGGAAGTGCTCTTACCGGCCTTTTTTCCTCACTGGTCGCCTGTTCTTCAGGCCAGAAAAGAGGGGAGAGAAGGCTGGAACTTCCAGTGGTAATTA
Organism: Portevinia maculata; assembly: GCA_949715645.1. Lineage (NCBI taxonomy): Eukaryota > Metazoa > Arthropoda > Insecta > Diptera > Syrphidae > Portevinia > Portevinia maculata. Next base: position 75,925,398 of record OX454527.1, read on the forward strand.
GCTCTATGGCTAGCTCATCACTGGAGGTCCTTCAAATCAACTTGCAATATTCCAAGGCGGCTTCACCTACATTGTGTCGTCGTCTTGGAAAACTGCATACAGAGGTGTGCCTCATACAGGAACCTTATCTGTATAAGGGGGCGGTAAGCGGCATCTCGGGTGTACCAGGAGCAATTTTTGTAAAGCCTGGGATTGTTAATACTCGCACGTGCATCTTTGTAGCAAAGGGCTTAGATGCTAGTCTTATGCCTGAGTTCAGTTCTCGAGACTGTACAGCTATTAAAATGTGTCTTAAGCGAGGAGGGTTGGTTACTGAGATTATTTTAGCCTCAGTGTACCTCCCATTTGAGTCACTGGCCCCACCTCCAACGGTGGAACTGGTAAGGCTTGTCGAGCATGCCCGACGAGGTAACAAGCATTTGATCGTTGGTATGGACGCGAATGCGCATCATCGCGTTTGGGGTAGTACTGACTCAAATAGCAGGGGTGAATCCCTACTAAACTTCTTTGCTGCCAGCCAGCTCGATATACTGAACACTGGTAATGAGCCAACCTTTGTCACTCGGCTGAGGCGGCAAGTTATTGATGTGACAGTAGCAACCGCTGCTGCATCTGGCATCGTTTCGAGCTGGAGGGTTTCAAGGGAAGAAACTGAATCTGATCATCGGTATGGGACGTCTATTCCATGGAGTTGCGGGGTCAGATAGGTTCCCTGCCTATCAGGATCCTTAGTAGCGATGACTTGGATAAGGCGACCGACACGCTACACAGCGGTATTATTACGGCCTTTCATACTGCTTGCCCGGAGAAGGAGGTTGGCGGTGGGAAACCAAGCCGATGGTGGAACGCTAAGCTATCCCTTCTCAGGAAAAGAGTGGGGAGGCTGTTTAACAGGGCCAGGAAGTCTAACCTGGCAGCCGATTGGTCTTCTCATGCGGATGCGCAGAAGGAATACAAGAGGCAAATTAAGAGCGCTAAGAAGGTATCTTGGCAGAGGTTCTGCGGAGAACTGAAGGATGTTAGCGCGGTTTCGAGATTGCAGAGAGTCCTCTCAGCTGATCCGGGAGCCAGGCTTGACGTCCTTCGGAAGCCTGATGGCACCTCGACCAACTCCAATGAGGAGGCACTTCAACTGCTAATGGACACCCACTTTCCTGGCTGCAAAGCCGTGGATAGTTGCGTGTGGCCAAACAAAGGCAGAACTACCACTGAGCAGTGGCGGGTCGCGGCGAGCATTGTTACGAGAGAGATGGCAAGAGCTATTATCCCGTCCTTTTCTCCTTTCAAAGCTCCTGGACCGGATGGCATATACCCCATAGTTTTGCAAAAGGGTATCGAGATTTTGCTCACACTGCTAACTAGAATGTACAGAGCTAGCGTTGCTCTGCGACATATTCCTTTAGCCTGGAGAAGAGCTAGGGCGGTTTTCATTCCCAAACCGGGAAAGGCCGCCTATGATCTTCCCAAAAGCTTCAGGACTATTAGCATTTCATCATTTCTGCTAAAGGGCCTTGAAAAACTGATTGACGTACAGCTTAAGAGTATTCCAGCTTCGCTGGGTATTCATGATAGCCAACACGCCTATCAAAAAGGCAAGTCCACTGAGACGGCATTAACGGATCTGACGGCCAGAGTGCGTAGGGTGCTCGATCGCAAGAACTATGCTCTTGCTGTCTTCATGGATATTGAGGGTGCCTTTGACAATCCCACCTTTTGCAGAATTGAGTCTGCCTTAACACTGAAAGGCGTCGATTCTACAACTGTGGAATGGATCCTGGAAATGCTTAGGAGCAGGGAAGTTACAGCTGCTGTTGGCGGCTGTGTCAGAACTGTGCGCGTTGTCAAAGGCTTTGCGCAGGGCGGTGTACTTTCCACTACATTGTGGAACCTGTTGGTCGACTCCTTGTTGAGAAGCCTTGACGGGGAAGGTCACCCTGTTATTGGGTACGCTGACGATGTGTGCATTATTGTCAGCGGCAGGAGTTTACCAACTCTTTGTGAGCGGATGGAAACAGCGCTCAATAGTGTTGGGAGTTGGTGCCGCGAGCAAGCTCTGTCAGTCAACCCCGCGAAGACTGAGATGATGCTGTTCACGAGTAGAAGGGCAATACCTCAAGTGAGGTGGCCTTACTTCCAGGGCACTCAACTAAAGCTATCAAGCAAGGTTAAGTATCTGGGTATTGTTCTAGATCCAAAGCTTAACTTTTCTGAACATTTGGTTGCTAGGATTTCGAAGGCAACTAACATTCTCTGGCAGTGCCGTAGGATGTTCAGCAGAACCTGGGGACTTAGTCCCAGGCTGGTTCACTGGATTTACACGTGCATTGTTAGGCCATACCTTATGTATGGTGCGATTGTATGGTGGGCTAGAGCTCACATCCTCAAACGTCAACTGTCGAAGCTACAGCACCTTGCGTGCTTATGCATTACAGGTGCGATGAGAGGAACTCCCACTGCTGCTATGGAAGTGTTGCTCTGTTTACCTCCCTTGCAGTTCCTTGCTGAAAGTGAGGCCAGAAAATCACTATACCGCATGTGTGTAGTACTTGGACGGCAGGTCAATCTCGGCGATGGGGCCAGAGGTGCTAGGTACAGAGCTCTCTATGGCAGCCTACCTGGCCATCGGGGAGGAGCACTTGACACTGTGTGCATGAAGCAAGTCTTTGAGCGCCGTTTTCAGGTCATCCTTCCTGAACGGCAGGAATGGAACAGTGAGGGGTGGAATGGCTTTAGGCCGGGTGATGTCATCGTCTATACTGATGGCTCACTTATTGACGGTATCTCCGGAGCCGGGGTCTACTCTAGAGACTGTCGGATAAATCTATCTGCAGCCTTGGGTAGACAAACAACTGTTTTTCAGGCAGAAATCTTTGCGATTGCCACTGCCGCCAATATCCTGTTAAGGAGAAGGATTAAGGGTAAAACCTTATACATCTGCTCAGATAGCCAAGCCGCTATCAAAGCCTGTTCGGCTGGCTCTCTCAACTCAAAAATAGTTGAGGAAACCATGGTTAGGCTTAACCGTCTGGGAAGATGTAACTCGGTATCACTTGCCTGGGTTCCTGGGCACATAGGTATCGAGGGTAATGAAAGAGCGGATGCTCTGGCCAGGAAGAGCTCTTCAACAGCCTTCATTGGCCCACAACCATCCATAGGATGCTGCTCATCCGTCCACAAACGTGAAATGGATTCGGCTCTACGCCAACAACATTCCGAATACTGGCATGACCTGGTCTCATGCAGGTATTCGAAGAAGCTAGTGGACGGTCCAAAAAACAGCAGAGCTAAGTTTTTGCTTGGACTAAACAGGAAAGACTTGAGATCCTTGATTGGTCTCGTCCTCAGTCCTCTTAACGAGCACCTCAAAACCATTCACATTAGGAGCTCGGGCCTATGTGAGTGCTGCATGGAGGCGGATGAAACGGCATCTCACTTCATCTGTGAATGTCCGGCTTTCGCCAGAACCAGGCTCACCACTATAGGCAAACAATTCGTTAACGAAGATGAGATGGGGGAAATTGAACTTGCAAATATTCTTCGCTTTGCCAAGGCTACTGGCAGGTTCTCCCTCACTGAATCTTACTAATCGCCAATAACCAGCGAGCGGGCAGCTATGCTGAAGTACAATGGACCAATAGGTCTAAGTGCTTGTCATCTACTGATGACCCCACTGCACATACAATACAATACAATACAATGGCAACGGATGTTTCTTTCTCGTGTTTCTCGATATAAAAACTGGAGGGGTTGGATGAATAAAACCAGTGGCGGCGTAGTGTAGAAAATCAAATGATTTTGTGTAGGAGATTCTCCAAATCATTACGCTTCAAGCGGTTGTCGGGATTCCCCTACACCTGGGTGGTTTTCGACCTCAGTTACAGATACACAGTTTTTCCACAGGAGGGAAACAACGGATTTTGTTGATCAATGTGTTTTCGATGAAGTAACAGAACGTGGCTACAGGCTTTTTTCCATCAGTCAGTGCTTTACTTGACTGAAGACCATTTTCATAAGCCTTCTCACTCAAATCGCCTCAAAGAAGCCGCACAGTATTAAATCACATGATCTCGGCAGTCAAGTATGATCACTATTTCGAGAATTAATTCAGCCAGGAATCTTTTTTCCCACAAGAGCTATGTCTTCGCTGCTTGCGTACGACGTAGCGCCGTCTTGTTGGCAATAATCATCGCCCACATCCATGCCTCAAGTTTCGTTCATTAGAATTCACCGATAGCGACATCTATACATATATTCACAGTAACATATTGCTGCAAACAGCAACACGTTGTGGATAGAGAAACCTAACTGTACATTGTACTTTACTACAGAGCTGTCCATTCGCTCTATTCGTTAGCTGATCCGATGAAATATTCCCGCAAAAACACCTATGCAGGCACAAAAGTCCAGGATTGCATAGTTTTCCGTTCTTTGCCTTTTTCATTGAGCACAAAGCTATCCTTACTCTTGGAAAAGCCTTTAAAAACGTATACCTACATACATTTTTTCACGGCGCTCCTTAATTGAGGCCATTAAAGGAGCGTTTCAGGTTTCTTGCAGTTTTTCCCTCTTTTCTCTGTGGTTAGATAACAATGGATCGCAGAAATCCATTACTCACTTGCTATTTATGAGACTGTCGAGTAATAAAATATTGATTGCAGCATTGTTGCAAAGTCCCCTTCGGCCGATTCGTGATCGTGTGCATTCCGTTTGTATACGCTATTCTAAGGGCATATTAATTTTGACGCATAGTTTGTAACATACCTTAATATTGCCCGTAAACCCCTAAAAGTTACTATATTTATGATCAGCATCGATAGTAATGTCGATCTAGCCATGTCCATCCGTCCGTCCGTCCGTCTGTCGACAAAAATTAGGCCTTTAAACTGGGCCTAGAGAGCTGGAATTTTAACCATATACTCTCTAGGGTCCCGAAATAATCAAGTTTACGAATTTTTGAAATCCGCCCACAGACACGCCCACAAACTCAAAAAAAAAAACAAAATTTTCGAAAAAAATTGAATTTTGAGATCGAAAGCTGACATTTTTTATATAAGATCTAAGACTCCTAAAACTGCTCGGAAGAGAAAATTTTGAAAATCCGCCCACAATTAAATAAAACAATTTTATTGAAAAACCAAAATTTGATCTAGGGAGATGAAATTTATAATATATACTCTCTAAGGGCCCTTTAAGCTCATGTGTAAATATTTTCAAAATCCGCCTACTGACACGCCCACAATTTATAAAAAAAAAAAACTTTTTTTTGAAAATCCAAAGTTTGAGCTAGGGAGCTGAAATTTATAATATATACTCTCAAGGGGCCCTTTATGCTCATGTGTTATTTTTTTTTTAAATCCGTTTACTGACACGCCCACAATTAAATAAAATAATTTTATTGAAAAACCAAAGTTTGACCTAGGGAGCGTTTTTTTACAAAAGCTTTGTTTTTTTTTTGATAAAATCCTTTAAATGTTATATAACAAAATATGTAGAGCGTTCTTAACAATTCAACCATACTAAGAGTTTTGTCACGCCCACTTATGAGGGATAGGAATAAGAATAGGGTATCCAACAGTTCGCCCAAGCGGACTGTAGCCCTAGCCCTTCCCTATGTTTTTTTGCCAAATTGGCGCTAGTGCACCGGACGATGTGTACCTATAAGATGAATAAATTCTCACACAATCTTCGAATTACAAGTGGCATTGTAATTGTTTTTTTGGGGTATGGCGTCTTGGAGTGTTCGTGATTTCTGCGATGGAATTATTTTTTTTATTTTCAATCTTTTCGCCTTGTCTGCGGACATGGTCATGATTGAGGCTTTAAAGATGAGTTCTAACCTCTTGCAATACATATTTCTTTATGGCATTTACTTTAACTCATCAAAGTGAATGGTTCAGTTCTTTTGTTGGTATGTTATGATGGTGGCATTTATTATAACGCCTTGGATTTCCACTCACGTACTGCCTTATATGTAAATATAACACTTTTAGAGAAATCGATGAAGACACCTCAGTAATGATGAGCTAAGATTCACCTTGTAAGCTGCATTTTACTATCAAAAGCAGGGCAGACACGTGTTTAAAAATAAAAAAACATTTCATTAATTAACGATTCATATAGGTATAGCTATTCGAACCATTTGTGTGTGCCAAGTTATTTTGTTGCCACGAATGTAAGGGACCTTCAATTTTACGCCAATCTGAATGACAAATTTGAGAAACCTTTCATGACAAGTTACATACCTATACTACATAGCATCTATTTATCCGTTTTATAGCCAGTAAGATTGAAAGAGGAGTCTTAAGGACCCTGAAAATTATGGAAAAAAACCAGAAAAGAGGAATAATCAGAGCAACAACAAGTCAGTATCGACGGGCGATACTGAGAACTTCTTCAAATTCAAGTCTTAAGTTAACCACGCAATAAACTATGGTTATAATTACGGTCAGCCGTCAGCCACTCGAAATCGATAATGGATCCATGCAGTGTAGCTGAATAAACAACCAACGATCAATTTGGATACAAAGGAATGTGTCAAGCCAGCACTGGCTGTAATGTAAACAAAACATCAAGATTATGCCGCTTGGATATTCACCGAACCACCACCCAGACTGCACTTCAGTTTCGATCATCAACAAGAACAGTTCACCATCGAATAGAATTAAAATCTAGAATTTTAACTTAGTATTATGAATTTAAATAAAGTTTTTTTTTACTAAAGTTAAAGTGCGGAGATATTAATTGGCGCCCGAACGTGGGGCACACCATAGAAAACCATCAGTTTAACCTAACCGATCAAAAAAATCCTGAAAATACAAAGTAAGGACTCGGTACAGTAGAGTAATGTGTTAGTGTGCAAACAAAAAATATAAATCAAGTATCCTAAAGAAGGAGAAATAAGTCAAACAAAACTGAAAAATAAAAATACAACAAAGTGTCAAGAGAAAGAAAAAAGAGTGAAAAATAAGAATATCCTTCAAAAAAGAAAGGAGGAAAAAGTGAAGAACAGAATAAAGTAAAAAAAAAAATAATACAAAAAAAAAAAACATAAAAGTGATCAAATAGTCATCAAAGGACTCAATAAAACATCGCACCAAAGAAGACATCACCACATCATAGGAAGAATCATCCTATTAATAATTTATTGTAAGAACATTTTTTATTTGTTTTCTATATAATTAAGTAATTATAAGTACCTATATATTAAGGTTGTAATCCAACCATATAATTAAAAAATATTGTTTTGGCATCCTGGAGGATCTTATTAAGAAATTTCACAAAATGACGACACAAACGAACGCTTCAACTAGTGAAGCCGTAATAACTGGACTTATAGTAGCAAATACTGCTTCATTAAAAGCAGAAATAGATAATTTAAAAAGAGAAATAAACTCGTTTACTGGTTTAAATACGGCAGTTGAATATAGAATACAGACAATTGATGAGCTTATCCGGTGTGAGGGATCACTAGATGTTATTAAATCCTTGCCAGAATTTACTGGCAATAACAATGCCTACGTTAGTTGGCGTCAAGCTTCTAACAACTCAATGAGTCTCTACACCAAAGGGAGTAGAAAGTATTTCGCGGCATTGACTATTCTTAGGAATAAGATTACTCAGAATGCCAATGACGTTATCACAAACCATGGGACAGTCCTGAATTTTGATGCGATTATAAGTAGACTAGACTTTACTTACGCAGATAAACGTCCTGCTCACATAATTGAGCAAGAACTTAGTGTTCTCCGACAAGGGAATCTACAGATAATCGAATTCTATAATTTGATTAACAAAAAATTAACTCTGCTTACGAACAAAACCGGAACAGACAGCAGACTGACCCAAGAACTCAACAATATAAACCAGCGAAACGCTCTTCGCGTCTTCATCACTGGGCTTAACGCCCCTTTATCAAATATTATATTTTCCCTGTCACCAGAGGATTTACCTAGTGCCTTAGCGAAGCCACAGGAATTAGAGTCAAACAATCAAAGAGCACACTTTGCTCTTCAGTTTACGAGGAATCGAAATCCTCAAAACCAAAATAATTTAAGGTTCCCAAGAAGAAACTTCATGGAACAAAATCAAGCTAGAAATTTTAATTTTCCGAAACCAGAACCGATGGAACTTGGAAGTTCCAACACAAGACAAAATACCAACGATTACCGTCCTGCTAACCAAATTAATAGAAATTTTAGTGCGCCAAACAATTCTTTTAGGCAAACTTATAATCAACCAAATCCTTGGCAAAACAGGAACGAGAACTACAATAATGGGTATCAACAGGCAAAGGCAAGCTTACATAGAAAAAAGAGCACATGAAAGTGCTCAAAGAACAGGTCAACCTCAAAAGAAGAGGGAACGAATAAACAATCTAAATGAGAATGTTTTTTTAGAGAACAGTTCCGGTTGCCATAGGTACATATACCGAAGAAATGGCGGAACAGGAAGACTATTGAAAATCCTGATGGACACTGGCGCTACAAGTTGCTATTGTAGGCCAACCGCCTTGTTTAATAGACAAGAATTAATTAAGAAGAGGGTACGAACCATAAATGGTTATACCATCATCACGCATCCTTACGAAGTAAACATATTTTATAAGACAGTACGTTTTTATGAAATAGCAAATCTGGAAAGTGATTTGCTTATAGGTTGCATCATATTGAGGGATGCAAATGTAACATTGGATTTCAATAGAGGAATTTTATTACATAACGGCAGAGGAGAGAAAATATTCTCCTCGGAAAAAAGTCCTGAAACATTGGATGAAAAAATAAATCATAATGCAGAAGAAACAGCTTCTGAAGAAGTCAGTAATGCTTTGGAGTTACAAGAACCTGAAGCGCATTTTAAAGATTGTACGGACAATCTAAATAATAAGATAAAAAAATTAACAGAAAGAATAATTTATAATATAAATTTGATTCATTTAAATATAGATATAAATTCTTTATTCAGTACAGATGTTCAAGCGGAAATTCGCACAATTGTTGAAACTCCTATATGGAGTAAACAATATCCTTACCCCTTATCTGTCAATTCTTTTGTGAATAAGGAAATCGAAAAATTGTTGAATGACGGGGTTATTCAACCAAGTAATAGTCCATATAATTCGCCTATATGGGTTGTACCGAAGAAAGGTATTAATGAAGACGGGACACCAAAGCTTAGAATAGTGGTGAATTTTAAAAAATTAAATGAAAAAACGATATCAGATAAATATCCGATACCTGAAATTAATGTTATACTTTCGAATTTAGGAAAGTCTAAATATTTCTCTACAATTGATTTAGAGTCTGGTTTTCATCAGATACAGATGAAAGAAACAGATTTTGAAAAAACATCATTTGCCGTAAATAACGGAAAATATTAATTTTTAAGAATGCCATTTGGCCTTAGAAACCCGCCTAGTATCTTCCAGAGAGCGATGGACGATATATTGCGGGAGTTCATCGGGAAGTTTTGTCACGTATATATGGACGATATAATTGTCTATTCAGATAATCTCAATGATCACACCAAACACTTAGAGATCATTATAGAAACTCTTAAAAACGCAAATATGAAAATATCATTGGAAAAGTCCAAATTTTATGAACAAGAATTTGAGTTTTTAGGTTACATCATAGCTCATAATATAATTAAAACAGATACAAAAAAAAATAGAAGCAATATCTAATTTTCCTATACCAACTACATTAAGACAACTTAGAAGTTTTCTTGGTATGACAGGGTATTACAGAAAATTCATTCAAAACTATGCCCTTATCACAAAACCATTAACAAAACATTTATCGGGAGAAAATGGAAAGGTTTCTCAATATTTATCCAAAAAAATCTCTATAAATCTGGATCAAGAAGGAATTTCAGCCTGTGTAAAATTAAAAGATTTATTAATCAATCAGATTGAACTGGTTCAACCAGATTTCAACAAAAAACTGATACTAACGACAGATGCTTCAAACAATGCTATTGGAGGTGTCCTAGCCCAAGAAGGAAAACCAATTATATTCATTTCAAAAACACTTAATTCAACCGAGCAAAATTACAAATGAAAAAGAGCTTTAGGCTATCGTATGGGCTTTAAAAAATTTGAGAAACTACCTTTATGGTGTTTCAGATTTAGAGATCAAGTGCACGTAATCCGGTTTTTTTTCGGGTCTATCAAATGACATCCAAAACGATTTAATACAAACTATAGCCGTAGTGATCAAATGCGAAATTAGAGTAGAAATAAGTGAAACGCGATTTGTGTCCATCATGATTGATGAAACACCAGACATGAGCCATAGGGAGCAACTTAGTGCCGTTTTGCGTTACTTATCGGAGGAAGGAGTAGAGGAAAGGTTTCTTCGGTTTTTTTGACGTGAGTGAGAGTCGAAATGCCGATGAGCTCTCAAAACATATTTTCAATATACTTGATGTATACGGTTGCAAGGAGAAATTAGTTGGGCAATCTTACGATGGGGCCGCGGTTATGTCAGGGGAAATAGGTGGTGTTGAAAAAAAAGTCCTGGATGCTTGTCCATTGGCTTATTTTATTCCTTGCTACGCACATGTTTTAAATTTGGTGTTATCTCAATCACTGGAAAATATACCTGAATTGGAAATTTTTTTTGGCAATATAAACACAATAGTACGCTTCTTTAATAAATCAACTAAACGTTCAAATATTTTAAAACAAATAGCAAACAGACGCATGCCGGGAGTATCAGAAACTCGCTGGCATTACAATTCCTGAATAGTTTACGTTATTTTTAACTGTAGATTAGATATTATTGAAACTTTTAAGCAAATATTAGACCATCCAAAAGAATGGGACACTGACGCACTTTCAATGGCCGAAAGTTTATTGCTTAAGTTAGAAGGGAAAGATTTTTGCTTTTTACTGCACGCGGTTTCCGAAATATTTGCTAAATCCGATGTATTGTTTAATTTAATACAAAATAAACAAACAGATGTTAAAGTTGCTAAGCGAGAAATCGAGTGTTTAGAGTCTTGGCTTTCAACCATTTACCTTCGCTGTCTCAAGCCACAATCCAAACGCGAAAATGAAAAGATGGCATGCTTTTATAGAAGAGTTTGCTCCTAAAGTAGTTTATAAACCAGGAACTACAAATGTAGTAGCTGATGCCCTTTCTAGGCAACATTTAAACCATATATCAGAGGATTCCTCAATCACTGGAACACAGCATTCTGCAGAGAGTAGTGATAACTTTCAGATTCAAGAAACCACTAAACCCCTTAACCAATTTAAACAACAAATTCTTTTAAGCCAAGGCAGATTTACTATTCATGAACAAATTAATAATTTTAACAAATCAAGGCATATTATAGAATATGATACCCCAGAAAATTTAGTTGCAATTCTTAAATTATATTTGCAACCAGGAATAGTTGCAATTCATTGTACCCCAGAGGATTTATACTCAGTTAAAGGAAAACTTAAGGAAACCTTCAGTAACCGTTTTCTATACACAAAAAACTTCCCAATAGATACAACCAACACAGAGGACCAGAATGTAATAATAGAGCAAACACACACTAGAGCACATAGAAGCTATAAGGAAAACCTTGTACAAATTTATTCCTCTTATTATTGGCCTGAAATGAATAAACAGTTTAAAGAATATGTCCGCAATTGCGAAATTTGCAATAGCAATAAATATGATCTTCATCCAAATAAAATACCAATTGGCAGGGCTCCAATTCCTAAGAAAGAGGGGGAGCAGTTACACATAGATTTCGTTTTTTGCACAAAACGTAATATTTTTAACCTGTATTGATTCCTATTCAAAATTTCTAGTATGTAATCAAGTTAATTGATGATAAAACAAAACTAGATGCAAAAGTGTTATTACAAAGTTTTCCGGATGTGAAAACGATAACAATCGATAATGAACCAGGTTTTACAACAGTTCAATTCAAAACATTAATGCAGAGACTAAACGTCCAAACTTACTACTGTAATCCTAAACACAGTACTACAAACGGCCAAGTGGAAAGAGTAAACTCCACACTCATCGAAATTTCAAGATGCCTTAAGCAAGAATTTTATTTAATTAGCGACTTAGAGTCAATCTTTAGAGCAGCTCAATAATATAATAAAACAATACATTCTGTTACAAATAAAAAACCTCATGAAGTTCTTTTTAATAAAATACCACACGTAGATACACAACCATGACTTTTAGATGCCCAAGAAAAAATGTTAGAGAGAAATAATAAAAATAGACGTATAAAAACATATGCACCGAATAAAATTATTTACGAGAAAATTATAGGTAATAGCAATAAACTCCAACCTCGATACAAGAAACAGAAAGTCAAAGAAGAATTGGGGACAAAAGTCCGAATATATAAACAAACTAGGATTATTCATAAAGATAATATAAAAACATAATTTTTCCCTTTCAGGAAAATGATAATAATTATCCTTCAACTGATTGCCATAGCGGCCACAGAGATAATCGACTACACTAGAGAGAACTATGTTCTCATAGAAAATGGTAACGCAGCACTTTATCAAGTCTACGGTGAAATATTTCATATCACGAACTTAACGTTCTATGATCAAACGATTCAGAAATTGACTAAACAAATAAATTACGAGACTATACAATACGAGTACGTGTACGAAATAGACACATTAGGCACCATTTGGAAATGGATTGCTGGTACCCCAGACCACGATGACATGTTATTAGTTACGAATAAACTTAACGAGTTAGTCACTAATAATAATAAGCAATTCATAATCAACTCTGAAATCTTTAACGCAATAAATAAAATTTCAAATTCATTGCATATTATAAATACAGAATATCGACATGAACTCGCTCAAGAAAGAAATAAATTAATAATTTTAGAATTACAAAATCTTATACAAACAATTACACTTTCTAAGCACAATATTCTAAACCAATCTATTCTAAATTTAAAAGAAATACAAGAAATATCTAAGCATGAGAATAAAGTAATTACCACTTTTGATTCAATTGATGTAAGTCTATTTAAAATATTACAGAATGATGATGTTATCATTATATTAATTAAATATCCAATAATAAAAGAAATTTGTCAATTATATGAAACCAGAGCGATAAGTAATATAGTAACTTATATAGTATATAAGTAACCTAGAGTTTAAGAATGTTGAAAATTGTAAAATAGAACTAAGAAATACATTTTGTATATTAAATACTAGTGAAACATGCTTGTCTAATATACTTAACAAACAGAACGCAAATTGTAACAAAATTAAAGAAAAGAATACATAAACACAGTCAACAACGTAACTACAAATGGAACGTAATTAGTAACATTTAATGACACTATTATCATCAACAATACTACATATTAAAATCCCACTGGAACCATACAAACATTCTTGAAGACATATTCTCTGGATCAATATTACATAAATCAATACTTTGAAACGGATATCGAGAATCTAAAATTAGACAACATCAATCCCCTAGAAAACTTTCGAGAAGAAACTACAAATTATCCTCTCATCTCCACAACTATAATTCTGTCCATTTTGGTTTGCCTAACATTCCTATTGGTTTACTACTACAAGATAAGACGCCAAGGTATTCCCGATGTTGAACCAAATGAAGTAAGATTCCAGTCACTCCTACAGAAATTGGAAAAATATAATGAAGAACCGGAGACGCTTCATATAGAAGGAGGGGAGTTAACCACCCAATAAACTATGGGTATAATTACGGTCAGGCGTCAGCCACTCGAAATCGATAATGGATCCATGCAGTGCAGCTGAATAAACAACCACCGATCAATTGGGATACAAAGGAATGTGTCAAGCCAGCACTTGCTGTAATGTAAACAAAACATCAAGATTACGCCGCTTGGATATTCACCGAACCACCACCCAAACTGCACTTCAGTTTCGATCATCAACAAGAACAGTTCACCATCGAATAGAATTAGAATCTAGAATGTTAACTTAGTATTATGAATTTAAATAAAGTTTTTTTTTTACTAAAGTTAAAGTGCGGAGATATTAATTTGCAGGGTAACACCGTGCTTCCGGCGTTTTATGGAAACTGAGAATTTCTATTAACTGTAATCAAAAAAAATTCGGAAACAAATTTGATTTCTCTGTTTATCGGAAATCCATTTTGAAAATCAGATACGCACCGTTTCACGAATTTTTTTAAATCTTTCGATAATATGTGACAAACCAAATGCAATATGAAAGAAGGCTATAATTATGTTTATGTCGTAAAAAAAGGGACTAGGCAGATGAATTCAATTTTTATGATGCTTTTCCCAATAAGGTCATAAAATTAAAATTATATCTTTTTTTTCGTTCCCCCTGTTTACGAACAGAAACTAAATCTACCTGTTATCATAATTTAAATCAAATAAAAAGGCATTAAGAGTACCAGAATCCTTAGGCCAAAACATAATTTCATAGAAACAACAACTATGGGTAAAAGAAATTCATTAACCAGGTAGGAAATAGGCCAAATTCGAGCTTACAAGGAGCAAGGCAAATTTATCCATTTTATAGCCAGTAAGATTGAAAGAAGACCAACTGTTGTTCACAGTTATCTTAAGGACCCTGAAAACTATGGAAAAAACCAGAAAGGAGGAATAATCAGAGCAACAACAAGTCAGTATCGACGGGCGATACTGAGAGCTTCTTAAATTCAAGTCTTTTCCTAAGTAAAATCAATGCAGAAACTGGAGTTGAAGCTAGAAGATCGACTGTTTATGGCGTGATACAGCGAAACCAGAATCAAGCGCAGCACACAAAATTCGGCGTTTTAATTTTGCAATAAGTCACATCAGGTGGATTCGAGAATGGCATACCGTTGTGTTTTCAGATGAAAAAAATTTTAATTTGGGATGGATATAATTATTATGTCCATGATTTGAGGAAGGATGAAATAATCTTGGATAGAAGACACAGCAAGGGAGGTGGAGTAATAGAATGGGGAGCAGTAAGCTTTTACGGAACTGCAAACCTTGATTTTCAAAGCTCAAGAATGATCGCAATCACATACAAATCTATACAATGGACAACGACGGATTTTCCAACAGGACATACCGCAAGAATAACCAAAACTTTGGATTCCCCATATTCACCAGACCTGAACATCATGGAAAACGTTTGGGGATCGCTTTCAAAAAAGGTCTACGAAGGAGCAAAGCAATACTCCAACCCGAAAGAAATAATTGAAGCCATAAAACAAGCCTGGTCAAAAATTTCACTAAATTACTTGGAAGAACTGTATAAATCTCTTCATAGCAGACTTCTTGAAGTGATACAGCGATCGGGAGGTAGCACACATTATTAAAAACTATTGTTATAATCTTAAAATTAGTTTTTTCCAAAAAAAATGTCTGCTGTTTTGTTACCTTTTAAGCATCTTTCAGGCAAATTTAGTTACCGTTCATACCATATTAAGAAAAGCCGCGTACAAATTGAAATAAACATAATATAGCCTTCTTTCATATTGTTTTGGTTTTTCCCATATTATCGAAGGATATAATAAATTTCGTAATATTAAATCAAGAAACTACATACCTGTTCGTAAACACGGAGTGTACATCACAAGCGATTCCTTTTGCCCTACACAGCACAAACTAACCGCTTTTTACTCGATGGCTCATCTATACTAATATTATAAAGAGAAAAGATTTGATTGTTTGTTTGTTTTGAATAGGCTCCGAAACTAGTGGACCGATTTGAAAAATTGTTTTACCAATAGAAGCCGACATTATCCCTGATGAACATAGGCTACGGCGGGAAAATGCTTCATCCTCTGTCCGGAAGCGGAGATTTAAGCTGATATCTAAGAAAAGTTGTAACTCTCGAATGCTTTCTAGCTCCTAGCTTTGGAATGAAAATGTTCGATTGAAGCTAGATCGTTGGATTTTCCCAGCGTTGAGTGGAGGAAAATTTGTGTGTCTGTGCGGCACAAATCTGTTTCTCTCTCTCTGTACCTTTTGTTCTGTGTGCTTTTTCTTTCTTTATTTTATGCACCTTTTGTAGTTTGTGTTGTTTTTTTTTTGTGGCGCATGGGATTGAGAAAGATAGGGTATGAAATGTAAATGAGAAGGGACACTCTCGACGTTTTCTTTATCAGTTCTTATCAGCAAGTATTTTGTTTTAAATTTGAGAAGTGGCAGATTGGCGAAGCAAGGCGAGCATGATCAGCTAGTCGCTTATAAATTTCCGTTGACTATCTCAAATTCCTTGAAGAGTACACACACATTAAAAACTTCGCCAGTATCAACGGCTTAAGGAAATCCATGTTAGACCATATTATAGTAAAACCACCCAAAAAATAGAAATATAGAAAATAACCGGGATTTCCAAATTTCTCCCGGGACAAAATAAAAACTTGCAATATAAGATACATACCTATTAAAATATTTTTTTGTTTTTATGTTTAAATGAGTGACTCGTTTTTTAATTCATAAGATCTCATTGTGGAACATATATCCGACACCCCACCCCTATCGTGGAATCCGTCGGATCTGAGATTCACTTCACTTATTCGATTCACGTGAACAGAAAATTGCTATCGTGGGATCCGTCGGATACTCTTACCGGCCACTATTGGTGATTAGGAAATTCAATTGTGACAGCTCATTTCAAACACATTTGTTTTGTAAAAATTAAATTCAGTGAAAAGAAAATAAAAACTGCGGATGTCAAATTCATGGATAGATTCGATCCGTTCGTTTTCCACGATACAATGAATTTCATTCACGTTACCGACATGTGGATGGTTCACGTCTGCGGATTACACGATGCAAATTGTTCACTATTAGCGGATCGTTCCCCCGACGGATTCCAGGATAGGGGTACAAATATCTGAAGGGTCTTTCATTAGCGATTTGACATCTTCAAACTTTCAGTGTGAACGCACCCTTAAACCGATTACCAAACTGTCAATGTCAAAATATACAGTAAAATCAACATCATGGTCAAGTAAAGGAAGGACCAACGTTTACAAATAATTAAAATTTGCTACCGAAATTCCGAGTCTGCATTCGCCACTTTAAAAGCGTTAACGCCAATTTTCGGCCGTAATTCTCGTCCCAGTAGACAAGCAATTCATAGTCTAGTGAAAACATTTGAGTCAGAATATACGCTGCTTGATGTTGCCGTGTCAGTGAGACTACGTTTTGCCTGAAGTGTGGAGAATATTGCTTGCCGTTCTCAAGAATGGGACCTCTCCCAAACCACATTATGACAAATTTTGCGTAAGGATCCTTGCCTACACCCTTACAAGATCAAGGTGACTCAAGAACTAAAGCCACTTGATCATATGAAGCGACGTATGTTCTCGAATCGGGCTCTGGACATGATGGAAGAAAATGAAGAGTTTCATCGCAAAATCATCTTCAGCGATGAACCGCATTTTTGGTTAAACGGGTTCGTCAAATAAGCAAAATATGCGTTACTGGACAGGTGAGAACCCTCATGTACTTCATGAAACAGCACTTCATCCGCAAAAAGTCACCGTTTGGTGCGGTTTTCATGCCGGTGGCGTTATTGTGCCGTTTTTTTTTCGTCGATGAAAATGACCGTCACATAACGGTAAAAGGTATTCGCTACAGAGACCAGTTGGAACGTTATTTCTTTGAGCAATTGCATGAATTGGACATCAGTCATATGTGGTTCGAACAAGACGGTGCCACAAGCCACAAAGCTTGTGCAACAATCCAGTTATTGAAGTCTGAGTTCGGTGAATGTGTTATCTCCAGAAACGGACCCGTCTATTGGCCGCCGAGATCGTGTGATTTAACGCTTCTAGACTTTTTTAATTTGGCAACATTGTATCATTGGTCTCTGTCAACAAGCTGGAGACGTTAGAGGAACCAATATTGAAGGAGAAATAGCGGCCATCGAAAATTGGGTTCAACGTATCGACCACTGCAAACTTTCTGTGGTGGATATATGAACGATGTCGAATTCCATTCATAAATGTTTTTGATAGTAATTCTTTTTTTTTGAGATATCTCAAGCAGTTTGCATTTTATTTAAAAAAGAAGTTTTTATATATTTTTATATATTTATAATATAATAAAAGAATGCGAATTTAAGTCAAAGCCCGGTACTAAAGCTCTCCCGGCGGGACAACCGAAATTATGTCTTAAACCCGGGACGTCCCGAGCAAACCGGGACGTCTGGCAACGCTAAGTACATCGGACCGACCAAACGAAATTTTGGTGTTCGGTTTATGAAACATACCAATCACATTGAACATAATAGAGCAAATAAATTGTCGCTAGCTTTAAATGCTCTAAGAAAAGAATATTAGGCATTATCGCCCCATACAGAGCCTAAAATATAGCTTCTCCAACGGTTTGCTTATGCGAAGTGGAAGGGACCTACAATTTTAGGCCGAGTCCGTACGGCAAATTTGAGAAGCTTCTCATGGCAATTGATACTCTTGAATGTTTGTCAAACGTTCGCAAGAGGTGGGGCAGTGATAAAACTCTGAAATGTTGGGTGGCACCGGCGGGATTTGAACCGGGAACTGACCCAGTGAGCTCTAAGCCGTTACCATTTTGAAGTCAAGTTCGAGAATATTCGAATGCTTAAACACGTAACGATTGCAAGCTCGATGCATAGGAAAGCGTTTCCATACACAATGATAAACGGGGATAGTGGCAATATTGTATTACCGTTCTTCAATTTGATTAGATCTTTTTCTCTTTTGCACTCTTTTATATACAGTTTTTATTCTGTTTTGATTATATTCTTCTTTGTAGTACTTTTTAGCGTGTTGCTGATGTTGAGTCGTATAAGACATGAAATGCATTCTAATAAATAAAATCAATAGACGAAGCAAATTACATCTACCGTAGGTACGAACTCGATTTACGCAACTAATAGAAATTGAGGCAGTTGCAATAACCGAGGTTGTTGCACTTACCGGGTTGAATTTTTTTCAATAAAAAATTATGACAGCCATTTTATTATGTTTCTGTAGAGATAATGTATGGCATGGATGTACTAGGTGGCGCAAAGTCATTAGCTTATCTAAAATGTAAGACATCAATAAACCGAATCCAAAAGCAGAAACAACGTTTTTTTATTAAAAAAATTACAGCCGGGTGACAACTTTGTCTTTACAAATAAATTGGTCCAGGTCCAAACAAAACTACATAACTGTGAAATAATGGCATAAATAACGAACTAAAAGGAGAACATCCAAATAAAAAATACATATATGAATAAAAGCAAAGAAGTTGCACTAATCGAGGTAACTGTGTTGAAAAGTTGCACTTATAGAGTCAAGAAGTGCGACGACTTTAGTGTTGCGAAAAGAGAAGCGTTGAGCGAATCGAGGGTTGCGTTAACCGAGTTCGTACTGTATTTTTGTTTTGTTTTTAATTAATGTTGTGATCAATAAGGTGTTTTTTGTTTTTCTTCATACATACTTTTATGTAGGTACATACTGGCAACTAACAAAGTAAAGAAACTTGCATTTCCAATAGCTATAGGAAAATCCCTTCTTTGACTGTGTATACCTACGTATACCTACAACCTGCAGGTCTGCAGCACTTAATACATAAATACAAGCAGACAAGAATATTCAATAACTTAAAATCCAACTTCGTAACTTTCAGCGCCTAAGAGGATGTATGGCATGGCCAACTTTTAAAAAAGTTTCAAAAGAGAACTAACAACCGCCTTTGAAACATTCACAAAAATCAACTGAACGGTGGTAGACAAAAGACCTTCGCGCATCCTCACCCTCTCTGTCATTTATATGCACTCGCAGACAGAATCATTCATTTGATGGGAAAAATACCCCAGTAGAGAAAATGGAAAATGATAACAACAGGATGCTCTGATGTATAGCTGTGTTGTAAAATCACACACAAAATTTGAAACCCGCCGCCGACCACCAAAAAGGGTTGAACAGAAACACTATAGCGAGCGTGGTTCTGATTCTGATGCACACAACACACACAACACAGACATTCTCTTCGTAACAAACAAACGCCGCCCGAGAGAGAGGTGGCAGTGGTGATGGTATGCAAGCGTCTAGACTATGGCTAGACTCTGCAAACCACTGCACACTCAGACATTTTGATTGCTGGCAATTTACTTCATGGAAGTGTGTTTTTTTTTTACTTTTGGAGATGGTTGGGATAGGGGTGGTTTTCCCGGTTTAGAAGCATCCCTTGGAGTACTGTTTTGTCAATGCATTTTGGAGTTTCATCGTTTCATGGTGAAGAACCCTTTTCGGACTTTGGATGGAGTGCAACAGCGAGTGAGAGAGAAAGCAAATTTACATAAACTCTACCAATGGCGACGGCAGTGCCTCAAACGCCAACTGAGAGATCCTTATGCAAGGATAAAGTTTGTTTTTGCTTTGCTGAAAAGCCTTCTTTTGAAAGAGAATAAATCGGCAATATGTTGGAGTGAGAGGTTGAACAGATAGTGCGTGGTTATAGGATTTTGTGACGACAATTTGTTGGTGTCTCTTGTACGTAGTTGAAAAGTAATCGGAGGAAATTCCACTTCCATTTCACACCCGAAGTAAATTTGATTAAAAAACAGAATAATGTATATTGTGGGAAGCGGGTTAGCAAATGGTCCATGTCTCTGAATCGCCAAGACGACCGAGAGTAGACACAGATAATATCTGGAATTAGTCCGCAAAGTCGCACATCAATCAAAGCGTTTTCATTGTCGACGAACCCCAAATCTGGTCGTTTCTGCCTATTATGAGACCGTGTACAAGGTGTGTGTTTGATAGCCATTAGAACGGTCTGAGAAGTTAACACTCTCACTGTTAAATTTCAGCTCATTTATTAGCATATCTTATTTCCTTTTTATACCTTTTAGCTAACTAATTCTGCACCGTGGGCAATGCACTTAGTCGCCTTCGTGGGTCTCGCACTGCAAGTGTGTCAATTTGTTTTGCTGAATTTCGTGGTCGTGCACAGTCCTGGGTTATCGGCTTTGTGGCATTGTGGGTCGTGAATAGCGTTACCAGACGTCCCGGTTTGCCCGGGACAGCTTTTATCCGGGTTTTGACTCAAATTCACAAAAAAAGAAGTGCAAACATCTTCTATTGTTTACAACTAAATCATAGGAAAGTCCTTAAAAGTTATTTTGGAACTCAGTAATAAAGAAATCAGCTCTTCCACAATGGAACAACATTTTTCAAAATTTCCATTGGACGAAATACCAAATATATTTAAAATAATTTGCTTCGGGTTTGATGTTTCTAGTTGTAATTGTTTTGCGGGAAGCGGACGGATGTGACAAATAAATGTTTACCAGATTTGACAAAAACCTACTTACGACTTTTAACTTTGATAATACGTGTTCGGAATTTTACAATTTACAAAAAAAAATCCTAAAATGATTAAATTTGCTAAAAGTACCTAAAATATATAAAGTAACTTAATATTACGATAACAAAGAAATTGAATATGTATATGCGATATTAAGTTTAACAACATGAATAAAAATATTAAGCGTTTATAATTTTAGATTTAATATGAATTAATTTTGAATGATTTGTTTTTATTTTTAATGAAATTTATTTTGTTCTTTTATTAACTTCCCAGTGGAAGTTCTTGTAATGGGACCGATTTTGTGAATCGCGAATTTTTCGTTTCAAGGTCACCAGAATCCAAATTCAACGTTTTTATAGAGATGTCTGTCCGTGTGTATGAACGTATGTGCGTATGTACGTAGGTGCGTTCGGAATTATCTTTCGCCACGATTATCTGGAGAACCAAAGATGATATTGACATGGGACCGGGTTTATTCGAAGCATTATTACGTAACTCAGTTTTCAGCGAAATCGGTCTAGCCGTTTTTTGTTAGTAAATAAATAACTAAAATAATTTGCCTTTATTTGTACTATTTATTGTCATTTGTTATTGAGCAAATCAGCATTACATTGTGCTCCGTTATTTCGTATATATGTAAATTTACAGGTTCATAACAATGGTTGCATTAATATATATCACACTTCGCTTTTATTTATTTTTTTATTTTTTATTTTATTTATTTCAAAATCGCTTACAGAGTACGACAAAAGTCTTATACATTTTTGAAAAGAGGAAAACAAAAATTGAATAAATAGATAGAGATTATCAATGATTTGCCAAATAGTTGAAAAGTAAACATTTAAATCTTCTTGTGCTCTTTACACTTCTCATACTTATGGGCAGGGAGTTCCAAAGGCGAATAACATGGACGAAGAATTAACGCTCAGTAATAAGAAAATTGTATCGAGGTAGTATAAGAGCAAAAGACCTTGTTGAATGAGGGAAGTTCAGCTTGCCGTGTAAATAATCAGGCTGTTTTGTTTGAATGATTTCATGTAGATAGGTAAGTGAGCGAAAGTTTAATAGATTGTCTAGACTACAGCCAGAAATGCGAACAGCAAAAGATGAAACGTGTTCATAGCGACGGAGATTATAGACATAACGGGCAATGTTGTTATATGCGACATTTAATTTGCGTTTAGTGGCAGAGTCCAAGTTGCAAAAAATTTCACATCCATATAACATAATGGGTAGTAGTAGCGTTTTGGCAAGAAGAAGTTTGGTTTTTATGGGGATGAAACTTCGAGCGACTTGGAGAACACGGAGACTACCATACACTTTACCGATTACTTTAGTTAGGTGGTCGTTCCATGTGAGGGAACGATTGAAAACTATTCCAAGGTTTCTAGCACTGCTATCATATTCGATTCTATCGTTTTCAAAATTCAGTGGTCTTAAGACTGATATATCAAAGATTTTTCGATAGATGGGGAGAGCTGTTGATTTGACAGGGTTTGGCCACAGATGATTTCTCTTAGACCAGCGTGAAATGGAAGAAAGGTCCTCATTCATCAATGCAACGGTATCATTCTTTTCCCGAAACGGTCGACTTATCAGAAGCTGAACATCGTCAGCGTAAAGATGAATTACTCGTATACCATGTTTGACAACTTTTGAGAGCTCATTTATGTAAAGTGAGAAGAGAATTGAGCCAAGAATTGTTCCCTGTGGCACTCCATTCAAAACATTGAGAAAGATCGATGATTGACCATTTGCCACCATTTGTTGCCTTCCGCTAAGGTACGAGAGAATCAACTTACAAGACTCTATAGAAAACCCAAAGAAATTACGCAGGTTTTTACATAAAATTGAATGGTTAACAGTGTCAAAAGCCTTTGAGAAGTCTAAAAGCGTCAGAAGAGTAATGTGATCCTTGTCCATTGCGGTTCTTATTTTGTCAGTAACAAAAAGTAGGGCAGATTTGCAGCTGCGCTTAGGTCTAAAACCAGACTGGCAAGTGGTTAACATGTTGTTAATCGATAGATATGATTGTATTTGCCTCATAATGGTTTTTTCAAACACCTTTGATAGAAACGGGAGGATAGCAATGGGTCGGAACTCCGTAGCAGTACCCGTTTGCTTTTTAAGAACGGGAATAATTTTAGCCTTCTTCCATTCTGAAGGAAACTCGGATGTAGTCAGGATACTATTGAATATAACAGCTATAAAGCGCTGTATATGAGGAAGCAGTAACTTAACGAACTTAGGTTTCATTAGGTCGAGGCCAGTAGCATTCGATTTGATAGATAATATTGCTTCAACTATGTCTTCTTCACGTATTCTTATAAAGCTCAGCGAACAGTTGACACCTGTTGACTCCTCTTCAATAGGGGAATCAACAGGTGTAGCGACGTCAAAGGATTGTGGCGTGGAGGTGAACTTTTTGTTGAGAGCACCACAATCGATGTTATCAGCAGACTTCATAGATTGCTTCCCAATACCGATTTCTCGCAGCCTTTTCTATAACTTTTTTTCAGAAACTAATGGACCAACTTTGTGTTCGTAGTAACGCCTTTTTGTTGTTCTGATCAATTCGACGACTTGATTACGAAGTCTGCAATAAGATTTGTGGAAGTGCTCCAATTTGAACCTTCTCCATTGACTGTAAGCGGCATCTCGTTTCAAAATTAGAGCAGAGATGTCGCCATTCAGCCAAGGTGGGGACGTATGCTTAATGAGACGGGTTTTTAAAGGAACATGGATGTCAAAAATTTGATTGACGTTATGTTGTAAAAAACAAATTTGTTCGTTTACATTTTCCATGAGGTATATTGAGTTCCAGTCTATGCAATTAAGGTCGCGTACCAGTTCGGATGTGTTTAAATTTGTATAGTCTCTATATTGGAAACTTTGCTGATCAACCCGACAAGCTATATCCAGACTTACAAAAATTAAATCATGCTTGGAGAAACCGGGTGCCAGAAGCTGTGTGTAAAGCATAACCCTGCCAACATCGCTAGCAAGATAAAGGTCTAATAGTGAGCTAGACTCATTAGTTAAGTGGGTAGGGGTGGAGTGGTTAACGGGGCTCAGATTGAGTGCCTTGAATAGGCTTAGAAAGTTTGCAGCCAAATGTTTATCCAGGAGATTGCAGTTGTAATCACCACACAGTAATGTGTATGGGTAGCAACAAGAACTCGACTCCAAAGTCGTGATCAAAGGTAACGTGCTGATTTGTTTATATGGCCTGTAGACTGATCCAACCAAGATATTTTCCGTGTTACAAATGATACTCGCAAAGACATATTCCAGAGGACAATCGTTATCGGATTTCCATACCAACCTACAACTAATCCCCTCACGCACATAAAGAGCGGCGCCACCACCAGAAGTAAACTTCCTATCAGCTCGAAAAAGCTTCACCTATGTCTGGCTGAAACCAGGTTTCGGACACAGAAACGATGTCTATCTTAGACTCCACGAACAGGTATCTAAACTCCCCTAATTTATTGTTCAGAATTTGCGCGTTTAAATGACATATCTTTAATCCATTATTTTGAGTCTGTAAAATTCGAATCATATTGTACAAATTCGTATTCATGCTACTGCCAGTGAAACCCCTGGTGTCGTTAGCTGCGCTTGCACTCGCAAGCATTGTAATTGTGTATAGGGCAGAAGTATGAGAAGTAGCTCGAAGCGACGGAAGAAGTCATGAGAAGAATAATATTTGAAAGTAAAATTTGGCAAAAAATTGTTACATTAAAGGGAAAATTAAGATAAAGTAGAGTAGTAAAATGAAATAGGATTACAAAATAATTTGTTGTGTTGGTCATCGCTTACGGCAAAATTATGTTGACGTCATTACGGCAGCTTCTAAACCTTCAACTGTTAGTTTGATGAAAACAGAGCCATGTTTTGTGTACGCGCTGAACAGTTGGTGGTTATTCCTCATGCGAATAGCAAGGTGGAGAAGAGTACGATTTTTTTTGGATAAGCTTTCAATAAGAAAACAAGAGCAATCGGACTCTATACCCAGGTCACGAAGCGAGAGTTGTTGGTGTTGTTGTTGCTTTCGATAAATAGTGATGCCCTTTAGTATTGAGTTCCTCTCTCGCACACTAATAAATTTTAGTATTACAGGTGGCGGAACTGGACTCTTACTGTTTCGCGAGCGTGAGCGGAAGATATTTGTCAGAGTGGGAGCTGGGAGGTTTGCATTTGGCTGTTAAACACACACGATGGAAGAGCATAGTTAAATTTTCCTCTGGCAAACAAAGTACTCCAAACAAGACAGCGTCCGCTGCAATATCTTTTTTCCGATTCATCAATATGTTGTTGCAATGACAAAACCTTAGAATTGAGTTCACGCACATCAGCTGAGTTTCCTTCGATGGTATCCACTCTCCGCACAACGTCTGCAATCGCGGTGTTTGCAATGACCAACTTGCTATCAAAGGTGGAAGCGTCTACAGAGTTGGTTTCAATGCATTGAACACGATTAACAATTTCTGTGATAGTGTTATTCACTTTGTTAAACTTCTGAGACCAATCTTGTTCAGTTTGCTCTAGTCTTTCGAGGAGTTCGCGGCGTATTTTGGAGAGTTCATTCGTGATGCGATCAATGATCATGTCAGCATGTTTATTTAAGCGCTCTTCAAGAGTAGCAAGCGTAAGATATGATTCACCATCTCCGGTGAATTTATTCGCTTTTAGGGCCGTTACTCCTGGAGTATTGATACGCGATGTTGCTGGTGTAGAAAGGGGTATTTGTGGCTGAGTTGTTTTAAATTTATTCTGTTTTGGATCAGTTTTTGCTGGAGAATTAATGTAAGTTGGTGGTGGTGCTGATAGAGGTGCTTGTAGCTGTGTTTTGGAACGTGTTGACATTGTATTTGTAGAGGGGAGATATGCGATAATTGATTCGATTGGATTTTATTTAGAAATTATAATCACTGAATTCTTAATTACTCGCTAGTAAATGTGGCGATATTTTTAAAATTGTGGTAAGCTTTTAACTTAGTTGATTCAGATTCGCGCACTTAAGTGTTTTATGTTAGCGAAATACTGTTTAAAAGAGTACCGAATACGGACGATTTAAATTTGCGTCTATTCTTTGTGACACATCGCACACTACTGACAACATTTAATTTCCACGAACAGATTTTTAACTTCCCAGTGGAAGTTCTTGTAATGGGGCCGATTCTGTGAATCGCGAATTTTGACATATCTCCACGTTTCAAGGTCACAAGAATCCAAATTCAACGTTTTTAGAGAGATGTCTGTCCGTGTGTATGTACGTACGAAATTTTCTTTCACCACGATTATCTGGAGAACCAGAGATGATATTGACATGGGACCGTGTTTATTCGAAGCGTTATTACGTAACTCAGAACTGATTAAGTTTTCAGCGAAATCGGTCCAGCCGTTTTTTGTTAATAAATAAATAACTAAAAAAATAAAGGCAAACTAGCTGAATTTTGAAATTGATGATTTGTACTATTTTTATCTTCCCATTGGAAGTTCTTGTAATGGGGCCGATTTTGTGAATCGCGGATTTTGACATATCTCCGCATTTCAAGGTCACCAGAATCCAAATCCAACGTTTTTATTATCATATTTTTATTGTCATTTGTTATTGAGCAAATTATTATTACATTGTGCTCCGTTATTTCGTATACATGTAAATTTACAGGTCTCCGTGTTCATAACAATGGTTGCATTAATATATAGGTATCACACTTCGCTGTTATTAACAACATTTAAATTCCATGAACAATATTAAAGAGCATTTTTTAATATTAAATAATTCTTAACCATATCTTATGGTTAACCACATTTCAAAATTTCGCAGCGCACTAATCGCATAAATCATATTGATCCCACTGGGAAGTTAGCCCTTGCGGGTCGCACCCAGACATCTTTTTTATTTTTTTAACGCTCTTAAAGTGGCAACCACCGACTCGGAATTTCGGTAGTAAATTTTAATTATTTGTAAACGTTGTTCCTTTCCTTACTCCACCATGATAAAAATGTTGATTTTACTGAATATTTTGACACTGACAGTTTGTTAATCGGTTTAAGGGTGCGTTAACACTGAAACTTTGAGGATGTCAAGTCGCTAATGGAAGACCCCTCAGATATTTGGATCTATGTTTCACAATGAGATTTTATGAATTAAAAAACTATTCACTCATTTATATAAAAAGAACAAAAAATAATTTATTAGGTATCTTAACTTGTAAGTTTTTATTTTGTCCCGGGAGAAATTTGGAAATCCCGGTTTTTTTTCTATATTTTTGCCATTTGTCCCGTCGAGCTGCGAGCAAAATCTGGTAACCCTAGTCGTGAACTACAACCGGGTCAATTTGTTTCAGTTCTACATATGTGCAATAGTTGTACACGGTGAATAATACCGTTCGCCGTGATAAGATCATTGAAAACAGGGCCTGTGCGAATCACTTTCTTCTGCGCATTCCAGTTGAGAAATCGCGAACTGAGAATAACGGCGGACAAAGCACACCTCACTTGTTCGTGTTAAAAGATGATGTTCTGTGAACATTTGAGGACGATCCTCCCATTCGTGCCAAAAATGAAGCTTCGCACGCATTCGATTGCTTAACGACCTACATTGAGTGTCTTGGTTAAGAGTACCTACGCGTAATCCGATCAACTTCTCCTTTTGATATTGATATTGATGGCATTCAGAATTGTCGTATGGTGCGCCGATTTTGAGTGACAATTTATGCGGTGGCATACCAGAAAGAGCCAACGAATTTAACAAGTCAATTGGATCATTTCAAATTTATGATGCTGTCAACTGACACTAGTAGTAGTAGCAGTTTGCGCGTGGTAACAGTGTAGTGGTAGTGTATTCACTTGCTAAACGGAAGGTTGCGTGTTCATATCCCAACCATGTCCATGAAGCGGAAATCCGCAGAATAAAAATCAATATAAGTGCAGCGAATGCTTACTCATAATATGTGCACTTTTAATTATTGTACAAGTTTCTGCGGATTAAACTTGAATACAAAACTTCAACATAATTCTCCCTTAGTTATTTAGACACCACCCGTGAAGAAAAAACCCTACCCAATACACAAATCTAACTTTCCTATCATTTTACTTCTTCCTAGTTCTACCACCTAATAGTAGGCAATGATATAAGTTCACAATGACATTGCATTTGTAGGTGTTGCATTGAAAAAATTTCTGCGTTGTGTATACACACTATAAGGGTACTACTGTATGAATTACAGAAAAGAAAACCCTTTAGCGCACGCTAAATTAAAAAAAAAAAGTAGTACTAGTAGTACTAGTAGCAGTAATTTGACTTTGTTTCATTATAAATTTTACAAAAAAATGTTTAAGTATATTTTATTTACTTATATAATATCTTTTTAACTTTTGAAGTCTTCTTCATACTCGCCCGCCATTTATTGTTAATTTATGGTGCCTACTATGTCAAAAACTTTCGCATAAGTGTCAACAGCTACCGTTCAAAGTTTCAACTCGGATGAACGAAGCGCGAACATTAAAGACGAACAATTATCCGATACGACTCGCGCGCCACCCATTGTATGATGTTGGTACTATGTCAGAAACTTTAACACTAGTGCCAAAAATAACTGTACAAAGATGCAACGCAATCAGATGAACGATGCGCGAACGCATAGAACAATTCACCAAAACGACTCAGGCGCCACCTATTCGTTGACGGTTTTATTTCTGAAAGTGCCAATAACAACTCTACAATGACTCAAATCAATCGGACTAACGAGGCGAGAACGCATAGACGACGAAAACACAAAAAACTTTCATTTAAAAAAAAAAGTGGATCACAATTCTCTTTTATTGCTTACTTGAAAACAGTTTTCTCTTTTATCACTTAAGGCGTTTTTTTCGCATTTTTTTGATTTCTAACACCTTTGTCAATCGTAAATAAACCTAACAGAATTTTATCAAAATCGGTCGACCGCTTCGTGAGTCTATAAAGAACACACACAAACAACGATTCATTTTCATACAACGATATGATTGCATATAAAAAAATTAGTGTGCTTCAGACCACAGGACTGAAGTAAAACTTCTTTCGCTCCATCTATATTTATGTATATATATATCAATACTAGCTGCACCTGCCCGGCTTTGCCCGTGCCCGAGAATTCTATTGGCCAATATCTTCGAGTAGACTTCCTTATAATTGTCTATAGCGGGTGTAATGTTTAAGTAATTTGGCAGCATTCAGATTATACCAAATATAGAGAATATAATCTGGGTACGTGCAAACAGGATTAGAAATAAAGCGTTGAACGAGAACGGACGTGTTTAATTACTATCAAGGTATAATTTATAAAGTTATAATATTATTAACAACAATTAATAATAGACAACAACACTACATTTGGCGACGAGGATAACAAGATAGATACGAGTTTTACAACAAATAAATTCTATTTATTAGTCAAAAAAAAAAAGTGAAAATTCAAAATGGAAGGAGGTAGAATTCCATTTTTCAATCTTAATGAAGATGCTGGTGATCGCTGGAAGAAGTGGATTGCTCGTTTTGAAAATTTTCTTATTGCAAGTGAGATCAGCAATATCGAAAGACAAATAGCATTATTACTCCACTACGCAGGTGAAGACGTATTTGCAATTTTTCACAATTTACCTGAGCCGGCGACAACAACAAAGGAAATCATCGACGAAAAAGGTACGGGAAAAACAGTGGACATGAATTGTTTTGAAATAGCGAAACAAAAGCTATTGCAATACTTTTCACCCAAAACGAATGTTGAATTCGAGATATTTTCCTTTCGGCAAGCAAAACAACATCAGAACGAGACGGTGTGCCAATTTTATGCGAGGCTTTTAAAATTGAGCTCGAATTGTGATTTCCCAGACAGAGACAAAGAAATCAAGTCTCAAATAATTTGCACAACAACATCACATAGACTCCGAGATTTCGCTTTCCAAACAAAACCAACCCTTCAACGTCTGTTAGAAGAGGCGAAAACTATAGAGATGTCGGAGGAGCATACCATCAAAATTGAAGCGCAACAGCAACAATCAACAGAACATCAGTGCAACCATATTGCAAGAGGGAGACAACATCAACACCCGAAGCGCGCAAATCCAAACAATAAAGGCATGCAAAAACAACGTTTGCCCAACCAGAAAGATATGTGCAAGAACTGTGGTAATGGCTGGCATTCTAACGGCATCCAACAATGTCCAGCAAGAAACATTTTTTGCAATTTTTGCAAAAAGAAAGGACATTTTGCGAAAGTGTGCATGAAAATAAGAAACATATCGAATACTCTGAGAGCTAACAACTTAACACAAACCGATAACGTAACGAAGAATTAGTATTCAACCTAAATGACAAAAACCACACATTGCCCACAGTAACAATCCACATCAACAAACAGCCAACAAGTTTCACAATAGACACCGGATCCACAGCAACAATAATAAGCGACAATGTATTCAACAAATTAACAAATAAACCAGTACTTACAAAACACACAGGAAAAATAGTTCCATACAACTCTAAATCGTCATTGCCCATAATTGGAAAATTCAGCGCTAGTTTAACATTCAAAAAACATTCCATAGTCGAAACAATTTATGTAATAGCAAGTCAAGCATCATCAATACTAAGTTACAACGCATCTAAAGAACTCAACATAATTCACATAGTTCAACTTTTAACAAACAACATAAATCCAAACATCAAACAGAAGTATCCAGAGGTATTCAGAGGAATTGGAAAGCACAACCAACACAAAGTTCATCTTTTCATCGACAAAGATGTTCCACCAGTCGCACAACGTTTTCGCCGGATTCCTTTCCATCTACGACCAGCCGTTGAAGACGAGATCAATCGCCTACTCAAAGCAGACATAATCGAAAAAGCAACGGGTCCAACACCTTGGGTATCACCAGTGGTAATAGTACCAAAACCCCATAACCCAACTGCTATTCGAATGTGCATTGATATGCGAGCTGCCAACAAGGCCATCCAACGTGTTAGGGAAGTAACACCTACACTACAAGACATCATAACAAGTCTTAATGGCTCAACAGTTTTCAGCAAGATCGATCTGAATGAAGGGTATCATCAAATCGAGTTGGACGAGGAATCGCGTTTTATCACAACTTTCAACACACACTGTGGAGTCTACAGATACAAAAGATTGAACTTCGGAGTAAACACAGCAGCAGAAGAGTTTCAGGATATCATTCGACAAACACTCAACAACATTAAAAACGTTCTTAACGTGAGTGACGATATTTTCATATTTGGGAAAACACAAGCCGAACATGACACAGCACTGGAAGAGGTATTACAACGACTCAAAGCAAACAACCTGACCGTCAATGAGAAAAAGTGCGTGTTTAGTCAACCCCAGCTAAAGTTTTTCGGTTTTATGTTCTCCAAAGACGGCATCCAACCAGATCCAGATAAAGTTGCAGTCTTCGAAAAGCTCGAAACACCCAACAACGTTTCGGAAGTTCGAAGCATCCTCGGAATGTTGAATTTTGCTTTGCCTTTTCTTCCCGAACTGGCAACTCATACTCAACCACTGAGAGAGTTGATTAAAAAAAACAAAGAGTTCATCTGGAAGAAAAAGCACGAAGAGGCTCTAACATTCCTTAAAAAGCTAATGGGAGATGCATCAAAACTTGCCTACTATGATGTCAAAAAAGCAACGCATCTGCACGTCGATGCCGGTCCCGAAGGTCTTTCTGGTATCCTATCTCAGTATCACAACAAAAGATATGAGATAGTTGCATACGCAAGTCATACACTTAGTCCAGTCGAAAAACGATACAGCCAGATCGAGAAGGAAATGCTTGCAGCAACATGGGCTATGGAATACTTTAAGATATACCTGTATGGAACAAAATTCACACTCCATACAGATCACATGCCGTTGATAAGCATTTTTCGAAATACGTTATCCAAACCAACAAGCAGAATCGAACGTCTACTACTCAAAACACAAGGTTTCAGTTTTAACATACAACATCAACAAGGAAGTTCAAATCCTGCAGACTATTTTTCTCGACATCCAAAAAACAACAATAGCAACAGTCACAACAAAAACAACAAAGTAGAACAATATGTAAATTTCATAGTACACAATTCACTACCCAAAGCAATTTCACTGCAAACAATACAACAAGAAACGGAAAAAGATTCAACATTGCAACTGCTCATCAAAGCGATTTCGACTAACAACTACATCATATGGAATTCCAAAGAAATTTCGCGATATAAAGGAGTACGACAAGAACTATGCCTAGCCGAAGGATGTGTACTAAAAGGATCACAGATAATCATGCCACAAAAGTTAGTAAAAAGTGCAATCGCCTTAGCATACAAATCCCATATGGGGATAGTAAAAACAAAACAACTGCTGAGGACAAAAATCTGGTTTCCTGATCTCGACAAAGAAGTCGAAAACATTGTGTCACAGTGTCACATCTGCCAAGTGGTAAATAATCAACACCACCGTGAACCACTTTTAATAGCCGAGCCAGCATCAACACCATTTGAAAAGGTGTCAATGGATTTCGCTGGACCACTTCCGAACGGGAAGTATTTAATCATTCTGGTTGATGAATATTCGAAATATCCATTTGTCGAACAAATAAATTCGACAAAATACATCGAAGTAAAGAAAGTCTTGATGAAGATTTTTACAGCGTTCGGTACACCACTGAATTTAAAATCGGACAACGGACCACCATTCAGTAGTCATGATTTTGAGCAATTCATGATACAACACAACATAAAGCATCACAAAACAACACCATGTTGGCCAGAGGCGAACGGAGCAGCTGAAAGAATGGTCAAAACAATAAAAAAATCTTTAATTTCTTTTGAGTTGGAGCACTCGAATTGTTTCACCCAACTGGATATGTTTCTTATGGACTACAGGTCAACTCCGCAAACAACAACAGAAGTTTCTCCGTTTGAATTGATGTTCAACAGGAAGATGAACAATTTCCTTCCATAACTTGAAACTAAAATGAACAAAATGAATAACAAAGAACAAAAAAATAAATTGAAAAATAAAACATTGGGACGGGCTACAGTCCGCTTGGGCGAACTGTTGGATACCCTATTCTTATTCCTATCCCTCATAAGTGGGAGTGACAAAAGTCTAAGTATGGTTGAATTGTTAGGAACGCTCTACATATTTTGTTATATAACATTTAAAGGATTTTATCAAAAAAAAAACGCTCCCTAGCTCAAACTTGGGTGTTTCAATAAAATTGTTTTATTTAATTGTGGGCGTGTCAGTAGGCGGATTTAAAAAAAATTAACACATGAGAATAATGGGCTACTAGAGAGTATATATTATAAATTTCAGCTCCCTAGCTGAAACTTTGGATTTTCAAAAATTAATATACCCTTAGAATAGGGTAAAAAAAAATTATTTTATTTATTTGTGGGCGTGTCAGTGGGCGGATTTTGAAAAAAATTTATCCCGAGCAGTTTTAGGAGTCATAGATCATATATAAAAAATTTCAGCTTTCTAGCTCAAAATTCGATTTTTTCCAAAATTTGGTTTTTTTGAGTTTGTGGGCGTGTCTGTGGGCGGATTTCAAAAATTCGTAAACTTGATTATTTCGGGACCCTAGAGAGTATATGGTTAAAATTTCAGCTCTCTAGGTCCAGTTTAAAGGCCTAATTTTTGGCTACAGACGGACGGACGGACGGACATGGCTAGATCGACATTACTATCGATGCTGATCATAAATATAGTAACTTTTAGGGGTCTACGGGCAATATTAAGGTATGTTACAAACTATGCGTCAAAATTAATATACCCTTAGAATAGGGTATAAACATATGCAGATTTAAGGAGACACACTAAACCATCCACTTTCAAAATCGGAGACGAGGTCATTTGCAAACAGAGGAGGATGAACAAGCTAACTCCGCCGTACAATCCCGTTCCGATGAAGATCATCAAAATAATCGGTTCGCAGATCTGGGCCAAGAGAGAAGGAGAAGATAAAATGGTAAGAAATTCCTCATTTTTCAAACATTTCTTCAGAGTCGGACGGGAACAGAAAAGCAACATGCCATCATCAAGTAGATCTGAAAAGGAAAACAAATATTTTATTAACACATCAACAAATCAAAATATGGAGGAAAGGCATTCTGACGAAAACGAGAATCATCCATCTGGGAATTTAACCCTTAAATGCATGAGGTCGGCCCCCAGTATGCAGACCAAGCTAATTTAATGTAAAACCACTCAATAAACACGAATTGGGCATTATTTTTTCTGGAAAATGCACCATTTTCCTGGAAAAAAGGAAAAAGCACGATTTGCTATGTGTACCAAATATGGTACACTAT
This sequence comes from Portevinia maculata, assembly GCA_949715645.1. Taxonomy (NCBI): domain Eukaryota; kingdom Metazoa; phylum Arthropoda; class Insecta; order Diptera; family Syrphidae; genus Portevinia; species Portevinia maculata. The sequence goes on from OX454527.1 coordinate 75,960,073, forward strand.
GCATGCACGCATATTTAGAAAAACACAAAACCAAATTTATGTGTTAAAATTATGTTTTATTTTTAATTAATTAATTAAGAAAATAATTATAAAAACGAATGAATGAATGAAAAATGAACTGAAATAATAATATGCGACGTTTTTAGTGTAATTATAATTATTATTATTCAGTCTTAGTGTGATAATTGATAATTGCGTTTATCGTTCAACCATAGATAAACATTACACTTTGCGCATAAATGGAACGGTTGTTCACTTGTTTGCCTTCACCACCACATTTCGAATTTTTGCACCGAGCTCGTCCGTCATTAATTGGCAGGTTACCATCATGTCGCAAATGATTAGGCGGCTGATGTTGGGTTTGGCCTCGCGGGACTGACAAAGGTACGTCTCGGCGACTACCTTTCCTTCTCTTTTCTGTCATACTCGTATTTCTCAGCACGTAGGATACTTCCATATGGAACTTCTTTTCGGTTATCAAAATTGAAGAGTTTGCTCTTTTGAAAAGTAACAATACATTTACCATGCAAATGTCGAGTAAATGTTACAACATTCTGATGTACCATTTTCGGCTTTTTCACCCAATCTTTAGGTGACCAAAAGAAGAATCCATAAGGTCTACATCGCCCATGTGCAGATTGTATCCTTCTATTATTTGAGGACAGGGAATCCTGATTACTTTGTGGTGCTTCTTATTCCATCGTTCAAAAGTAGAGACGTCGACAGCAACACTATGTTCCGCTAGCAATGGTTTCATGCCAACGAAAGTAGACACCAGGTTAACGACCTTTTTTATCTTTCCAAGACATTGTTGTCAACTCCACAATTTCATCATGATCTTTGGGTCAGGAAGTTTACAATTTGTTATTCGATTACGATTTATCGTTCCAATGCTGTGAATGCCTACGGTCCGCTGATAAATCAGTAATGGTATGGACATGTAAAAGTTATCCATATATACTATATAATTTAAAAAACGGGAAACTTCACGTTTCATACGTACTACAATATTAGCAAACGCCTTCAAATCAGTTTCTCCTGGCCATAAATGATGGGCTTCTCCAGTGTAAATTTCAAACTTGTACATGAAACCGTTTGTATCGCAAATGGCGAAGAATTTGAATCCCCATTTCTTTGGTTTATTTGCGCAGTTGCGTAAGCATCTGCTATCCCTGGTTCCAATTTCGAGCTGCCAAGAAGAGTGATTTGCTCTTCGTACTTTCCTTTTTTTTCAACGAGCTCTTTCAAAATCATCGGAAGTTATGTCAATAACAATGCCCTTATACCTACAGCATTCTTCGCGTACGTGGCCCAAGTTGTCATTCTGTTCACTGAGAGCATTTCCGGTGGCAGCTTCTCATTGTTGATAAATACGCCAGAAATTGCCCCATCATCCAATATGGCGTAACTGGTTTCGTCCCGATTTCTCACGCGTTGCGATATTTGATTTTCATCAAATCATCCAATCCGTCATCTTCCCATTCCTTTGCATCATCGGACAAATCACCATTATTAGGTATGCCTACCATTTCAAAATCGCCAGTATCACAAATCATATCCGCCACCCCATCAGCGTTGTACCTCTTTTCGACAATAATAACGAAATCCATGTCTATAATCTACAAACACATTACAAAAATAATAGTCAAATGCATGGTGTACCATATATGGTACATCCAAAATCAGAAAAAAAAACTATTCGGAAATATCAAATTTGATCAAGATTCTTTTTATTTAGCTAAAACAAAGCACAATGTACTCATCAATACTTATTTCCACAGGAATAATAAATGCGATAGTTTTTTTTTCACTATTGGAACTTACTTAAGAAATTACGTGTAAAAAGTGCATTTGACCACTTCGGCAGCTTACTGACAAGTGAAACAAATCGTAAGTGATCTAAAACGGTATTTATATGAAAGATAATTTTGTCTGTTACGATTTAAAGCGTACAATCGCACGCTTCAGCTTAATTTACTAGATTACCGTATGATTAAAGATATGTACCATATATGGTACGGTATGCATTTAAGGGTTAATTCAAGTTTATCCAACGTCAACACCAGCTGATTTTGACATTGACGACAACACAGGCAACAGAGATGTAGCTGAGGATATTGAAGTTTTCACGACACCCCCTATTTCGCCGCAGCATTTAAGTTGTGGATACAAGCGAAGCACCAGGTGCAAGAAGCCGCTACGTTTTCAAGATTATGTTTTAGAATAACTTTGTTTTTTTTTTTAAAAAATGTAAATATTTTGTATGTGTATTTATTTTATTTTATTTAAATTTAAATACTAAGCAAGAGAGGAAATGTAATGTTTAAGTAATTTGGCAGCATTCAGATTATACCAAATATAGAGAATATAATCTGGGTACGTGCAAACAGGATTAGAAATAAAGCGTTGAACGAGAACGGACGTGTTTAATTACTATCAAGGTATAATTTATAAGGTTATAATATTATTAACAACAATTAATAATAGACACCAACACTACAGCGGGTATCCGGCGTATGTTGCTGCGCCTAAAAAAAGAAGACCGATTTTGACCAAAGTTCACAGAAACACTCTCAGGCCAATACCGAAGATTGCCTGATTTGAGCTCAACCGGTGAAAGGGACTGCACGTTTTTCTCCGCATGGCTTAGGCCGCTCACACAACTTCGTTGTTCCGTTTAGGGTAGGTGTTTGTTCTCTGGCAGGCGCCTATATCACCTTATTTCTGCGAATCAAACAACAAATTGAAAATAAAAAACTTCGATTGAATCACTTTTCATTCACTTCCACACCGATTGTTATCAATGTTGGAAAAGCAACTCTCCGATGTCCGATTCACAAAAAATGCAAAAAATTTCAATAAGAGTTATTTGAATAAAATATTGAACACACGATATCTCAAGAATGAAAGTGCGCACAAATTCCACAATAAGCTTGAAACGTTCGTGTGGTCTCCCTCTTTCATATGCTTATGCGGATAAGAAAATAAGTGACGTCTGTACGGTCTCTGTGTCTGCGTCGTAATTTACACGCATACGCACATATGCATGTGTACTCACTCAAATGCCCATATCTCACACACCGATGCAGATATAGCCAAACATAACAACCTTCGTGCAGACGTCGCCTTTCATGGAACAAAATTTCATTGGAATCGGTTAACGCGTTTGGCCAAACACCGGCAACAAACACAAATATGGATTGATTTTTATATATAGAAAATATTACACAAAAAAACTTTTTATTATTTCACTTAAATTTGTTTTTTTTTTTCAAAGCACATGATACCTACATATGAAACACACAGTGTATAAATACATTGTCAATTTTTTTTCTTTTTTAAGAAACACATAATTTACACCCCGATGCAGATACAGACATCGCACATACATAACATCCTTCGTATAGACGTCACCTTTCTTTAAAAAAAAAAATTTCATTGAAATCGGTTAACGCGTTTGGCCAAACACCGGCAACAAACGCAAATATGGATTGATTTTTATATACATATATATAAATAGATATAGATATATTCTCATATCAATTTTAATTCACAAAAACTCACAAAATCGCAATGAAGAAATCCGAATCCGACAGCGCCACCTGACTGATATGAAAGTAATATGAATTTTTGTTTTGATCTGTTTTTGTTATGTTTTGAAGAAAAATTAACGTTAGTTTTATTATTTTAAATTATTTATGTGTATATATGTTTCTTCTTGTTAATATTTTGAAAATATAAAAATCTACTGCTAAACAGTTAAATCTACTGCGTTTTCTTTCAAATCTACTTCGGACATTTTTTCACAAAGTCCCATCACTGATTAGTAATACAAAGTCCCATCACTGATTAGTGGAATAGAAAAGAAAAGGAAAATGTGCTCTCTCTTGCTCCAACAGTGTGATACAGACAATAGGCCTGCACTGTGTCTTAGACATACGAAACGTAACTGGCTATGAGAGAAAGAGAGAAAGAAAAAGAAAAAGATGAGCATGAAGGGTCCCAGTGCGTTTTCTTTCAAATCTACTTCGGACATTTTTTCACAAAGTCCCATCACTGATTAGTAGAACAAAGTCCCATCACTCATTAGTAATACAAGTCCCATCACTGATTAGTGGAATAGAAAAGAAAAAGAAAATGTGCTCTCTCTTGCTCCAACAGTGTGATACAGACAATAGGCCTGCACTGTGTCTTAGATATACGAAACGTAACTGGCTATGAGAGAAAGAGAGAAAGAAAAAGAAAAAGATGAGCATGAAGGGTCCCTGGAGAGTCTATATTATAAATTTCTTTATAAATCTCTTTGGTTTTTTTGTAAATTTTGGGCGTGACAGTGGGCGAATTTTGACAATATTTACACATGAGCATCAAGGGCCCCTGGAGAGTGTATATTATAAATTTCAGCTCCCTAGATCAAACTTTGGTTTTTTTTTAAATTGTAGGCGTGTCAGTGGGCGAATTTTGAAAATATTTACACATGAGCATCAAGAGTCTATATTATAAATTTCAGCTCCCTTGCTCAAACTTTGGTTTTTTTTGTAAATTTTGGGCTTGTCCGAATATCTACACATGAGCATCAAGGGCCCCTGGAGAATTTCAGCTCCCTAGCTCAAACTTTGTTTTTTTTTTAATTGTGGGCGTGTCAGTGGGCGAATTTTTAAAAATATTTACACATGAGCATCAACGGCCCCTGGAGAGTCTATATTATAAATTTCAACTCCCTAGCTCAAACTTTAGTTTTTTTTTAATTGTAGGCGTGTCAGGATGCGAATTTTGAAAATATTTACACATGAGCATTAAGGGCCCATGGAGAGTCTATATTATAAATTTCAGCTCCCTAGCTCAAACTTTGGTTTTTTGCCGTGCGACCTGAAAATCTGACGATGACGGTGACGCTCTATATTTCCAACTAATGAACTGCGATTCATGGACACAATGACTTTACTCACTTCCGGTAAATTCCACCTGTCGGCAACTGTTCTCCTTTGGATCGGTTTGGATAGATGATGAGCTTAGTATTGCCCTCTATTGAGATTCAAGAGTGTTTACCCATTCCACGAACTTTTCCGCCGAAAGGTTTTATTTAACAAAAGAGTGTACGTTTGTCTACACTTCGGTATTGCCGGAAGTCTACGTTTGTCTACACTTCCGTTGCACCGTAAGTCTACATTGGTCTATATTTCCGTTGCGCCGGAAGTCTACATTGGTCTACACTTCCGCATTCACCAGCTTACTCCCCCAGTCAAGCGTGCGTAAAGAAGTTTTACTTCAAAAAACAAAAAATGCAGTTGTGGGTGAACTGCTGACCGATTTTGACCAAACTTAACAGAAACACTGTGGCCAATACCAAAGTAGCAGCGGTTTCCTTAGGTAATTCTCGAATTGATCTCCACTAAGGTGTCATTCGTGCAGTTGATGTTTACTCCTAGTTTTTTTTATATATAAAAAAGGAAATCTAAATCCAAAACACTACCCTCTGCACCAACGCCACCTTTTACTCCTAGATAGACGAACTACTTAACTACCTCAAAGTTATTGCTATCAACATTAAAGTTTTGTCCTAGGCGGTAGACAGATGTTTGTTTGTTTGTTGAAAGCATGTACTTGGTCTTGTCCTCCTTTACTTCAAGACCAATCAATTTCGTCTGGTCTTCAACCGCCGTTCTTTGGGCAGATTGAACAGCTGCCAACAGTACTTTTAATGGCATTTGATATTTCAGTTTGTTATTTTCTATTTCATGTAAGTCCGTGTCTTTCTTCTGATTTAGATACTTGATGGGTCAACTAATAGCGATACAAAATTAAACATTTTTCCCATAATCATTTTTAATCAAATATTTTGCACGAAATTAACAACTTCTTGAACTGTTTTTTTTTTTTAATTCTCATTGCCTTGTTCTGTGTTTACTCTTTTTAGCTTGCGATTAATAAAACTTAAAGTCGTTTATAACCAACGACCATACCACGTCGAGTTAATCGGTTCTCGTCAGATCACCGTAATTAAACGACGTTGGGCGCGGTTAGTACGTAGATGGGGGACCGTTTGAGAACAACCGCGTGTCGTTGGCCAGTCCCCCATCTACAGAGTTGAGGTAGATAATATACGTGGTATCACAATGGACCTAAATTGGTCTAAGTGTGTCGGCTTCTTCCGACAGCCACATGAACCTAACCTAACCTAACCTAAAGTCGTTTATAAAAATCTAGAAATCTTGTATTTTGCACGTCTTTATGGTCCCGTAATGAGACAGGCTACCAGAGTATATCCTATCCATTTTTACCAACACACCACCCTGATTTTCCATGAAACCGAAAAAATCACCACACCGCTTGAACCAATTATCCGATACTATCCGACACTATTCCAATAGTTCTTATCCTGGATCTGGATCTTTAACATCCATAAGGCTATTCAAACCCGTGAGCATAAATGACATAAACAAAATCATTAATCGATTCAGCATTGGCTGAGATTTCCGTCGTCTCTTTTTGCATACATCACCAACTACGAAACGTCATTCAAATTAAGAAACTAACCTACATACCTACCTCTTCAGTTTAAATTTTGTTTTATAATTAATATTTCTTTCTTCTTTAACGGCGATGAACAGAATTAAGGGAATCATAACCCTCGCACTTTACTGCTTCCCTACTGTTCCGCCTTTGGGGTTCGCCGGTTGGACCTCAATAAACATCGGCAGGCCAATCAATTGCCGGTGTTATAGCATTTGTGTGATGTAGGAGTTTTTAAGCCTACCTCTATTTTTACGGCTTTGACATATGCAAACTCCTATGATTAATTATTGTTTGATCGTACTTTTACGACACCGGTGATCTCCAGCCGCGGCAGCCCACGGATTTGCATGCACACATTTGACACAGCTTTAAGATGTTAAATGTGTCGCTATGCTCACGATGTTAAAATTGTCTAGATGTGATTTCTTCCATTTGTTGCCTTTTACGACAAGAGCAGTTTTCTGGGGTTCGCTGTAGTAATATTCCTATGCCCAAAATACATGTGTAGAAGTTCTTTGCTGCCATAGTTTTAGCGCCGGTTCGATCTCAATAAAAATCTCTGCAGCGCCTCCAAAAAAGAGCACTTGTCGTAAAAGCCGCCAAGTGGGAAAAATCGCATCTAGGCCTATCTAACATCCAAGTGAGCCTAGCGACAGATTTAACATCTTTAAGCTGTCCCGCAAGTCTGCATGCAAATCCGTGGGTTGACACGACAGGACATTACCGGTGTCATAAAAGGTAGATCAAACAATTATTAATAATGGAAGCATGCACGTGCCGAAATCGTAAAAAAGGCAGGTCACTCCTAGATCACACAAATGCAATAACACCTTGAATGGCCTCAGTGATGAAATTATGCAAAACCAGGAAGTCTGCCGATTTTCATTGAGGTCAAATCGGCAAACCAGTAGGGATCCAGTAAAATTTGAGGGTTTAATACCCCCTTAATCCTGATCATAACCTCCTTATTAAGGAAGAAGACTGTCCCTATTACCAAATGGTTATTCACTTTAAGAAATATAGGTATGTTTATAAAATCAGCGCGCACTCTCTACGGTACGATACAAATAAGAAAGAAACAGGGAAGCAGAGCTTATTTACGTGGGGATGGGGGTTGAAAATGCATTAGGAAGAAGTCACCTTGATATGGGAGGACCACAGTGCTTAGCGGCCTTCTGTATTTAGGATCAGAAACTCTACAGTAATTTTGCAATCCAAGAACGAACCAGAAAACTTTCAGTCACCTCACACACAAACTTAAGAAACACCAGGCGAAAAATGATAACTCTAGCGGTCTAGCCTAATAAATCGAATTATGCATGCAAGGAAGCAGGCTGTGTGCGTTACTTTTAACCGTAAAATTTAAATATTTTGTTTAACTTGCAGTTACAACGCTTCTATTTTTGTTTCCAAAAAGAAACTAGCTTGCCAGCTGATTCTTAAAATAGAGCAAATTAAGAATTTATTTAATATTAACAACAAAAATCAATCTATTCTTTTTGTACATTTTGGTTTTCTATAAGCAAAAATCAGTTATAACGATCCGGCGTCATTTCAATATTTTACGTCGCTTTGCAGCGGGATGATAGTCTACAACATTGTATTCTTCCCCATCCGAATCGGACCTCGTGTCAGAAGCAATACCAGAGTCTGGACTTTCGCAGACAGTCCCCTTCTTGGCATACAAAGCATATAACGCTTCTAAGGCCTCGGCATAGGTGGCAATACTGACAAGGTGGTAGCCAGTTAGTGAGACCAGCCTCTTTGGCCAGAGAGGCTGGATTTTTTGAAGGGAGCGTGTTGCCGCCAGGCACGCGGCGCCAATCAACGAAGGAGTGTAGTTCACCATTCTATAATCTAACAATAATTGTTAAGTAGAACAGAAATGGAAAGACAAAAACCCCCTACCGTGTAAGGATATGTCCAATATGGTAAACAGCAAAGATGTAGTGTCCATTATCATCGATTCGAAGTCAGGTAGTACGACCGAGCGCGTACTACTCGAACGATGGTGAAGGTAATCCTCAAACGAAAGCAACTGGCTGGAGTAACTTTCGACAAAAGTTGCCGCAGTTGGATAAATAAAGTCATATTTAAATGACGAGAGGATTTTCATCTCAACCACTTTAAAATCCTGCATTGTATAGACATTACCGACTAAATCGTTGAAATCCCCGAACCTTGGTATATTCGCATCGGCTTCTTCGATTTTGGCAGCTATAAGAAGGCACATCAATGCCGAGGCGTTCAATTTATCTATAATTATCGTGAACGTGTCCATAAAGCAGTCAAGGAGGTAGACAGCTAGAAAAACGGTAGCCCTTTAATAAAATATTGGTGGGTTGTGAATTCTAATGTTTACCTAAGTGCAATGTTGCTCGATTAAGCGACATTCTATCTGTAGCAGTCTTCATTAGAATCAACAACGAGGGCCTGAAGGATGTTTGTTTTGATTTGTAGTCCAGTTTTCGACGACGCTTCTCAGATTCCATCATAGAAAGGAGTATATCGCTGGCATACTCACTGCACCATATTAACTTTTCAACACTCTGGAAGAAAACCAAGTTCATAAAATCCTAGCGGAAAGGCTTGCACAAACTTTGAGGCTCCCAGGGGCGATTGTGTTGCATGTAAGGAACGGACAGAAATAGTTATTTGTACACAAAAGAGGAGTTATAAGTGCGGTATTCTCCTGAGCCTGAAGTGAAACAGGAGTTTCGTCTGACATTTTAAGTCTAAATATATAATTTTTCTTAATTTTTCTGAAAGGAAAATATACTAGTAAACGGTACCAACCAAAACACATATAGATATAAAATTGAGGGGAAAACAGCAAACATAACGGTACATTTTTTTGTCATTTAAAAAATAAATTAAGTGGTGCCAAGTCACAATAAGATTTTTTTAATGTATGGATGACATTGCAGATTGGTAAAGTTCTTTTGCGATACCTGGGGTGGCATTCTGTAAGTCGAAAACGTGATAACGGTTTCGTGTGAACGAACGATTTGCTTCATGTAATATCAAAAATGAAAACATTTTTCCTTTGTGGGAAAGAAAAAAAGCGTGACCTCTTTCTTCTTCTAAAGCATTAACGAAAGAGATGTAAGTTAGAGAAGGAGTTACATGAAGCAAACTTTCGGTTTTGAGTGTTTTCTTTTGCTTCTTGAAATGCGTAAGCGCTTTTTTTCGTTTTTTACAGAATCCCACCCCTAGTGTCAAACATAATCCACAAATAGAAGACTTCCTGACCTGTCAATCTTCAAAGTAAATTCTTCTGCTATACGTGGTGGCGAACAGAAACAACAAATAGAGGACATACTAAAAAGCCAATTTCTAATCGCCAAATGAAGACATTTAGTATGTCACAGCTCACTGCAGCTCGCCTGCGGATTGGTTGGATAGAAAACAAATATACAAATACAAATTATATATATTCTCTTGGCTGCGGACATCACCGTACGCCCCGCATCGAATATTATATTTCTTCCTTTAAATCTTATATCTTAGGATATATTTTTCCTATAACTATTTGTGCAGGAGCACAACGAAGTAGTTTTTAACCACAGTCGCTATCCATAATACCTAAAACACAATCATACTTTGGGCCGTGCGTTACTTTTGTAAGGTCCATAGGCTTCGTGTGGGCTTTTGATTCAAACCAAAGATTCGAATGTAACTGAAAACTCCTATACTAATCCAACAAAAGGTTGACAGTCCATACTTTTCCCTACCTTCGCGTTGACACAAGGCGCTTTAAAGCAACGTGACAAAACTTTTTTCTCTGCTTATACGAGTCTCATTTTGAAGTTGAAACGCAACGCAGCTTTTGTTGTAGGTTTCATTGATGTCCTATGGTTCAACTGCATGCGTTTGTCAACGCGAAGCTCCAAAGCGTGATTGTGTTTCAGGCATAAAGCTTTAATATATAATGGAAAGTACATCTAGCTACAATCAACTACTTTAGTTCTATGATCTGCTTAGCTGCGAGTTGTGTCCGATTTTTTTGATGTGATATTTTAAAATACCGAAAAGTAGAATTAATCTAAATCTATATATATATAAAAGAAAGTGTCGGAAGCGATGTAATCCCATAACTCGAGATTGGCCGAACCGATTTTGATGATTTATACTTTGTTGGAAAGGTATTTATATCTCAGTACGGGTTAAAAAAAAATCAAAATTTCAAAATGTCTTATTTTGATCACCCAGCGTGTTACGACAGGTTTTTTTCGATTTTTTTTCAATTTTTTTTTTTTTCATTTTGTATTTATTTATTTTGGCAACAACCAAAAAAAGAATCAAATTTGAATGCAACATATCGTATCACAATTGAACTGTCAAATAGACACGCAATGTAACGCCATCTATTATCGATCAATGGAGAAGTCAATTTTGTTTCATGTGTGGTGGCGCTGTCCACATTGACTGTGCCATTTGATTCAGTTGCGCAGTTTCTTCATTCGTTGCTGTTTCAGCGTCCATATTACACTTTGCGAATTCGTGTTTTGTTCGATCGAATAACGTTTGCCGGCCATTGCGGATTACAGATTCTGATTTCTTGATTTTGTGAATTAAAATTGATATGAGAATATCTTCTATAATATAAAAATGAATCGCTGAATGTGTTGCTAAGCGCAAATCTCGAGAGCAGCTGAACCGATTTCACTAATTCTTTTTTTATAATATTCCTTGAAGGACGAGGATGGTTCTTACGGAGAGAAACATTTTAAAAATTGCCTGAAAAAGTCTAAAAACAATACTTTTCTATATTCATACACTGCAATATCCCATTATATTTTGGCAAGGTGAAGAAGGCTTTGATTTCTCAATCAAGAAGGGAAAAATTAAAAAAACAAATGCCTGAAAAATCAAAAAACAAAACTTTTCTATATTCATACAAAAGATTCGTAATAATACGTAAGTCAATTTGAACTATAATACCATACCATAAAGTTTAAGTGTTAGTGGAGGGGTTCCGGGAAGGCAAAACAATTGAGTGACGTTAGTATCGTATAAATATTAATGTCAATATTTGTCAATATTTATACGATGGTAACATTACTCAAAAACAAATCGTCTATGGCAAAATGTAAATTGTCTGTGGTAAAATGTCACTTGAAATGTAAACGTCTCTTTGCTGTGCATCTATAATATTACTTAATCTAAAAGCCACAAATTTCTATAAAATTAAAAAAAGTGTTGTATGTTTGTGACTTACTAAATATGCCTCCTATAAGGCGGCGGAGAAATTTAGGCAGGAGAACCCGAAATGCAACGAATCAAATTAATTATCAATCTAATTGTACTGCCCAGGAACGTGAAGATCGCAATGAACGTGAAAGAATTCGGTTTTAAACTTTTCACCTTTCCTGAGAGTTTTTGTCAGTTAACGCAATCAAAATCTGACTTCATTTAAAAAGTGTTTCCAAATGTTGCTCAAAATTACTTATTCCATGATTGATCGAGCGAACGAGCTATACTGGCTGCCAAAAACACTGATGTAAATGTATTAAATTTCAAAATTCAAGATGACATTCCTGATGAAATGAGGACACACAAATCAGTTGATACGGCAACTACTGAAGATTATGTCGTGAACTATCCACCGGAATTTTTAAACTCACTTGATTTGCCAGGATTGACGCCTCGCAATCTTCAATTAAAGGTTGGATTTGTAGTTATAATGTTGCGAAATATTAACCAACCGCAACTTTGTAACGGCACACGATTAGCGATAAAAAAAATTACTGAATAACGTAATAGAAGCAATCATATTGAAAGGAAAGTATAAAGGAGAAGACGTTTTGATACCCCGCATCCCAATGATTCCGACTGACGTACCATTCGAGTTTAAACAACTACATTTTCCAGTACGACTTGCTTTCGCTATGACTATAAACAAATCCCAGGGGCAGTCATTAAGTGTTTGTGGTATTAATCTAGAAAACCCATGTTTCTCGCATGGTCAATTGTATGTTGCCTGTTCCCGTGTTGGAAAACCATCTGCTCTGTTTGTTTACGCGTCAGGTAATCAAACAAAAAATATCGTGTACCATAAAGTACTACAATAAAAATGAAACTTAATTTAGGATAAGTAAAAATAAAATGAAATATAATAAATAGGTATCATAATAAGAAATCAGAAATTGTAATTTTCATTGTGATTTTTTAGTGACTATTAAAAGAATTTTAAGAGTTTTATAATTTTTATTTTTTGACATAATGTAATTGTTGGTAGGTAGGTAGGTAGGTGCGGCGGTTTGATAAGACAAACCCAATTAGCACTGAGTGCCGTTTTGTTACCACAAACTCACGTAAATGTATTATGTAATTGTTGACTTATCTACTTTTTTTATTTTACTAGCTGACCCGGTGCCCCGAATAGCCGAATAAGTATTAAAAAAAATTAAAAAATAAAGAATCGACTGTTAGGCGGTACGAAGTTCGCCGGGTCAGCTAGTATTTAAATAAAAATTAAATGCTGTTCATGGGTAAATCCATCACTTGAGAATATCTTGACAGATTTGGCTAATTTTTTTATTTTTTCAATGTTCGTTGTAGTTAACATAGTCTACAGAAGAGGCTCTCCTCTGTGAACTCAACATCGACAAGTGCCAAGACCAGCGTAAGTTATCAGCCCCTCCAGCCCTTGATATGATGATGTATGCTTTTACCGGAAGAGGGTGACGGAAGAAGCCTGGAAAAGATCAACGAATTTCTTTTCATTGTCTTTAAAGCCACATATGAAAGCATTCATTGTCAGGAGCTCGTAATCCTGTCAGTCGTGCTTTATGGTACTGAGTGCTGGACGATAAATAGTAAGGGGAGCTTATACTGAGTTCTTTTGAATGAAAAATACTCCCTCGGATATTTGGTCTTATGTGCAAGGTGGGCGAATGGAGAAGATATAACCGTGAACTCTATTAGCTGTACCAAGATGTGCAAATCACCTCGACTACATTGTCTCCGCTACATTGAGCGTATGGGCAATAATGCTCCAGCAAAGAGGACCTTCGACTCCCAGCTCCCATGTTTGAGAAGGCAAGGAAGACCGATTGCGGATGTCTGAGCGCTAGGTGTGGACAACTGGAAGCAGCGTGCCCTTGATCGCAGTGGATTTAAGGCTGGAGTGTCTCAGACAGAGACTCTTCACGGATCGGCAGCCCGTTAAGTAAGTAAGTTATAGTCCGAATAAGGTTCCTACGGAAAGAAAAATTGGAAATGTTGCCAGGAAAATTTGATAAGATTTTTGTATGACCTTGGGACCATATCTCATGATTCGAATAATAGATTTATGTAATTCTGTTTTGTTTGTTATGTTTCTAGGAGAGAAAGACAATAACAAAGGAAAGTCAACAAATTCGGACAAACTTTAAAAATCATTATTTTTGTATGTACTCTCGATCATAAGAAATGACGTATTTCGTGGACTCTTTTTTTTTGTTATGCAGCCGTTGATGTTTTTAGCAAAAGATATAAATTATAAAATGACAAGATCGCTGAATTTTTGTTTCTGCTAGTCTAAAGTATTTTTCCGGCGAGATATAAATAATGTGAGTTTGTGTTCGACATCAATCATTTTTATATAGTGAAGACGTTTTATCAATTCGAAAGTGATGACAAAAATAAAATTATTTATTTCGTTGTAAGCCCGACTGTAGACTTCTAAAAATAGACTATCACTTAATTTTATTAAAATATCCTGAAATTAGTCTTAAAAATTCAAATCTATCAAAATGTAGGAACCTACATATGTTATGTCATTGCAAAAATACAGGGAAGTTTTCCAAATCTTCCTCAACAAACAGTGAAAATATTGAACTAATTTAATTTTTCGTAGAGCTTTAAAACTTTTTATGTTTTCGTTATTTGTCATTTTGGCCTTCTGATTTTTTTGAATCTGAATGCCCAAACAAATTTGTGGATCTTAAATAGAAATTAAATTTACTTTCTTGCAGATGTCAACTGTTTGGTTATTAGCCGTTTCACATGTATATAACGACGTGTCTCATACAATTATTCGCGCGGGAAAACTCTTACCATTTTCGACTGAAAATTGTTATTAAATACTTCAACTTCCAGGACTGAATGCGTTTTTATTTGGTTCAGGGCACGCCTCAACTTTTTCCGGCTTGCTTGTGCTCCATATAATAAATACATTATCTATTGCGTTGAACCCTAAATATGGCATGGAATTTGGGACAAGATTGCAAGATATTTGTTATTATTATGAAGATTATTTTTCTTGCAACGTCATAAAACCGTTGTTAACGTCGTATGTGTACGACGTGGTAAATGATCTGTCAAAACTTGTATGGGATATTTTTGACAACAAAATGGCTACTTACACAAATTTGGTGTGGAAATCAATATTTTTAAACTTGGTAAACTTTCTATTTCGGTCACACTCCACAGATGAAACAAAGATGGATTTACACCATCATGCACGCGCATTTTTGCAACAAAACCGAAAAGAGAGATCCGTTTATCCGCAGTCAATGCTAATAAGGTGTAAGAGTGAGATCACTTACTTTAACTTGCTATAACATTATTATGGAGATTTGACAGATCACATGTAAACAAACAAATTTATTTTCATCGGTTTTGTTGTAGTAGAATTAAAAAATAAATAAAAACATGGATCTCGTAAAGGCTGCCGTATTAATAGTGTTTTCCATCTTGAGTAGGTACAATCGGCGATGTGAAGCAGAGAAATGTCAAAAATGTATTATGGCGATTAAAACATATGATAGCAGCGCCCATTTTGTTTTATAGGAAATCGAAATTTCGTAAGCCATCGCTATAAAAATATCTACATGCATAGCTTTCCATAATTCCTACCACGTAAACAAGATGGCCGACCTGAATACGTGTCACGTTTTTTTGCATGTTAGGTAATGCTGTCCCTTTCAGTCACACAAATATTTAGTATTTAGCATCCCTTTAATCTTACATGTTAGGAATGAGTGACCGTGTAAATCCACCATTAAAGAGCGAGCAACCATAATTTACGCAAGTAGTTCTTACTGGTGTTTATGTAACATGATTCGGAAAACTTATACTTTTACGAAAATAGTGAACTAACGGCGTTGCATGAATACCTTTATTATTATAAGGAGGAAAGGAAGTCTTATGCGAAGAATATAACATTTTACGAAGATGAAAACACTCTTTAAGCGAATTTCCAAATTAGCTAATTTCGGCCTTCGAGTTCCAACCGAAGGGAGAACATTTCATATGACAGCTACGTTCAAAACTTTGTTGCGCGGTTTTTTTTCTTTCGAATTCTGAAGTATTTGCACCAAAATATTTTATTCTCCAATAAAATGAACTTAATGATGAATCGATTGATTTGATTTGAGTGCGGGCCTGTACATTTTCACCTTTTTGTTTATATATTTTGGTCCATATTTGTCTTTATTGGATCAAATATTTTGACTTAAATTTTCTTTCCAATTGGAGATGGCGCTAAATAAATAGGTAAAATGTTAAGTATAGCTGAAATGTAAAAATTTGTATTGTTAATATTTTCTAATTATTTGAAACAAGTTACATAAATACATTACTATGCAAATCAATTCCTAAATTTAGTTTCGGTTTGAAATTGAATTTGTTCTCACCAGATGGATTTGGCTTCACTTTCAAATGGTTGGGTTTTGGTCTTTGATCCACCCTGTGCTGTCTGGCCTTCACAACTTTTACAGCGTTGTATTTGAAGTATAAAAATTAACCTCACTTGCCATTTTTGATTTAATATACAATTTCGCACTATCAGTTTTCTGAAATCATATTGTTAACAAATTTTTCGATTTCTATGGTTATTCGCACTCGATATCGATAGATAGATAGTATGGGTAAGGGTGCACATTAAATCAATTCAATTTCATACTTTCCAGAACTAATCTTGCTCTTTATAGACAAATTCAGACGAACACGCAAACCATCATCACCGCAACAGATTCTACCAGCAACTTCATCGTCAGCTGGAGTGCCATCATCAGCTTCCTCAACAAAATTCACAATTCAACAGAAAGTCACACCGGGGGCTGTTAAAAAAGGACCCAATTCCCTTAAACGATCAGTTGATCCAAATGATATTCTCATTAAAAGACGACCTGGTAAATATTCAACATTGTGTCTAATTTTGATGAGTTTTCTTTTTTTTCTGTATGAATAAGATATCGCTAAATCGATTCATAACTGCCTATTAGAAATATAAAAAAAAAAGAAAACAGTTTCATCACGCAACATGGACTATCAGCACCTAGTATACGTATGTAGACTCTGGGCCATATGAATGTCAACAGTCAACAAATTTTACGGCCACTCTTGGCAACACTAATGGAGGCTTCCAAATCGTGATACAATCTCAACCACTCTAGGTAAGTTGAATTTTCTATTTCGAATGTTTAAAATGATTTTTAGCGGGCCAATTTGGTTGGTAAGAGAATGATCTTTGGTTTCAGTGTTTTATTGAAAAATTGTTTAGTGGTCCCTGCGTGCTAGCTTGTGTGACACAAGTTTCTTATGAAGGTACGGTGAACATTTTACAAGCCGGTATTGGAATGCTATTCCGGCAAGCTGTTTTCAGTTGTCCCGACCTAGCAATAGAAAATAAATAAATAACGAACTCTTGGTTGTTCGTCAGACGTTTGCAAGAGGTGGGGCAGTGGAAAAGAAACTTGGATTTTACTCGGCCCCGGCGGTGCACCACACCAACCACCAACAAAAGATTGGCCCTTACAATGAAAATTCGGTCTTCCTTGTCTATTCTATTAGCTGCAGGAGTTTTGTCCATTAGCTTAGTGTAGACGGTTTTTAGCTTTTTGGACTATATAAGTATCTTGGTATAACTTGAGTTCGTGGTTGTACCTTCTCCGTTCGCCCGTCCTCGCATTTCATACTAAATATCCGACGAATTATTACTTTCAAATGCACTCGGTGCTACAAATCTAAATTGGCTGGAAAAGGGTTTTTTATTGCTCTTTCGGGGTGCACCCAAACAACGTAACGCATATAGATTAATCATGTCTGCCTGTCTTGTCTGTCCGGGAATGTCTCAGCCACTTTTTTCCGAAACTATAAGAGCTATACTGTTGAAACTTGGTAAGTAGATGTATTCTGTGAACCGCATTAACCGCATTTCATTCAAAATAGAAAAAAAAACAATAAATTTTGGGGTTCCCCATACTTAGAACTGAAACTCAAACTTTTTTTTTATCAGACCCATACGTATCTATGGATAGGTCTTCAAAAATGATATTGAGGTTTCTAATATCATTTTTTTCTAAACTGAATAGTTTGCGCTTCCAAAGTGCTAAAATGTGTGTCCCCCTCCCCTCTAACTTCTAAAATAAGGGAATAATAAAACTAAAAAAATATATGATGTACATTACCATGCAAACTTCCACCGAAAATTGGTTTGAACGAGATGTAGTAAGTAGTTTTTTTTTAATACGTCATAAATCGTAAACCGCAATTTACCTTCCATTCAATCAACTCAAATATAAAAAAAAAAACATTTAATTTCATAAACATAAGCCTTATGCGTAAATCCGTGAACCATTATTTTCTAATAATAAATCTGTAATAGGTGCCTAAGTAAATAATAATTATAATTCGCGCGGAAACCTTCATGGGTGAATCCGACTCGCACTTGGCCGCTTTTTATTTTACCTAACCAACGTAGCAACGGTGATGTAGTGATGTTCACTCCGAGGTACATATGTGAACTTTCTTATTACCACAAAGCTTTGTGGATGCGTAGTCTTGGGAGCCTAGTACTACTTAGTTATAAAAATCGAAAGCAGTTATCTGTTGTCGTGTCGAGGAAGCTGTGCTTGCCCAAAAATGTTTTTTTACCGATTTTAATCCGTCGGGACCCCTTCAGGTGGTCATAAAACTCCTGGAAATGGTCTTCGGCGTGTGTACATGTCAGGCTGATGTTTTCAAACGTCCCTTGCATGCGGATTACAGCCAGGCAATCGGTAAATTATTAATCATGTCTCAATGTTCCGTTTTTGCATCCTATTCATATCTCCTGTAGGTTTTATTTGTCTCGTACCGCGCGAAAGCAGATTGAATATTTTGAGCACCATCACCAATTCATAGTCCGCTGACCGCTGTCGTGATCTTAAATGGAAGGCCACTGTCGATATTTCTTTTGGAAGGAGTGTCAGTAATCCGCTTTAAGAAGATCAGCGCTGCCGTTGACCCATTAGTCCGCAAGTCCTTCTTCTTTTTCAACACTCGCGCTAATAAGTTTATCAAAGTCTGGTCTTGACCGCCATGACTACTTCTCGGTATTTGGTAATTCGTAATGATACTAAAAGTCAGTGTACTACTTTGATAGACTCAATATTACACGCTCACTTCATTTGGAGCTTCCTAGTCTTGTTGTTTCGATGTATATCTGGCGTTACTTATATAGCATCCTTTGGCTCTTAATGCTTCTATTTCTGCCATAATACGTTTTCGTGTAGCCATATATCTCCTTTTAACGAACCTGAATCTGTTCTCCATGAGTCGCTTTCGTATTTGGGAAGGATTTGTCTTTTGTTCAATGGCTCAACTGTCGCCGCATATTCCCACTCATCGAATATTAATTCAAACATTATTTATTGCAATCGCTCCTCCATATGGCTTAGGAACAGGTACAACATTTGGACCCGTAGCTTTGTTGTTGGCTTTGTTACAGCTTCCATTTCTTTGGGTCCTGTCTGAGATGTTTGCTTCTACTGCGAGCATTTCGGCGAGATCTTCAATAAGAAACACTTTATTCAGCTATTGAAAGTAATGTTCTTTCTTTGAGGCCTTTGGTGTTCTTGTTAATATGTCACTTTTTTACGCCTCTTAATATGCGGTAACATTCTCCTTGCCCTTGCTCCTTGTAAAGCTTTTAAGGGTTCTTACTTTTTTCTCTTTTATCCATTGATCATAAAGTTCGTTCATAAAATGTTTGGCCATAAATCAACTGATAGTTTTATATTGTTGACGTTGAACAAGATTTTGTAATTGTCAATTAAAGACTGTTTCTTCAACTGAATTTCTTTTTACCTCAATTTCTACTAAGGAAGGTTTTTATTTCATGGGATACAAAAATCAATACTTAAATGAACACCCATAAGAATTTTTTGAAGAATATATTTTTTAGCTTAAAACAGCCACTGGTCTACAATCAACAAATTTTCTACAATCAACACGGATTCGCCGATATCAACAATCAACATAGCTTCACTGCTAGCATCATCAATCAACCGGAATACTATTACCCCAACAATCAACTCGAACACATTGAAGCAACATCACGATCAACTACTGTCAGCGTTAAGAAGTAAATAAATTTTCAAACTCACATGAGACAAATGAAATGTAAAAATAAAGCGAAACAACTAGTGCATGTCTTAAATCCGCGATTTTTTATATTTTGTGTCAATAGTACTTTTTCGATTCAACTCAACATACCAAAGATGTAACAAAATTCGAACATCTCTATTTCAAATAGAATTAGGAATTTATTTCGAAAGCAATAACCTCTTCTGTTTTTCATCTAGGTGAGGGTTCGAAACCTTTATTTTCTCGCGAGGATATCTGCGTGAATCGATCTGTAAGTCCAAAAAAGAAGCCTATTTCCAGAACTTCGTCATCGGTATGATAACTCTCGAGTTGATGCAAGCGCGGATATTAATCTGTTTGTTTACATAGGATTCGAGTAGTCCGGAGCATCATAGCCGACGCAGGAGGAATTCCTCCAAATCAAAACAAGCGGTAGTTAGGAAAAAAACTCCTGAAAAAATACCTTACTTTGCCGATCAGACGCGTGAAAAGGATCGCATCAAGCGAGTTTATGGCCAACGACGTAGATCGCGCAGTTTGAGTCAGGAGCGCAATAGGCGACCTATTGGCAACCTCCACAGTAGGAGCAGGACACCGCCACTACATCGAAGACGTCGAAGTTATGAACGACGATCGCATAGTCGCGATCGTTATCGTCAGCGCCACTGTTCCGATTACAGTCGTAGTAGATCACGTTCCAGAGAAAGAAGAACGTTCCTCAGTCGACGAAGTGAATCGTTTAGTTCGAGACAATCATTAGCACACCCACCAGTAACACAATACATTCCGATTCCTGTGCCCGTAGAGTATCCATTCGTGAGTTTTAGTGTTTTTTGTTTGTATTTCAAAGACTACACAGCGAATATTTAGATGCAGCCGGCATGGGGAGGTCCAATGATGCCACCACAACCTCGATTTCCTTTTCCAATGAGGCCAGTTTTGCCGCCGCCAATGTCTTATATGCCGAGAAATTTCCGACCGCCAAGATACGGACAGAATGCTTACCAAAGAGGGCACTTTCGACCTCGGCAATACTGATTTTAATAAGTAATTGTTAGGTTATAATATGTTAAACAGTGTGTCTATTTTATTTAAGGTAAACAGTCTGATTATGAAATTTAAGTAAATGTAAACTAAGCAGAGTTTTTGTATTTCGTTTTTGAGCTCCTTTACATTAATTTTATTTTTGTTAGCAACATCGCTCTTGGTACCGGCATTATAATCATCATGGTTATGTTTCCAGCACGCACATGGTCGATTTCTGTCGTGCAACAGCATAAAGCGTTTCGCTTTTTGACAACTTTGTGCGAGTGTGCTATTATCCATCCTCTTTCTAGTGTCAATTGACAATGTACTGACCGACAACATATGGGGTAAATTCGGAAACGCATCGCTACATAGTTGATTCTCAAACAGCCCTGCCGTCGGAAGTATTCGTTTGGTCTGTCTGCTTCCTGGAGAGTCATGCCATCTGCGATTGGATTGATATGAAACCCAACCGTCTATGAAAGCATTGACCGAGAACGCAGGCAGACATAACAACGGTTCAGGTCCTCCTCTAAGCCCTGTCTCGCAAGTTCATCGAAGATCTCCTTTGCTGACCGAATTCAGAGAGATCTAGTATTTACGAACTATTTTGGAGATGGTTAAAGAGTTGAGCATCCACAGACGCAGGTACTCCGCCCCCTCCACCTGCTCCTCGCAGAATAGCCATTAGGATAATATGTCTCCGTTTGGAATACGGACGCATGATTGCCTAACGAGAAGTAAAGTGTAATGTCGCCCGCCACCAAAACACCAGCAACAGATCCTTGATTGGTTTTGCATCCGAGAAGATTCCACTGCATTCCTTTCATGAACACGAGGAAAGTCGACCTCGTATTTGCGCATCAGCCCAAGTTCCGGTTTCATTGCGTCGGACGGGTAATCCATAAGACAGCAGTGGAAGAACCGTCGCGCAATCTCATCAAAAACTCCAGTGCAAGCTGTACCAAAAACAATCCAGACAAGCCCCTGCGTTTTGGCAGTCTTCAACTCAACATGCTTGGACCAAAGAAGTTTGCCATTCAGGATGTCTCCCAAATATTTTGCTTAATTGGAGAGTTGGATTGTGATGCATTGAAGCACTGCTTGGGTCAACCCAATCAGCTTCTTCCGTCTCCTAAAGAAAACAACCAATTTTGAGAGAATTGACTGAGAGCTCATTCCTAGTACACCGTTCGTCGCTCACGCCTAGCGTTGTCTGCGTTTTGGGGCAGACAGTCGCTAGTCATGATCCTACAGAAAGTACGGCAACATCATCCGCGTACGCCTGATGTATATACTGATGATGCCTATTTGTACATAGCTGTAAGACAGCTTATCGCCTTGTGCTTTTTCTGAAGCTGGTGACGGTTGAGGTGTTGAAGCAGTAAAATAATCTACCAAGATTAACGGCATCTGATGGCGTGGTTCTTCGAACACGGTGTACAATTCGTATTGTATGCTTGTATAACCTGAAAAGTTTAAACGTTCTTCTCGTGAAAATTAGAGAAACTCGTTACATTTTAATGAACGGCAGTGAAAGTGGTTCTGGGTTGTCCATCGCAAATCAGTTCTTCGTTTAGAAATCTAACGGTGCTTAGGCGAGTTTTATTTATTCTTCTAGGATTTCAGCAAATTTCTCGTTCTCCAACGGCATAATTAGGAACAAACTCCGAAAAGACCCGTATGGCAATATGAGAAGCCAATTGAGAAAAACTAAACGGTTTCTTTGAAAGTTTTAATTGGTCGCTGTGCTTCCCCGCCAGCGACGAGGATGCTGCTGCATTGATAACAAACGTAATTTTACTGGGCATGCAATGCTTTATCCCTATCAGGATAAAGAGTATCAAACGCAAGGCAAACGCGTCGTGTGAGTCGAGCTGCAAAAAGGCTATCAGGATAAAAGAGGTAAGCTTTCGGTCATCTAAGGCCAACCCGTCAAAAGAAAACCGGAAACAATTTAAATGACCCAGAAATGACTGCAATGCCCACATTAATCGTGTTAAATTATTCTACGACCAAAAGTTGAGGCAACAAATTCGCCCACGTCATCTATACCGAAACACATTTGCATTGATATTCCATCTGTCAGCTCTTCAGATAAAGCCAATATGCTTTCTGTTTACTTTGCAGCTAACTTAACGCTTCCAGATTTTACTTTATCTCCCCCTGTACTCGAGCACGTAGAAAATTCGATGGGACTAATCCATCTTCCCACTCGTAAAGTAGCAAGAGTACTTCAATATCTTGACACAAATCCGCTGGTTCAGATGGTATTTCCCCTATCGTTCTGAAGACGTGTTTTTAATCGCTGGCAAAACCACTGCTTAAGTTTTTCTATTTGCATATCCATCACCTTCATATCTGTTGTGTCCTGCTACCCATAAATGTGTACCCAATATCAGAAGAAGTTGAAAGACAATCCAAGACTAGTTTTGACGTTATCTTAAAATCAATGGCACAAATGAAGGGGGTGCGTTTGAAGTACCCCATCTCTGATATTCCTATGAAGGTTTTTCCCATTATTTTGAGGAAAAAGGAAATTAGTCTAATTGGTTGATATGACTTTGTTAGTTCTGACGGTCTGCGTTCCACCTTAGGTATATGATGACAACAACCTCCTTACAGTTCTTTGGCATGTATTCCCTAGCTCAGCTTGCTCTGAATAGGTTGCTACATACAGGTAACATGTGCGGGACGCTCTTTTAAATAAGTGCTGGAATTCCGTCTTCTCCTCGGGATTTGAATTGTTGAAATGAATTCAGCGCCCAGATTACAGTCCCTGGCAAATTTATTAGACACTGTAAAGTTCTATGTACTTTGTTTGTACTTGTTTACTTTCGCGTATCAATTGGTTAACACTGTAGTGCAACATGTTAAAATTAAATACAAAATGGAATCATATACAAAATCTCCTAAATAAAACACATTATATGTACGTTTAAATATAACAATATTGCATATAAACTCGTGCAACACATAAAAATATTAAAAAACTACATTGCGTCTAATAATTTGGCCAGGGACTGTATCTTACCTGCATTGACGATTTCCTTTAATCTTTTTAATTTCTCTCTCAGTGGCCTGTTAAATCTCCTCTCGATGAGATGATAAGCGTGTCAAACAAGATTGTCAATTGTAATGAAATTCGGATTCGGCATGAAATTGTAGGTCCCTTCCAATTCGCACTAGCAAATTGTTGGAGAAGTTTGCTTTTAGGCTCTGTATAGGCTGTTAATGCTTAATATATATATTTTGTATAACTCGTTGTAGCGTCGCTTAACGAAAAATCCTGTTAGTCAACTTCCACTCTTTACCAAAAAATAAAAAAACAATACAAGAAATAAAACTATACAATTTATATAATTTTATTATTTAATTTTAAGACAATTTTTTTTTGTTATATTTTTCTTTCTTATAAATTTACAATAAAAATACATAAACTTCCATTTACTTTAACTATATATAATTACAAAAAAGCTATATAAAAGTTAAATAAAAAATCTAAATTAAAAACAAAAAACTCTAAAGTAGCTTAGCTAAATAAAATAAAGTCACAGAAGTTTATGCTAAAATTTATTGATTCAAAATACAATTTGCTTTTTTTTTATTACTATGTACATAAATTATATATAGATTATCTCACAAAAGCAAATTAAAAAAACAAATCACGAAGTAAATTGAAGACAGAGAGGGGAACTTAAAATGTTTTTTTTTTGTTAAATTAAAATATCAACAAATAAAAATACGTAGAAACAAAAGTGAAAATGGCAATATACTGAGTTGATGGTTTAAATAAAATTTTACCTATGTTGTCTATAATATATTTTACCATGTCTGTGTGTGTGTATGTAAAACTAACAACGAGCAGATGAAACGTAAATAAAAAAAATTACATTATCAAGGCGGACCGAACAGATAATCTTTTTTTGTCGCTTTAAAATAAATAACTTAAAATTTTCTAATTCTTAATCATAAATATATATTTAATATGTATATTGTGATTTTTTTAAGTATTTTTTGTTCTGCTTTGTTTCGAAAATTTACATCTAATGTAAATATAAAATACTTTTTTTCGTGTTGTTTTTTTTCCCTTTTGTAAATGTAAAAATTGTATGAATCTGATTCTTTTTCTATCTTTTCTTGTATGAAAATATTACAAAATATTTCTTTTCTTTTTTTTTTAATTATTTTACATGATTTTCACAAAGTATCTGCCTAAGAATCTTTTTGTTTCCCTATCGATTTTTACAGATAAAATTACTTTACTTATGATTTTTTATTCTCTTTTTTATGTAAACGTAATAAGTTTAATGTTATCAGTTTTTCATTCTCTTTATCTTTTTTTTTGTTTTTTTTTATTATTATTTTAAAGTTATATTTTGTTGTTGTTCTTGTAATGTTGCTTGTTCATAGTTGGTAGAAATATAATTACATAAAATAATATTTTGTTTGATTTATCTTTAAATAAATATCTGTTTGTGGTTTGTGATACGCGATACACGAATATAAAGACTACCTGCTTTGTATTCCAATTTTTTACTTTTTTATTATTTTTACAAGTCCACTCGGGGCCTAAATTGAAGACGAAGAGGCGGTTCACGAAATCTCCATCGAGTAACGTATACAAATTTTAAAGTGTGATCCTTTCCAAGAAGTTCTTCATTGCACAGAATATCGATCTGAAAAGGGAGTTTAGGATCAAAACAATTTTTTTTCATAAATGTTATTTTTTGAAATAGCATTGGTAATTTATCTATCTTTTAAGCGGGCCATAACAGTAAACAACTTTTTTATTCAGTCTTATTCAGTCTGCGGTAGTTGAAAGGGGTAGTGATTACATGAGAACACAAGCGTTCTCACTTTAGCCTCTCACTATCAACTCAACTCCTACTCTCACCTCCGCGGTGGTGACTGCCGGGCGCCTAGTACCTCGACTGGAGATGGGGTAACCAACCCCTGTGGGTGGTCGTTGGTGGCGGCAGACGAGAGAAGGAGGGGAGGAGAGTGTCTTCTCACTTAGGCACTTCCTCTTGTTCAGGCGGCAGCGGATGAATTCTCTAGATGGAATCAATGGTGGCGTCTACAGTTCCAGTCAGGTCGAACTACTAAGTGTAATCCCTATATGAGCTGCTTCGACATATTTGGATACCAGGTCTATAGGGATCTCCAATACTGAGCCAGGGTGTTGGAAAAGAGTTGGTGGCGGATGAGCCCTTAATCGGTCAACGGCAGCACTCATATCCCAGAATGGGTTAGGTTAGGTTAGGTAGGTGGGCTGGCATAGTGCCACACTCAGGTCAATGCTGACCCATTGTGATGCCCATCGGGGGAGAAGGGTGGTCCCTTACTCATTTTTAACCCTGTCTATAAACAGCTGAGATTAGTTACTCGCTGTGTTGTTCGATGCAAACCATCCTGTAGATTTGATGAACTTCATTATTCTGTCTATTGGTGTGCTGGAGAGTTCGTCTAGGTCGTGGAAGAAGTGTCTCCCCAGGAATATGTGTCTAATGTGTTGGAGACCCGGGCAGTGACACAGGAAGTGGGTAGTGTCTTCCAGAGCTTCCTCGTCGCCACAGCTTCTACAGAGTTCTTCCTCCGTCAAGCGTAATTTTTTCATATGGTGCCGCAGAGTGTTGTGCCCCGTTAAAATACCTACGAGGGTGGATAGTGATATTCTATCCTTTTTCATTAGACTCTCGGTTCTGGCCTCATTGTAGGTTGGCCATAGCGTTCTAGTGGTGTGGCAAGTATCTAGTGCCGTAACCAACGACCATACCACGTCGAATTAATCGGTTCTCGTTAGATCACCGAAATTAAACGACGTTGGGCGCGGTTAGTACGTAGATGGGGGACCGTTTAAGAACAACCGCGTGTCGTTGGCCAGTCCCATCTACAGAGTTGAGGTAGATAATATACGTGGTATCACAATGGACCTAAATTGGTCTAAGTGTGTCGGCTTCTGCCGACAGCCACATAAACCTAACCTAACCTAACCTATCTAGTGCCGTCCATCTAAGGTTCGCCTCTCTTATTGCCTTTTTCCCTGCTTCGAGCCTGAGTGAGCAAGGCGGGGGGAGTACAGAGGGATCAGCTTGTTCTGACACAGCTTCCGAACCTTGTCTTGCTAATTCGTCCGCTTTCTCGTTGCCCGGAATACCTTCATGTCCCGGGACCCAGCAGAGCGATACCTTATGCTGGGTACCAAGAACCTTTAGTTCTTCGCGACAGCATTTCACAAGCTTTGATTTTATTTCTGCTGCAGTTAAGGCTTTTATTGCTGCCTGGCTGTCGATATAGAAGGTAATACCATCTGGTGGTATTGCCCCTACCGCAGACTCACGGGCTGCTGTTGTAACTGCCAGAACCTATGCTTGGAAGATGCTGCTGTGGTCGGGTAGGCGTACCGATTTTGATATGCCCAGTGGTGCGGAAAAGACGCCTGACCCCACCCCCGTTGTCATTTTTGAGCCGTCCGTAAATACGGCTATGGCTTGTGTGTCGGGGACGAGTCCGCTTCTCCATTCTTCCCTACTGGGATAGGCACTCGAGAAGGGTCTTGTGAAGTCTAAGTATGGCGTGATGTAGTCCGTAGCTAGAATGGGTTACTGACATCGGAATATCCGGCCCGTTGTCCTAGGGTCAAAATCTAGGGTCTGGGCCTCCAGGTTGGGGGTTGTGCCGTCGGGGTATCTTCCCGACCATGGAAAAATAGTTAGTTATGAGAGAGACGCAACCAGTCTCGGAAAATGGAACTCCTCAAATGGCAACCAGACCCGGAACGTCAATGGACTACTAAATGAAAGTATGTACCTGGAATGTACGAACGCTCTACACCCCAGGCGCTACTCAAAAACTTGAGTCTGTCCTCACGCGGTACAAGGCAGATATTACCGCGATCCAGGAGATACGATGGATAGCATCAGGCATGATGAAAAGAACAAATTGCGACATTTATTACAGCTGCCATTAAAGATTGCATGTATTAGGATGCGAATTCGTCGTGGGAAATCGGCTTAGGACAATAGGTATTGACTTCAAGCCGATAAATAATCGCCTGGCTGTGATCCGCATCAAAGCTAACTTTCAAAACATAAGCCTAATATGTGCACACGCCGCTACCTACGAGGCTGAAGATCCCATCAAGGAGGAGTTTTATGACCTCCTGGATGGAGCCTACGGAGCCTGTCGGAGTATGATGTTAAAGTTGTACTCGGGGACTTCAATGCTAAAGTCGGAAAGGGAAACATCTTTGGCGGGTTAGTTAGTAAGCACAGAATCCACGAAACGACAACAGACAACGGCTACCGACTAATCGATTTTGCAGCAGCTCGTAATACGGTGATAAGTAGCACTAGGTTTCCAAGGTTAAGGATCCACACAGCAACCTGGCGCTCTCCAGACGGTCGAACCGCCAACCAAATCGAATATGTGGAAAAAGGTGACAGAAGATGCACACAAGAAAACGCTGCAGCGCAAAACAAAGGCAGCGAGGGAAGAGTATCGAGCCAGGAGAAGGGAGGCGAAAAAGATCCTGCGTAGAAAGAAGAAGAAGAGGGATGGTTGGGTGCTGTAGAACGAGGGTAGAGTCTGATTGGCGTTAACTTGGCAATGCCCAGTGTTGTAACTCTGACTACACATCAAATGTGCTTATTTTTACCTCCAAGTGGTAACCATCGGGTACTGGTCTCATCCAACCGGATTTGACTTGCTAAACGATAAGTGCGAGTGTTGATAACACGACGAAAAACAGCAACACTATAAACACCCTGGTGAGAATGGCACGGATGAATACCCGGCCTGCTGTCCCAGGCGAACCTAGATGAGCTGCTCTGACATATTCGGACAACAGGTTGTCTAGGAATTTCAAGGGTTAGTCAGGCCCCTTGAACAGAGATGGTGGCGGATGAACCGAAAGGCCAACGGCAGCGCTCAATCCCGTAGTGGATACTGATGGCCCCGTGTCCTAGGGGTATCTAATAAATTGGAACTGGCCCTCCAGGTTGGGGGTTGTGCTTTGGGTTAACTACCCACCCACAGAAAAAAAAAGATTGTTACGAAACAACCAATAGCCTCGGAAAGGACTGATTTTATTGTTGACGACCCTGCTAAACGAAAAAAGGACAACGACGTATCTGCACCTGGAATGTGAGAACATTAAACAGGAGAGGTGCAGGCGAACAACTAGCGGAAGCCCTAAACTGCTACAAAGCAGACATTACTGCCATCCAGGAAATACGATGGGATGGGCCGGGCAAAAAGAGGATGAAAAACTGTGACATCTACTACGGACCGTGTTATAGTGAGCAGAAACAGCGACTATTCGGATGCGGATTTGTTATAAGTGCCAGACTTAGGCAAGAAGTCTTATGTTTCCAAGACATTAGCGAACGCATAGTAACAATCTGCATCAAGGCCAAATTCGCCAACATAAGCCTTATATGCGCTCACGCTCCGACGGAAGAAAAAGATGATATAGCTAAGGATTGCTTCTACGAGCTCCTTGACAAAACCTATGAGCGACTACCGAAGTACGATGTTAAAATCGTGCTGGGAGATTTTAACGCAAAGGTAGGAAGAGAAAACATCTTTAGAAGTATTGTCGGAAAACATAGCCTACACGACAACACGTCTGGTAACGGACTTAGGCTAATTGATTTCGCTACGGAACGAAATGCCACTATAGCCAGCACACGGTTTCCTCACCTCGATATCCATAAGGGGACATGGCGGTCTCCAGATCAACGAACGGTCAACCAAATTGATCATATTGCGATAGATAAGAGGCACGCATCCAGTATTTTGGATGTCCGAACATTCCGAGAAGCTAACACCGACTCGGATCACTACCTTGTAGCAGCCAAGGTAAGAATGCGGATATCCACCACGCCACAACAATCCAGAAATACTGTGAAAAAATTTAATGTCGGAAGACTGCAATCGCAAGAGACCGCCAAGACCTTCGCACAACGCGTATCCCTTAACCTCTCGATTAACACCATACCACCAGCATCGAATGTCGAAGAGCAATGGCAACGATGCCAACAGGCCATTAGATCAGCCGCAACTGATGTGCTAGGTTTCTCGCGCCCACCAGCAAGAAACCCCTGGTTTGATGAGGAATGCCAACAGATGCTCGCAGCCAAGAACGAGGCCTATAAGGCTAAGCTGCAGGTGAAGACGAGAGCTGCCATTGAGCTCTATAGGCAAAGAAGGAGGGAATAACATCGGCTTTTCAGCAAGAAGAAAAAAGAGCAAGAAAAGCGCGCGATCGAGGATATAGAGAGGTGCCACTCCAGGAACGATGTTCGCAAGTTTTACCAAAGTGTAAAACGTCAAAGCCAAGGATACAAGGCTCGAACAGAATCCTGTCGAGATGAACAAGGAAATATTGTAGTTGAGACACAGTCGATGCTGAGGATATGGAAGAACCACTTCTGCAGACTGTTAAACGGCGATGACGAACAACATTCCGCTGTCAGGCAGAACGAACCATTCAATATTGGCAACGACAGCGAAAACTGCCAACCACCCGACCTGAGTGAAGTGAGGATAGCAATATCTAAACTCAAGCTTAATAAGGCTGCCGGAAATGACGGCCTTCCCGCTGAGCTCTATAAGGCCGGCGGAGATGACTTGGTAAGTAACATCCACCAACTCATAAGCCAAATCTGGTCGGATGAAAATATGCCTGAAGAATGGAACCTCAACATCGTTTGCCCGATCCACAAAAAAGGAGACCCTCTGAACTGCGCCAACTACAGAGGCATAAGTCTCCTCAACATCGCCTACAAGATCCTATCTGCCGTAATATGTGAACGCCTGAAACCGTTTACCAACAACCTGATTGGCCCTTATCAGTGTGGTTTTAGGCCAGGAAAGTCCACAACCGATCAAATTTTCACCCTTCGGCAGATCCTGGAAAAAACTCAAGATGTCCAAATCGATACCCACCACCTATTCATCGATTTCAAAGCCGCATATGACAGCATTTATAGAGACGAACTGTACAGAGCCATGTCTAGTTTTGGTATACCGCCCAAACTCGTCCGTTTGTGTAGGATGACGATAGAGAATTCTCGCTGCTCTATCAGGATCGGAAACGACCTCACCGACACATTCGATACCAAAAAAGGATTAAGGCAAGGCGATGCGCTGTCATGTGACTTCTTTAATCTGATTCTTGAGAGGATTGTGCAAAACTCCAAAGCCAACACCAGAGGCACAATTTTCCAAAAGTCGGTGCAACTACTAGCATACGCTGACGATATTGACATCATTGGTAGGACTCAACGTGATGTCATAGCCACGTTTGCTAGTATAGAGAAGGAAGCGGCGAAAATGGGTCTAGCAGTAAATGAGGGTAAGACTAAGTATATGCTGTCATCACGAAAGGACTTACAACATCGACGAATTGGACAGAACGTCACAATTGACAGATATAACTTTGAGGTAGTACGGGACTTTGTCTACCTCGGCTCCGCTATTAACTCTGACAACAACATCACGTCAGAAATTAAACGAAGAATTACTCTTGCCAACCGCTGTTTCTTCGGGCTAAGAAGGCAATTTAGTAGTAAAGCCCTCACTCGAACTACTAAGGAGATCCTATATAAGACCCTGATCATCCCAGTCCTGCTCTACGGCGCTGAAGCATGGACCGTATCAAAAGCGGATGAAGAAATCCTTGGTAGATTCGAGAGGAAAATTCTTCGAAAAATCTTCGGTCCCGTTTGCGTTGACGGGCTATGGAGACGAAGATTCAACCAAGAACTATACCAGCTGTACAGCGACATGGCCCTGGTCAAAAAACTCCGCATTGGACGTTTAAGATGGCTAGGACATGTAGAACGAATGGACACCAATACTCCGGCTCGCAGAGTCTTCGATTCCCAGCCAGACGTCGGACGCAGTAGAGGAAGACCTCGCCTTAAGTGGCGCGCACAAGTGGAAACCGACCTCAACCAACTTGGAGTGCGCAACTGGAGGCAGTTAGCTAAGGACCGGGCTAATTGGAGAGGCATGTTGGTTGAGGCCCAGGTTCATTCCGGACTGTAGCGCCACTAAAGTAAGTAAGTAAGTAAGTAGAAAGAAGAGGGCCTACGCAGTATCCCAGCTCAAGGAGATCGAAGAGTCTAGCGATCGTATAAACATCCCGAGGTTCTATAAGAAAGCAAAGCAACTGACTGCTGGCTTCAAAACCGGAACGCAGGCTCTTCGAGATAGCGAAGGAAACCTAGTCACCGAAGCGCAGGGAATAGTAGATGTGTTTAAGCAGCATTTCCAGCAGCTGCTTAATGGGCATCATGTAGAGAGTGATAGGGCAAGAAGAAAGCCCACGTCCAGTCAATGAAGAACCAGTTCAACCACCCAGTATAGAAGAAGTTGGCTTAGCTATAAAAAAGCTTAAGAACAACAATGCCGCAGGCTCTGATGGCTTACCAGCGGAGCTCTTCAAATACGATGGTGATGTTTTGATAGGGCGCATGCACCTAATCATCAGCCAAGTATGGGTGGAAAAAAACATGCCCGATGACTGGGCTATCAGCTCCATATGCCCCATCTACAAAAAAGGCGATCCTATGTCTTGCAAGAACTATCGAGGCATATCCCTGCTTAATGTTGCATATAAGATCCTATCCAACGTACTGTGTGAACGTCTTAAACCGTTTTCCAACACACTTATCGGCACGTACCAGTGTGGCTTCCGGCCAGGCAGATCGACTATAGACCAATTTTTTACACTGAGGCAAATCCTGGAAAAGACCAACGAATTTCAAGTCGAGACACACCACCGACTTCAAAGCCGCGTATGATAGTATACATCGTCAGGAGCTCTATATGGCGATGGCCGAATTCGGAATCCCGGCAAAACTGATTGAGATGTGTCGCGTGACTCTGGAAAACACTCGGTGCAACGTGCAGTTTAAAAATAGTTCCTCCGAACGGATTTCGGCAAGGGGACGCGCTATCATGCGATTTCTTCAACCTCGTACTGGAGCAGATAGTGCGCAGGGCAGGTGTCAACACAGAAGGCACTATCTTCAACAGGTCCGTTCAGCTGCTGGTTATGCGGACGATATTGACATCATCGGCCGATCACAGCGCTCCGAGATAGAAGCTTTCACGGCGATTGAAGAACAGGCGAAATCTGTTGGCCTTGTAGTAAATGAGGACAAGACTAAATACATGCTATCAACAAACAAACAAACATCTGTCCGCCGACTAGGACAAAACGTCACTACTGATAGCAACAATTTCGAGATAGTTAAGGAGTTCATCTACCTCGGAGTAAACATCAACTCATCATCAACATCATCAAGAATTACCCTAGGAAACCGCTGCTACTTCGGTTTGGCAAAACAACTGGGTTCAAAACTCCTAACACGGAGGACGAAATGTATGCTTTACAAAACCCTTATCCTGCCAGTTCTGCTGGAGTGCTGGACGATAAGCAGGAAGGGAGAGCTGATACTTGGCTCCTTCGAAAGAAAAATTCTTCGGCGGATGGAGGAGAAGCGAACGATATGAGCTTTACTAAGATGTGAGTGTAATGTACTAATATGTGAGTGTCCAAAAAGCTAACGCATGTCGACTGCATAGGAAAATAATGCTCATGCCAAGAGGATCTTCGACGGGAGCAGTGGTTAGTGCGTCGGACTACTTATCGAGGGATCTCAGATTCAAATCACGGCCGGCCCCAGTAACGCCTAACGTTTCTTTCCACGGCCCACCCTCTTGCAAAAGTCAGACAAACATCCAAGTGTTTCAATTGTTATAAAAAGCTTTTCAAATTTGACGTTCGGAATCAGTCCAGATCAGAGAAGCTGATCCCAATATTTTTTTTTAGAAGATCTTTGACTCCCAGCCCTGTTCCAAGTCATATTTTGGCACGAGAGAAAAAAACCTACCTCCGAACGCGCTTTAATAATTCTAAGTCGTTACATATTCACCACCTTCAAAAGCCTTTGCGGAAGTGCAATTCATTTATGACAAGACACATAATGCATAATGTGCAACCACGGACAGTGATCATATTCGCATGCAAAGCGCATGAATAATAACGGAAGTACATCGTACTTGGATGCAAACATATTATTTATTTAAATTAAACTTAGGTTATGTTTTGCTTTTTAAAAATTCGTCAAGATCAGCATAACCGACCTTGCAGTAGCCCGCAATACGCCGATAAGAAACGTTAGGTTTTCCAGTCTGCGAGGAACAGATCAAATACCCTCCCACTTACGAGTAACTGCATCCCAACTGGTCCGCCTGCAGGGTTCGCCGGTTCGACATCAGATAATAACGACAGGCCTCCCGATTTTAAATCACCTCGTCACTGAGGCCAAACACATGCTGGCGTTGCTGTATTTGTGTGATCCAAGAGTTTTTGAGCCTGCCTCTCTTTTTCGTTTGTATGGAAACGTTGATTGATAGTGGGTTTGTAGGATCTCTCCGTTGAACATGACAGTACCAACTAAGCCTATCGCTCTCCATTTTTTTTTTTTTTGAGGTAGATTCTTTGACGTGAAGGCCTCCCCGGATCTTGGAACTTCTTACTCGATCAATCTTTGTTACTCCTTCTGTCATGCGAAGCATTTTTATCTCATTTGCCTTAAACTTGCTCTATACTTTTTGTACCCTGTCCTACATTGTGAACCGTATGTGAGCGCCGGGCGCACACATGCGGTGTAGAGCTTTCCTTTCAGCTTAGAAGATGGCTGAGTTTTCCCGCCACTTCATCCACCTTACGCTTACGCGATGCTTAATATAGTCATCACAGCTCTCTTCGCTATTGATCATAGATACCAGATATTTGAACTTTTCACAATTGCGACTAGCTCTTCCATTCATATAAATTTCTGGAGAAGGCCAGAGTGGATCAGAGAAAGGTCAGCACAAGTATTCTGTTTTTTTCGGACTAATACGATACCCTTTACCCTCCAAAATGTCCCTACCCTTTCCCTCCAAAACTCCCAAACATCACGTGCTCGTTGCAGGGATGTTTGATCCTCGCTAATGATGGCTCCATCGTCAGCATAGAATAACTGATGCACTTTGGGGTCCGTCACTTTTCCTTCAAGCAGATATTAAAGGACTGTATAAATATTTACGGACTTAAGACGCTTCCCTGGTGTACACCGACTTTGATTGCGAACTCCCAGGTGACGCCAGCAGGGCATCTTACTCTTGTCCTTACTCCCTCATGCATGTTCATAATCATCTACGTAGGTTTCTGAAACTCCTCGTTGTCTTAGCGCCACTCATAACAGATCCCTTGGTTGTCTATCAAAAACCTTTTAAAAATCAACCAACACAATATGCAAATCATTGGAATGTTTTTCTATCTTGATCCTTATACCTTGGATTGCATCTGTGGTTAATTTACCTGCGACAATTCCGCACAGCTGCAAATAGCCGTATTATTTTCCGCATTCGGCTATCTAACACCCTCTCAACGATCTTCGTTTCGTTTTTTGGAGTCTTTGACCATATTCCTAACTTCTTCGACAGCAATGTCGGGCACATCTTTATTGTTGGGAACGGCTCTCGGAAATATATCCGAGGAAATTGTTCATTTAGTCCTTCACAATACTGCTGCCACCTGTGTAGTATTTTTTCGCCATCCACAAGAAGCAGCCCTTGAGCATTGCTAATGAACTTTGGCGAACGGATTTCCTGGGAATTCCTCCTTCTCGTTTCTATCAGCAACCGAAGAAGAAATTTCTTCTAACTTCCGATACTGGCCCTCCACACACTTTGCTTAAATTTGATTGCTGTATTCCAATTCGAGGCGAGCTTTTTCATCTCCATCATTAGTGGGCCACTTTGACCAAGCTTTGAATGCCGTTTTCTTGTCACTTATGTCACTGCATTAGCTTCATCTGTCCTCCACCATGTTTCTTTGTCGTGTGGTAGTGTTCTTTTGAAGCCCTAGCAGTGGTTTGCTCTATCCAAACAAGGTCGTTGTAGGAAGTTCTACATATCTTTGTGCTCAACACTCTACATCCTCAACTTCGTTAATGATGTGGTGGAGATAATGCATATTTGCAATAAATGCTCTGCCTTTCTCTTTGTCCAGATTGTACCATTGGATTCTCGCAAAGGCGTTGTTGTTGGGCGATTGCCTCTCCTAGGATCCCTTTGATATCTTTAACCCGAGGCTTCATGAAACGTGATACCAAATGGTAATCAACCTGAGTTTTATTTCCGCCGATGCTGTAATTGACCAGGTGCCAGCTTTGTTTAAGTACGTGGTATTTAAACAGATAAGACCGTATGACTTGCACACGCAAGGATATCTTCACCCGTAGAGTTTCTGGTTCCACAGGGCAGTCCCCAATGGCAGTCTTCATATCTTCGTTTGACTACCCGACTCCGCCAACAAACAAAAGTTCTTATTTGGGGATGTTCTTGATGAGATTGTGAAAATCTAGCCAGGATGCATCTTTTTCTTTCTGCTCGCATTCAACTTGAGAAGCATATGCACTGACAGTATTCCACACCTCACCTTGCATCACCAGTTTGGGAGACATCAAACGATCACTGGACTTTAAAATGGTCAAGACTCTGCCAAGTAACTCTGTCGCAAGGATCATACCGGTTCCATTACTACCCAGTTCCGTCCCGTAGTGGAATATCTTAAAAGCTTTTGTCCCAACGTCAATAAAACGCGCTCCATTTGCGGTTGTTCACCATTTCATTTCTTGAACACATAAGATGACAACTGGCCTTCTAATCATCAACTCGCGACCACTAGGTGCCGCCTTATCGTAAGCATTACTTTGCCATGCCCCGGAAACCGATTAGCTCTGACCAGAGCATTTCTTCCCGTCCCAGGTTAAGTACCATGATAAGTGCGTCCTGGCGGGGTGCGTTTTCTAATAGCTTTAATTTCCATAGTGCTTTAGTTTAAACGAGTTCGACACGTACATGCCCCTATTGTGTTTTTGATCTTGCTACCACGATACCGGTGATCTCCAGTCGGATCAACCCTCGGATTTGCGTAGTCGCCTCTCACGACAAGCGTTGGTTATCGGGTGCACTGTAGTGATATTCTTACCCCGCCCCTACACGGGGCTCCTAAACGGCGAAGCTATGGCCAGAAGATCATAGCCTTCCCAGTTAAACGCTACCCTACTGCTCCGTTTGTGGGCTTCGCCGGTTCGACCTCAATAAATATTGGCATGTCTGTTGGTTTTGGGTAACTTCATAACTGATGCCAATCAAATGCGAGTGTGATTACCTTTGTTTGATTCAGGAGATTTTAGGCTCGCTTTTTTTACGACTCTATACGTGCATGCTATGCGAACCTATGCTTTCACAGAATATAACTCAAAACTGATTGAATGGAGAAAATACTGCAAAAACATTGCATGTTGACATGAATTATAAACAGATAATATGCATGCTGCACACATAAAGAGTGTTATAATGCTCTCGGAAAAGATCACACAAGTTTTGTAGGCTTAAATAAGAAATATATGGAACCTATACGATGGACCGCACGGATATATTTAAAACCCTAATTCACGTTCATTTCCAAGGTCCGTCCATTCGAGCAATATAAGAAAACCCAAACGTGGCAGGGTCTGTATAGCTAGTTGAGTAAACAGTTTATATGTAAAAAAAGTTAAGTCCAGATAAGTTTTATTTAGATATAATTCACTGCGGAATCGACGTCATCCTGCTGTCAGTTGTTGCTTATTAAGAGCAACTTAGAACTGGGGATACCCACCTTTGATCTGGAGACAGATGAATGTGATCTTCATCCCTTAACCTGGCAACAGGTCAACCAAGTGAACTGCCTACATTTTACAAAGCTTAAAGCCTAACCTCTTTTTGTCTTTAAATCAGTGAAAGACTTTTAGATCTTCATATCAGAGGTAGGATTCAAATACCTATCCCATTACAGTGTTTACACCCAATTCAATATGCGTAAATCTATGGAGGGTACCTTTATCTGATTAAAATGATAAAAGATGACGTTGATAATCAATGCTTTCGATAATACCAGATACAACTTGATCGCAAGGGCTAAATATACTCCAGGGAGTTTAAATATCTCGGTGTCATCTTTGATAAAAAAAAACAACTTAACTGGAATTCACATATCACCGGGACAGAGCGCGCGCATGTTTGCCAGTAGACGTCTGTATGGCAGAATCTGAGTCCCAACATTATACACTGGATTTATAACATGATGGTTAGACTTAATATCACGTCCGCACCATCGTCTGGTAATCGAAAGTTATTAAACCAAGTTATTAAACTAAGCTCCAGAAGCCTCGGTATAACAGGTGCTATGGGCACCTGCATTGTGGTTCACCGACGGATCAAGAAGAAAACCTGAAGTCGGAGCTAGCGTCCTTGGACCCAACACCATAAGAATGTCTCACTGGGTTCCAGACTGGGATCCATGCTATTTATATAAGCGCCCGGACACACATCTCAGATAGACAAGCAAAATTTCAAGCACTTTTGTCCATTTTAAGGTTATCGACGACAGTTAAGCGTTGCATGTTTGCGTTGCATTACCTAGCCAGACACACAAAGTTAAACTTGGTCGCCAACGAATCTGTGATTGAACTAGGTACGGCTGGCTGAGAATCCGAGGTCTAAGGGGCAGAACCTTATTAAGTCTACTTCTTCTCTAGGCCTGATGAATGATTGGGAACGCCAAATTCGTCTAGCCCACTGGGAAGATATTCCAAATTTCATGCATTCCAAAAGATTAGTCAAGCCTTTTTCCTACTTCTTATATTAGGTTTTACATTACTGCCATAGAAATACTAGGCCATAGTGAGCCTATCGCGATATTAAGGCAAGGTTAATTTTTATTTTTTAAAAAAGAAGTTGCAAATTGGCAGCAACAGTCTCAATATTTCACTTACCAGCACATCGATTTTACCACAAAATACATGCAAACTATCGACATTAACATACTGTCCACCGCAGCAAGTGATAACTCAATAACCGACGTCGATTGTGTCCCTCTACATCATCTTCGCCTCAAACAATTATTTACCCATGCGACTGCTGCGTATTCGAACACATGACTCTTGTATGGCTTCGAATGTATTTAATTTCGAGAATCACACGCATTTCGCACCGAAACGCCGCCACCGCGAAATTCTATTAATTGAAAGTTTCATTACCCGAAATTACCCCCGATAGATATGCGTTTATCTCTGGACTCAATTTCTTTGTTCGCGCTGTGACCTTGTACGTAACTTTAGTCACTTGCCGATGTGACTGATTAATGACGAGGTTAAGGGTTCATTGACCGACAGGTGTTTTTCTTTTAATTATGCCACCACATCCTTTTGCGCACTTGCAGCTGCCTACACTTCTCGCAGGCGTCACAAAATGTAGGACCCAGAAGACAGTAACAAAAAAAATATTAATAGACAAAATGACTCACCTCGCGATACTTATCCATTCCGTTGAGTATTTTTTTCGCCACCAGCTTCTTCAGATGTGTTATTGTCGCTGCCGAGCTACATCTGATGAATCGTCGCTGCAGATCTTTGAAATTGTTACTCATGCACTCCAGACACACGTTGACTTGCTCGTCTTGCCGATGGTAGTCGGTTTCGGCATGCGCTTCGTTGACCCTCTCATTGTCATCGTCGTGATTCTGAGGCTGGTCTTTTGGGCACGGCATGTTTCGACTTTTGTAGAAGTCTCGCTCCCTTCGGGTTTCATCTAGGCACACGCAGATACATTCAGATCGAGTTCAGAATCGCAGTGGTTATTTAACTTACCCTCCTGTAGATTTGGTACCAACTTATATACAATATCCTGCATTGTCCTGTCGAAACTTATATACTGTAATGGGTGAGATTGGTGGATGACATTTTCGCATGTAGGGCATGTTTTCTTCTCTTCCAAGTGCTTGACCAGACAACTTTTACAAACTGCAAGTAAACGTGGGGGATAAGGTGGTAATTGTGGGTGGGGAAATCACGAGAAAACCGTAATTACATGTATGTAAACACTCGGTGACTGTGGTGGCATCGATAAAATATCCTCCACAAATTTTACAGGTGATATGTGGGTTTATTGTTTTTAATTTTACTCGGCGCTCCATTGTGTGGCGGGGTATTGGGTCATTGCACGGTACAGAGTTGCAGTTGCGAAACAGCAAGTGGATTGAGAAATGCAATTGGATTCGCCGATATATATAATTTGTTTAATTAAAATTACAATTGGAAGGACAAATAAACCCGAATGAAGCGAGAAGAAATTGACACGACCACGACGGGAGAATTTTTTTTATTTAATTTTTTTATATTTTGCTATTGGTGAAACTGTATGCCAAAAAATTGAAGGTTACTGTACTAGAAGGAGGTGTCGGTAACGGAGTTTTACAATTAAAAGGGTGATGTGAAAACGGTTGACTGTGTTTTTAGAATTAATTAATCTATTATATTTTTCTAATTGGGACCGGCTAAAGTTCATACTTAAAATGAAATCGTAAAATGTTGATATGCTTATTAAATCCACTTAAAACGAATAGATCGACCGAATATTTGTCATACAATGTTGTGAACATTCGGCCGATTGCCAAACGTGTGCGAAACTTACGACTAAGATTTTGCTTAGCGACGACGAACGATAAACGAAATTATATTTGGTTCAACTTAATAACGAAGCGGCCGTAGTTTAGGGGTTGAGACAAGGATTTAGTGGATTAGCGGAGCGAACATTGGCGAAATATAAGTTTGGTGAAATAAAACAACATTGTTTCCCCTACTATTTTCACTATTAATATATAAGGCTTTATTTGTGAGAGGGTTCTTATACAAAATTCAAATAACAGGTTTATTCGCTTGAGAGAGACATAACGTTCATTTTGAAAGTGGTGTGGCGAATTCAGAAAATACATTAAATATGGTGAATGGTATAATAAAGGCGCCGGATTTAAATGTTCAAATGTACTTCAAGAATAAACTTCACTACTATATGATTAGGATGATGATGGCAGCGATGGTGATGATGATAAGGATGACATAGATTCTCCTCCAAAATGTTAATTACTACTTATTAAACTAATATGTGAGATGTAACATAAAATTGGCTAAGAAACGAATTTATTAATTTTTCTGTAAGGAAACCCTTTACTGTTCAACTTCTCAATCAAATCACAAAAATTATACAAATCATTCGTATGATGTGTTCGTTTCAATTTGTTTACATTTCCACATTTCACCTATTGCTATAACTGAGCCTATTGTTATAACTAATACACAAAATTAAAATTTTTATTAATGACTCCAAGTTTTACAAATTTTCTCGTTAAATACATACTGTAAGATTAGTTCGTAAATATAGTTAAATTAGAGCGGCCGCATAAGAACCAATGGATCTAGAATAAGTATCCTGTCAATTTTAATATATATATTTAATCATTTTTGTCAAGTATTTAAATTGATATACCTAAGTTATAACTAATAAAAAATTAATTTAAAAGTCAAAAGTTCAAACCGGACACTGTTTTACTATGCAAATCAATGACTTTGGTCCACAAATAAATTTCATATTAAGTGTAAGTGATTGAAGCGTCACACGAAATCAGTTAATGTGCGGTGCACGCTTTGGTGAGGTTTCAAAATCTTTTTGTCGAAATGTCGGATTTTGAGTCGACACGAGTAGCTCCTAAAGGTGGCGCAAAAGGAATTTATGAATGCTGTTCTTATATCTCTCTCTTGCGCATGCCGATTCCCTTTGCTCTCTCTTTGACATATATATATGCGCAAAACAATCCAACATTTTAACTCATACATATCTTCATAATAATATTCTATTTTAAACTTTGAGAAAACATCACAAGAAAAAACAAATCCAAGCAATTGTGTAAGTCACTGTAATTTAAAAAGAAATCAACTCAACGTACGTCAAAATCGATTGAGATTGAGATACATTTCGCTCTATTCTATACATACTTTATTGCAAAAAGTTTATTGCACCGCACCGCAATTAAACATAAGAAAAACGAAATACTTTTATAAAACAATCAATTAAAATCAGCTTAGTCCATCAACATCATTCCAGTTCCTGTCCACGCAAACAGGTATTTCTTCAGTCATTTTTCATTTTCCTCGCAACTTTTCCAAAATCAGTACGTTACCGCAGCCAGTGAACTTCCAAATTACACATTTAAAAGGGGGGTTTTTGGCAAAACCGACCTATTTATAAATATACAACAATAAACCTTGCTCTACAAGAATTCCATTCCATTCAGTGACTCAGTGTCCAACCAAAGAAACCGACTGAACAAGAGTGGGGTTTTTGTTAAGTGAGAGTTGATTTGCAACAGTTGGTCGGTTGGTACTTGGTAGTGTTAAGCTGTTTGTGTCTTGCCATTTTAATTGCTTGTTGCCTGCCAGTGCTAAGGGTAATGATAATTCTTTAAATTTTTGTTGTAAACTCATTCAAGACACACATATTTAAGTGAGATTATAATCTCTATCCCATCACAAAACTGAGTTTAGCAGTTTGTTTTTTAAAATCACAAATCAGTCGATTTCGAAGCCACGAGCCTTTACCATAGCACTTAAAAAACTAGCGAAAAATTCAATAATGTCTGTGGGACGAGTTCTAGTTTATGGCGGGCGAGGAGCACTGGGTGCAGCATGTGTTTCACACTTCAAGGCCAACAACTATGTGAGTGTTTCGTTTTGATGCTGCTTTGAACTGGCGGACAACTAACCCTTTACTCTTCGTTTGTTCACAGTGGGTTGGAAGCATCGATTTAAGTGGAAACGATCAAGCAGATTTAAGTATCGTTGTGCCACGTGACGAATCTTGGCCAGATCAAGAAGCAGCAGTGATTAACAAAGTCGGCCAAGCTCTGAGTGGGGAAAAGTTGGATGCAATTATCTGTGTGGCAGGTGGATGGGCTGGAGGCAATGCCAAGAAAGGTGACCAATTTCTTTCAAACCATAAGCTGTGTATCTAACTAAATGCTTCATTAGATCTCGCTAAAAATGCCGATCTGATGTGGCGTCAAAGTGTTTGGACATCGACTATTTCCGCTGCCATTGCTGCACAATATTTGAAAGATGGTGGTGTGCTAGCTCTGACCGGAGCCAAGCCAGCGCTGAAGGGCACTCCTGGAATGATTGGCTATGGCATGGCTAAGGCGGCAGTACATCAGCTTACTAAGTCCCTAGCAGAAAAAGATTCTGGACTGCCAGCTGACTCTTTGGTATTGTCAATTTTGCCTGTTACTTTGGATACTCCAATGAACAGAAAATGGATGCCAAAAGCTGATTTCACCACATGGACATCACTCACTGAAGTTGCTGAGTAAGTTTGTTACAATTTGGTCGCGAACATAATTTAAATGTCGCTCTCTCTTTCCAGGCTCTTCTCAAAGTGGACTGAAGGTAAGGATAGACCAACCAATGGATCGCTCCTACAACTCATCACAAAGGATTCCATAACGTCTTTGGTTGAAGCCGAATAAAGCATTCCTGTTAACAAATCATTGCTTAAAATTAGTTCATGTTTAGGGACCCATTACAAACATAATACCAAAAAAAGAAAAGAAAAAGTGTGTGCCCGTTTTTTGCTTTATAAATGTTTGCTTAACTTTAAGAAATTAAATTCAATGTTACAGTGCTTGGTGCATGATGTGCGTGTACAATTTGTTGATAAATGCCAACGGTCAGCATAAAGAAAAAAAAATGCAAACAAAGTTTCTTTAGCGATGATAACCTCTAACCTGGTTCAATCTGTTTGAGCTATTTTCGGAAATGTGTGTTCTTTGGGGAAAACTGATCAAACTGATCCAATAAAAAATGTTGCGGACGGTGCTTCGCTATGGCCTGTTTCTTGTACGTATGACCAGTTCGCTCTGTAGTCTCTAAAAAAATGTTGGTGCTTATTCGGAGATGTTGGGTATACAATTTATCAACGTGGTAGACTATAGCCCTAAATTATTACGATCTTAACATTCGCAGAAAGGTGCACTCAATAAGTATTTCCCTTTTCTGAATGACTGCCCTCTCTATTGGTATTTCTTCTTTAACGTGCAGTGTTGAGAAGAATAAGAATATCACTGCAAAATCTGTTAAATGGAAGTTTTATTGTAGCTTAATTGAGCATGGAAACCGCTGTGTTGAAAGAACATAATCTGTATTTCCTTAATCACGTGCCATCTCAATCAACCTTGACGTTGGCTGATGAGCTGTTGTCAGCCATTTTTGATTTAAGAGAGTGGGTAACAGATTCATTTGAACCTTAGACAAATCGCGAGTCCATGGGATGAGAGCAGAGTGAGGTGACTGATGCAGTAAAACCCCAACCAATTCTTTTCTCTGGAGAAGGAGCAAAGTGGTAGGTCTCTGCAGAAATCGCCTAAGAGTACACCCATTCTGATGACGTACTCGTAAACTTTAGAGGAGACATAAAAACTGAATATTTCCGCAAAAACCAAACGTCGGACTGCAAAATTTGGCAAAGTATTATCTATCAAGTGAACTAATTAAAATT
The DNA here is from genome assembly GCA_949715645.1 of Portevinia maculata. Classification (NCBI taxonomy): domain Eukaryota; kingdom Metazoa; phylum Arthropoda; class Insecta; order Diptera; family Syrphidae; genus Portevinia; species Portevinia maculata. The sequence continues at coordinate 76,004,455 of OX454527.1, forward strand.
CAGCCATGCAGATGGAAATTAATTACAACATAAACTACATAAAAAAAGTCGCCATATTTTTCCTACTTGTAGCGGGTAGTATTGTCGTTCTTTTTACATTATATTGAGTCCAAATTTGTTTGGAAGATGTACAAGTGCTGATAGCATTTCACCTGTTACTTATGTCCACTCGGAGTACTCTTTTTGGTCTTTCTAAAATATTTTGTGAGTGTTTTTCCCGTCCGGAAGACAAAAAGGGTACTCCGAGTTTTCCAATGGGAAACGGCCTTAGTTAGGCTAATTTATCCGCCTTGCGGTTGCAGTTGCCCAGAATGTCGCTATGACCAGGAACCCAACTCAAACTCAACACAGGGAGATGTCACATCTATCGGTGATCACTAGGAGATTATCGGCATTGCTTTACCAGCGTAGATCTAATTGTTGATTATTCTAGATCTTTTATCGCTGGTTGACTGTCTGTGTAGATCACCAAGTACCAAGATGCCATAGATACTGTCTATCGGGTTCATTCCTGCCGTCCGGAGAGTCTTAACTTCGGTTTGAATATGCTACAATGGTCTGGGAGTCGCAGCGCGACATTGTATTCAGGCTATTCTGCGAAGATACTTGCACCCGTGCCGTATGCTGTCTTAGAATTGTCGGTTTACATCAATAGGGCACATTCGTTTATTGTTTGGAGTTTGGATAGTGTCAGAATGCTCCAATATGTGTGTGACCTAAATGTCGATAAAAATGTGATGGATCTCGATTTGAAATTCGGTGGTCTATCGTCGATCTGCCTGCCCGGAAGTCACACGCCCACGCGCCAGGTAATGTGTTGCAGAACGGGTTTAGACGATATCACAGTAAATTGAATAAGATCTTATATGGATACGTAAATCGAGTCAAAAACACCTTATTATCTGCCTAGTGAAAACACAGCGTCGCTGTTGAAGAAGCCATTGTGTATTCGCCCTAAAGTCCTCCATCTTTGCCTAAAACCAACCTAACCGACGCCCAGAGGGCGGCCCTTTAGCGTTGTGTACTTCGTCGCCATAGAGTCGTATTTAAAATAACGTTCGCGTTTAATTAATTAATTTGTGGTATATAAGTAAAAATAACTGTTAGATTTTATTATAATGAGTTTGTCGCCAGAGAAATCGAAAAAGAGAGAGGATAGTCCTCGCCGTTCAAGGAGAAGTTCGTCGTTGTCGAATTCTTCATCCACCGAGAACGAGGCGATTGCTTCTCCTCCACCCAATAAGCGGAAGAGGGAATCCAGATCTCGGGGCCAGCTATCTGTAGAGCAACGGCTCGGTGATCTAGCAGATCAGGTTAGTTATTTCTCGCAGTGCAGAAGAAGGTCCCCCGGGAATGCTGAGTCAATCTCCTGAGAGTTTTCTCAATCATCCAGAATGTTCCAATAGGACACTAAATCTGGGTCAGTTACAGACTGAGAGTGGGGCGAGAGTCGTCCAGCCAGCAAAGAAAGAACATCTTGAGTCGCTTATCAGGCTGCAGCATTTTGGATTACCAACTTGGAAGACTGTAAGATATTCAAAGGCAATGAAGACGTTGGCTGCTATTCCAGGTTTTGTGAAGTTGCAAGTAATTGACGAACTGTGCGTGCTCAATAGGACAAAGGATTATTTAGTTTCGACAGAGCAGGTTATGGCGGCCTTATCGTATTCTTTGTTGGAACAAAAGGCATTGTTGATGACTTAATGATGACTTAAACCCAAATTCCCTGTTTGACAAAGTCACCAACTTGTTCGGATCGTCTTCTGATTCGTCTAAGATCACGGAACTGGCGTTGCAGGTCATATGTGGTAAAAGAGCTGAGTGCATTGAGGTTAGGCGTGAGAGATTGATTTCTGAGGTTTCTAACAAGAACGTTCAGACAGCACTTCGTAACATTCATCCAAGCTCTGAGCATCTTTTCAATAAGCAGGCACTTCAGGCGTTAGTGCAATCACTTGGTGGGGCTCAGTCCTGTCTCAGCGGTTCCTCTTATTCTAGGGGGAGAAGATCTTTTCAGAATCAGCGTCCAATAAACAATGACAGAAGAACTAAGAGAGATGCTAGGTATAACTGTATGTATTCGTTTATTTAGTAAATATTTTACTATTACATTTCATATAAAAATAAAATATAACTATCTTAGAAAACTAAAACAGAATAAATAAAAAGTTAATAATTTATACCTTATTAACTAAGTGATTGTATCTCTTATATGTTTTATTAGTAATTTTTTAAAGCGTGTGACTATTGTTTCATTTTTTATTTCACTAGGTAGCTCATTAAACAGTTTTAAGCCTCGATATAACAACATATTTTGGGTTCTGGAGTCTCTATACATTTTTAACCTGAAGTCAGAGTTAGATCTTAAGCTATATGGCTGAGAGTCTCTTACATATTTTAAATTATTTGTTAGGTATTCTGGTAGAATATTGTACTTCATTTTGAACACAAAAGTTAACACATTATAGACGATTCGTTGCTTAATACTCATCCACTTTAAGCAGGATAGCATCCACCAAGTAGGCGTATAAAAACTGCACTTCAGAATTGTTCTCATAGCTTTGTTCTGCAAAACTTGTAGCCGATTTGTATGCTCATTATTCCCCATAAATAAAATTGTTGAGCAGAATTCGAAGTGAGGTTTAATTATGGTGTTGTAAATATTAATAGCGCACATTGTTGTTATATTTACACGAATACGTTTAAGGAATGCTATTTTCTTAGCAATTTTCTTTGACGTATATGTCATGTGACTGTTTAAATTTAATTTATTGTCCAAAATCACACCGAGGTATTTTATTTCTTGCACTTGTTCAATGGTTTTCCCGTCAATTTGATAGTCGACATTGTCATCACTATTTATGACCATGCATTTTGTCTTGTTAACATTTATTTTAAGCTTGTTTAATTGTAGCCATTCACAAAGCTCTTTAAGGTCAATCTCAATCTGTTCTTTAAGCACATTAATGGATTTACCACATATGAACATTAAAGCATCATCAGCAAACAGGGATGTTTTACACATTTTCAACACTGAACAGATATCATTTATATATATAAGAAATAACAAAGGGCCTAATATTGTACCTTGCGGTACACCAAAACATGTATTTTTGCCACTAGACATTGCACCATTCACACAGGTCTTCTGTGTCCGATCGGATAAATACGATCTAAACCACCTAAGTTCTTTACACTTTACTCCATAGTTTGACAATTTGTATAGCAATATATTTCGATCAATTGTTTCGAAAGCTCTTTGAAAGTCTAAAAACAATGTTATTATTTTATTACCGCTGTGTCGTTGTTCTTTTAAGGTCATTATCAGCCAGTTGAGTGACGTTTCGCAGGAGTGGCCGTGGCGGAAGCCAGACTGGTTTTCTGTTAACATTTTTGTATCACATACATATTTGTAAAATTGTTCATGTGCACATTTTTCAACAATCTTTTCAAGAATTGGCATCATATTAATGGGCCTAAATTTTTCGGAATCAATAGCACCAGTTTCTTTAGGTATTGGAACAACTACCGACTCTTTCAGATTGTTTGGGAACTCACCGCGAATAAATGACTCGTTCACAATACTGAGGATTATTTGGCCAACAAGGTCAAAGCAATCAATGATCATTTTAATGTTAAGTTTTAGTGCATTTTTTGTATTCATTCGTTTGCACACATTTAGTAATTCACTTATATTTATTTGTTTAAATTTAAAAGTATTTTGTGATTCCGGGATGTGTGGATTAGTAAAGGAATTATTATTAGCGTTGATCCAATTTATTGCCGAAGCGAACTTCACAGATTTCTATTTTTTGTTCTTTTAGCACTAAGTGCTTAATAGTTTTCCACATCGACTTTTGACTGTGACATGATTCAATTTTCTTACATATATAATTCTTTTTAGCACGACACAATTTGTTTTTGAATATATTACGCACACTTCTGTAATTATCCAAATCTATTGGTCTATTAAATACACTCGCTTTTCGAAAGCATTGCATTTTTTTTGCATTTTAACGTATTCAGTTCTTCCGTAAACCAATTGTTACCACTGTGCTTAGCAATTTTTTGCACTGTTTGTTTTTTTACACAATAAAATTTTTAATTATAAAAGATCTGCGCACAAGAACAATTATAGAGAGAGACAGAGTAATAGGAAGCAAGACCAAAGATTCAGGTCTTCCTTTCGTCCGAAAGAGAATACCAAAGAGAACAAATGACTCGCAGATAATTTTCAGGGAAGGGCAACTAAAGTTTTTCAAAGACAATTGGCGCAATCTGGGAGATAATTCCTTCATTCTAAAAAGTATTTCTGGGGCGAGGATACCTTTCCGTTCCAGACCACCTCTCGTTTTCCCAACAATAGACATTTTGAAAAGTTTTTCAACAAGGTCATCTCAAGAGATGGATCTTCAGGTGCAAGAGATGCAAAGATTAAAAGTTCTAGAGCCCTCCCCATCAGCCAACCCCAGTTTTATTTCAACAATGTTTCTCATAAACAAAGCCAGCGGCGAAGTTCGTCCCATTTTCGACCTCCGAGCGTTAAACAGTTATGTAATAGAAAGATCCTTCAGACTTATTTCTCACGCCTCGGTGCCAGACTTTGTACAGGCAGGCGATTGGATGGTAAAGATAGATATATCACAGGCATACTTTCACGTGCCGATATCAGAGAGCCACCGGCCTTTTCTGAGGGTTGTATACAGAGGCGAACTCTTACAGCTCACTTGCCTACCTTTTGGCCTGTCATCAGCCCCAAGGTTATTTTCAGCCATCACTTGTTGGATTGCGGAAGTCCTTCGAAACAAGGGTAACAGGGTTTTGGTTTATCTGGACGATTTTCTCTTGGCTGCCCAGGATATTTCAAAACTTACAGTGCAGGTTGCGGAAACCATAGATCTTTTAAAGTCCCTTGGTTGGATGATAAATTCCAAAAAATCAGTTTTACACCAAAGCAGGTAATAGAGTTCCTGGGTATTCTGTGGGATTCGAGACGGAATCGTGTGAGTATTCCGGAGGCAAAGAAAGAGAGGATCAGACTTTCACTTCAACAGATGTCAGAGAGACAGGTGTGCAACTTGCGACAACTGCAGAGGGTCTTGCGCAAATTAAACTTTGCAAGCTTCGTCATCCCAAGAGGAAGATTGAATTGTCGTTGTCTTCAAATATTTCTTCGAAAGTTCAGCAGACGTGCAAGACAGAAACTCCCCGTCGCTTTAGAGGAGATCAATTGGTGGCTCGGAGCCACAGACAGGGTCACAACATTGCACAAGACGGCAATAACAAACTTCCTAGTCACAGATGCGTCAGCCTCAGGTTGGGGTGCTCAACTAGACGGTCTAGCAATGTCTGGCCAGTGGTCAGGGAGGCAGATAGGATGGCACTCCAATATGAAGGAGATGTATGCGGTATACAAAGCTATAAGTTTCCGTGCGGACCATTTAAGGGGCGCACACGTCTTGCTTCAGACAGACAACCGCACTCTGGTGGCTTACATTCGCAAGGAGGGTGGAACCAGGTCCATTTGCCTATTAGATCTGACTTTTTAGATTCTTCACCTGGTCGATCAGTACAACATTACAATATCTGCATTCTATCTTCCGGGAAGGTACAACGGCATAGCAGACAGACTTTCAAGGGGGCGACCCATACCCAAGTGGCACATTCTATACCGGCAGCAAGGGCTCGCATCTTCGAGAGGTGGGGGACGCCCGATGTAGATCTGTTTGCTTCAAAAGAAACTGCTGTTGTCAGAAGATATGTTTCCATAGATTGTAAAGATCGTGCAGCACAGTTCTTCGACGCCTTCAGTCGCGAGTGGAATTGTCAGCTAGGCTGTGTATTTCCTTCACCAAATCTAATCCCAAAGATTTTGGCTCATCTAAATCGTTCAAGGGGAACATATCTCATTGTAGCCCCCGAATGGACGCAAGTATTTTGGATGACCGACCTGAGAGATCGGGCCTTGGAGCCACCACATGCAATCAACAACCTGCAGAAGGTACTAATAGATATGACGACAGGACAGCCACCTCCACAAGTGGAAGATTTGAGCCTGAATGTATGGAGAGTTGGGGGCGGGGTAACTAAGTAGAACAGTGGTCTAATGAAGAGAAAGAGTTATTAAAGAAAGGATGGAGAGATTCCACGTTAAAGACATACTTGCCTGCTATCAGAGCCTGGATAGATTGGTACAAGGTAAACAGTGTGAACTGCAGATTTCCAACAGGTGCGATCGTGGCAAGATATTTGGCGCATTTATTTTTGAAGGAGAATTATTCAATAAATACAATTCTTGTCCACAAGTCTGCAATTTCAACATTTTGTGGCCCGAACGCAATCGAGAGCATTTCTTCACACTTTTTAGTTAAGCAGATTTTAAAAGCGGTAGCGTTAGCTAGACCCACTACCAGAAAGCTGCAGACATGGAACCTGCGGAGGGTAGTAGATTGGCTGGGAGCTGCCGAGAATAATGAGACCCTCTTTGAGGCGCCAAGAAGAGCAGCGATGATCTTGTTGCTTGCATCTGGACGAAGAGTTCACGATTTAACGTTGCTGAGAATCTCCAACGACTGTTTAGAGGAGGGTGATGGAGAGATTGTGTTGCATCCAACTTTTGGTTCGAAGACCGACTCGTCAACGCATAGACAGTCGAGCTGGCAGTTAATCGAGCATCCAAACAAGAAGATATGCCCAGTATTTTGGATTAGGCGGTTAATTAGGATGTCTCAAGAAAGAAGGGCAATGGTAGATAACCTAGACAGTCTTCATAAGTATAAAGGGGCCGCCGAAACCAGCGTCAAGAACTACAATCGGTGGTTGGATACGTTCAGTGTTGCGAGAGGCTGGAATAGATGCACAACACCTGGCAGTGTGCGAGCAGCGGTTGCTTCCTTAGGCTGGCTACAGAATCAGCCTGTTGATGAGATTCTTTCAAGAGGAAACTGGAGGGCTGAGAATACTTTTAGACGACACTACTGTAAGAAGATAGATGCGAATTATTCCGTAAATGAGAACAGCCTTCTTAAGAATTTTAAATCCGGATAATTTTATGAAGTTATAACATTCCTAATGAGAAGTTTTTGATTTATTTTTGTTTTTTCCAATGCCGTAGAACGGATGTAATATACGGATGTATTATCGACTATAAGAGCTACACATCTACATTTAAGTAGTCCTTTGTGTGCCAGCAGAAAATGTTATAAGGTATATCAGGCTAATGGTTAAATAAGGCATCGAGATAATGGAAGATCTTATTAAATACCCATAGTAATTCTGAGCTAAGCCTTTTATATAAGGTAAACAACTCAGACAGAATCATAGAAAAACATGAGATTATGTAACGGTACTATATTTCTCGATAATCCAGATGAATGCCTTACCGTAAGGCATTCATAAGGAATATTTGTGCTGACGCGTCATTATTGTGCTAATAACCAACAAGATCGGAAGCAAAAGTTAGTAAACTAAAAGTGATAATTGTAAAAAAGTAAAAGTTTAATAATACGAGTAAGTAAAACATTACATTATATTAATATTTGATTTAATTACAAAGCTTTCAATTATTTTCTTTTCAATGTAGATCGTTTCTATTCGTCTTTCGAAGAATACGAAAGAGATGTAAAAGATGCCATCAAAAAAGGAAAAAACAGGATAGACCAACAGTGTGTATATTTTTTATGAATGTCTGAATTTAACTTTACATTTATTTTTTTCTTTAATGAAAACATTGTGAATATTTAAGTTTCTAGTTTTAGGTTCTTTAAAAATAAAAACGCTTTATAAGGAAAAAAGGAGCACGTCTTTTGTTAAACTTATAATAAGTCTGAACCAAGACACTATATAATGCTTAAGTTAAACTGATAATAAGAGTTAATTAAGGTCTTATCTAATACTTCTGATAAACTGCTAATACGGTTAAGCAATGTCTTTTATGTACCTTCAGTGTAACTGATAATAAGCCATAAATAATGTCTTATATAATCCTTAGTTTCAGTAGTTATATAAGCCTTAAAGGCCTCTTTTTTAATGCTAATTTCAACGAAATATAAGGTTTACAGACGATACCTTATTCCGTAGGACATGGCCTATGCTTTAATAAGGGACAAAATAAGGAATCTTGAATGCTAAGCAACATTCCTTACAAATAACAAGCCCTATCGTCTAAGGAATAGACTACAGAAAAATAAGGATTATATAAGCCTTACGTTGTTTGCTGGGATGCATCAATAAATGTTGTTGTGTTTACTAAATTATTTCATCATCATAGCGTTGTGTGCAAACACCAGCAGATACCAAACACGTCTTCAACAGCGACGCTGTGTTTTCACTAGGCAGATAATATGACGGTTTTACATAAGAATAAAACCGATATTATTTGCCGACGGAAAACACAGCGTCGCAGTAAGTTCCTTACTGGTGAAGACGCTATGAAGAAATTACACCAGGTTGGCGCTTGCAGTGTTTGACAGCTAAAGGGCCGCCCTCTGGGCGTTGGTTAGGTTGGTTTTAGGCAAAGTTGGAGGACATTAGGGCGAATACACAATGGCTTCTTCAACAGCTGTTTTCCGTCGGCAAATAATATCGGTTTTATTCTTATGTAAAACCGTCATATTTTAACGCACATGATAACGGTTGTGTGTGCAAATAAACGAAGCCTGCGACATTCGCAAATCAACCTAACACTTAAGCGTTTTGCTTCCCAAATGCAATCAAGAATACGAAACTCTTTTTAAAATAACAACACCATTTATTAAATATAATATATTGGCAGATTTCATAACATTAAATCTTGCATATTCATCATTTTAAGACTAAAATAAATTTAAAACTATTTCTTCTCAAAAAACAGTTAGGCTTGGCTTGCAAGACCGATCCGATTAGACCGATTCTAAAATGTGTTTGGATACGGATTTTCAAATGGGCAGATGTGCCTAGCTTTTGTAAATCTTAAACCAGCAACAGCATCAACTGCACGCGCAATAGTTCAAATCATTCAGACCCATGGTCGTATACAAAAATCATTCGCTCAAACTTGAATTTCAATTTTGACATGAAATCTGTCTAGCAAACGATCAGTTTTGCGGTGAACTCTACTTTATTTTTGCATATGAGCCCGAGCTATGGCTATCGAAACTGAGATTTAGTTTGAGCGAATACGTTTTGGAAACAACTGGGCGTTGTTAACGATATTGGTGAAAAAAAACAACAACGACGAAAAGCATTTCATCTTTATGATACTTTCGTATTTTTTTATTTAATAGTTTTTAGTTTTGTGTTGTTGTAGTATTTTTTACATTAACATTATTTTTAGCTATATCATCCATTTACAATAGAAGTTTAGGTTAGTGTCTTTTATTTTCGTACAGTTTGGTGCGAGAAACATCCGACATAATTTAACCTAAGGAAAGAAACGAAAACGCTGTGACATGATCGTGTGTTTGCTGATGTGGCATTCATGTTGGCAGTTTAAAATTGGGTTTTAGAAAAACAATAAGATAACTTCCGTTAAGCTTTAGAAAAACAAGAAGTTAACTTCCGTTAAGTTTTCTTGCGGCCCAACATGTATTCATTTAAATTTTCATATTTATATCAATGGAGCAATGGAACGATATGGGTTGAATTTTAAATCTTTTAGGTGTAGAGAACAAGACAAGGGAAAGGTCTTAGTTAAAATGAAAAAAAGAGGGGGTTTTACATGTCATTTCAAGCCAATTCCAAACGTTTCATCTCCTTGAAGAGTTCCTTGCCCATTTGAGCGGGACTTCTGGTCACAATGACGCCAGCCTTTTCGAGTGCAGCGATCTTGTCACCGGCACCACCCTTTCCTCCGGAAATAATAGCACCAGCGTGACCCATTCGTCGGCCGGGTGGAGCGGTTAAACCAGCAATGAAGGACACAACTGGTTTCGCTTTAACACCCTATTACAAAAAAGCTGGTAAATGTTTTGTTTTGCTGAATATGGCTGCGAATTTACCTGATTGTGTTCGATCAGATACTCGGAAGCGTTCTCTTCAGCAACACCACCAATTTCACCGATAAGAATAATTCCCTTGGTGTCGGGATCTTTGAGGAATACCTCTAGGCAATCGATGAAATCGGTTCCGTTGAAAGGATCACCACCAATACCAACGCACAGAGTTTGACCCAAACCGACCTGAGGAGCAGAAAGTAACAAAGTTTTAAATTTGTTTTTATTAAAATGAAACGGTATAAACTTACCTCAGTCGTTTGGTTAACGGCTTCATAAGTCAGAGTACCGGACCTTGAGACTACACCAATTTTACCGCGCTTGTGAATGTGACCAGGCATGATACCGATCTTGCACTAGAAAGATTGTGAAATAAATATTTTTGTTCAGTACATACATATATCGATGTTTTTTTTTTAATGTCAAAAGCTCCCTGGTTAAAGTAACGTTTGTATTTAGGGAAATCACCTCGCAGTTTACACCAATCATCTGTTCCCCATCGCCCTTCTTATTCCATGGTCTATCGAACTAAACATGGGAAACGCTGGATAAGAGCTTAGGGAAGAAAACAATGCGGATTCGGGTTAAACAAATTTTAGGTCCCTTCCATTTCGTACAAGAATATTGTTGGACAAACCAGGTTTAAGGCCCTGTATGAGCCGTTTACACACTGTACCTCACTGAGGAATTAGAAAACTAATCAGAAAAGAATATAACAACTGAGTGATAAATGTCAGATCAAATCAGAACAGAAAAGCAGAGCTTCGAGTCATATTAAGCGCTTTTCTTTTTTAGTTCCGAGCAGAGCCGGAGTTGTCACAAAAAGTTTGTTTCTTTTTAAGCTCTGACACATTAGATCGTTAAAAACCGTATTTCTTTCTTCGTTCGGAGCTTGATCAGGGCGCTTTCTATCAGCTCAGAATAAATTGAATGAGCAGTCTGAGTAATAACATGAACACAGCCAAGAACAGAGTAAGATTAGGGAAAGCAAAGGAAAACGATATCAAAAACAATTAAAAATACGGTCGGGGGTTGTTTTTCTGGTGTAGAAAAAATCAAATGATAGCCGAGTGCTCAAGAGTGTTTCATAATCCAAGCAGAAAGCTCTGAGCACACTCGGTTCAGAGCATGAGATCCTTGCTCACGCTCTGTTCAGTGTTCAGCTCTGAACTGAAAAAGAAAAATACACCTGTTGTAGCATGGAAGTGACATTTAGCGAGATCTAGTCGAGAGCTATATAACGATATTTGAAAGCAGACGGTTGCTGAGTTTGAATAGCTATAAAGCAATTATAGCTATCTCACTCTCGAACTTTCTGTACTACCCGAATCTGGTACTTTGGATAGTAGTCACTGGGATATATAAATACGAGTCGCAGACATTGTATAAGAGATTTGATTATTAAATGTGTTGAATTGAAAGTGAATTGTTGTATTGAATAAGTGAATGAAGTGAATTGAGGCAAGGTTTTTACTCATGTAGCACCAAATCCTATACTTTTCTGTCCAGCTTAGTTTCATTAAACACACCTACTTGCTTCAGGTGAGTCTAGTGACACATTTAACATCTTAAAGCTGTCCCGCAAGTGTGCATGTAAATCCGTGGGTTGATACAACTGAAGATCACCGGTGTCGTAAAACAAAGATCAACCAAGAAATAATAGGAGCATGTACGTATAGAACTCGTTTAAACTAAAGCACTATGGAAACGTTCGCTAATAGAAAACGAACTACCCCGCCATTCACTACTTATCATGGTAGAAATGCCAAACACAGCAAATCGGACGCGTTTCTTGGACATTAGGACAAAAGCTTTCAAGATGTTCTACTACGGGACGGAACAGGATAAGAACGGAATCGGTATCATCCTTGCGACAGAGCTACTTGGCATTCCAAAGAAGAAATTTTGTTTGTTAGCCTAGATTTGAACGGACATGTCGGGAAGTCAAAGACGGCCATGGAGGACTGGGATACGGCACCAGGAACTCTCCGGGTGAAGATATCCTAATCATGTGCAAGTCATACGGTCTTATCGTTCTAAATACCACGTTCGTCAAACAAAGCCGGCACCTTTTCACTTACAGGAGCGGCGGAAATGAGACCCAAATTGATTACTATTTGGTGACACGTTTCATGAAACCTCGGGTTAAAGATTGCAAAGTGATCCTAGGAGAGGCAATCCCAAAGCAACACCGCCTCCTCCTGACAGACATTTTTATGGCAGCGGGGACGAACAAAAGTGTCTGAGAAAATCGAATGGTACAATCTGGACAAAGAGAAAGGCGTAGCATTTATTGCAAATATGCAAAATGATCTCGATCACAACATCAACGAAGTTGAGGATGGAAAGTGCAGAGCACCAGATATGTGGAATTCCCTACAACGAGCTTTTTTGGATCGAGCCAAATCACTGCTAGGGGCTTCAATAGGACACTATCAGATGAAGTTAAAACAAGGATAAGTGCGGCATTCAAAGCTTGGTTAAAGTGCTCCACTAATAATGGAGATGACAAAGCTCGCATCAAATTGGAATGCAGACTTTGCAAGAGGCTCGCAATGAGAAAATGCCCTCAAATTCAAGGAAAGTGTATAGAGGGTGTGTATCGGGTTTTAGAAGAAATTTCTTGTTTCGCTGCTGATAGAAACCAGGCTGTCCATGAACTTCGACAAACCAGCTTGAACTGGGGCACAAACCATTTTTAAAATTGCAGCTCACAGGAAAAGGAATGCCTAGGAAATCCGTTCGCCAAAGTTTATCGACAATGCTCAAGGGCTGCTTCTTGTGGATGACGAACAAATTCTACACAGGTGGCAGCAGTATTGTAAAGGACTTCTAAATAAACAATTTCCTCGGATATATTTTCCGAGATCCATTCCTAACAATGATCAATCAAAGTCGGTGTACACCAGAGAAGCGTCTTAAGTCTCTTGATACTTATTACAGTCCCTGATTATCTGCTTGAAGGAATAGTGACGAACCCCAAACTGCATCAGTTAGTCTTTGCTGACGATGGAGCCATCATAAGCGAGGATCAAACGTCCCTGCAACGAGCACTTGATGTATGGGTGGAAGTTTTGGAGGGGAATGGGTATCGTATTAGTCCTAAAAAACAGAATATTTGTACTGCCCGTTCTCTGATCCATTCCGACCTATTCCAGACATTTATATGAATGGATGAGTGATTCCCAAGTGCGAAAAGTTCAAATATCTGGAATTTATGATCAATAACAAAGCAAACTGTGATGACGACATTTAGCATCGCGTTAGCGTAAGGTGGATGAAGTGACGGGAAAACTCAGCTATCTTCTGTGATCGAAAAAAGCTGAAAGGCAAGCTCTACACCGCAGTTGTGCCCCCGGCGCGCGCTCACATACGATTCACAAAATTGGACAGCGTACAAAAACTTTGAGGACAAATTAACGGCAGCTGAGAAAACTATTTCTTTTCAACTTCTCATTCTATTCACAGAAATAATTAAAAACGTTCCTATGATGTATTTGTTTCAACGTGTTTACTGTTCCACTTTTTTCGTATTGCTATAACTGAGCGAATCTCTTACGGATGGCTCCTAAACCAATCAAGGATCTGGTGCTAATGTTTTCGTAGAAAGCCACATTAGACTTTACTTCTCGTTAGGCAAACATGGTTAGGTTAGGTTAGGTTTAGGTGGCTGTCGGCAGAAGCCGACACACTTAGACCAATGTAGGTCCATTGTGATACCACGTATGTATTATCTACCTCAACTCTGTAGATGGGACTGGCCAACGACACGCGGTTGTTCTCAAACGGTCCCCCATCTACGTACTAACCGCGCCCAACGTCGTTTAATTACGGTGATCTGACGAGAACCGATTAACTCGACGTGGTATGGTCGTTGGTTACATGCAAACATGCATTAGTCTTTCAAACGAAGACTTATGTTATTATAATGTCTATGAATTATGTTGTGTGGAACAGGTGGAGGAGACCGAGTATCTGCGTCTGTAGCGAGCCCTTGCTCAACCCCTTGACCACCTCTAAAATTGTTTGTGAATGCAACATTTTTCTCAATTCGGTTGGAAGCAGAATTTATTAAGTCTTGTTTGGGTCACGTGTCATAACGCGATCACAGGAACTGCTCAGAGGAGTACTTCTTAGGACCTGCACCGGCGCTATGTTGCCTGCGTTCTCGTTCAGGGTTTCCATTGGCGGTTGGGTCACATTTGAACACGATCGCAGATGGCATGACTAAACGAATACTTTCCGGCGTCGGTAAAAATTCTTAGGCTTCTTGTTGTCTCTCGACAGAAAAAAAAAATGATTGGCTTAAGGGCCATTTCGCTGTTGCCAAGCATCTTAAGTTGCTAGGCTTAAGCGATACCGACAAACGGCCAAGACAGTAGAGAAAGCGACAAAACTCTGGAACAATTCCTTTGTGATTGCCCAGGTTTTACTCTGTGTGCTGCTGTGTCTTCTTAGCAGTACAATGAACCAGTGTGGAGTCTGGGTGCTCCAGTTTAAAAGTCTCGCACCCTGACAAAAAACCATGTTTCATCGTGAAAGCGAGTTTGAAAGTGGAATGGCATATACATTTTTTCAAAATAAATAGCGAAAGATGTATAGAAGATTTTCCCTCGGAAGAAAGCTGCCACATGGAGTTTTCGATTTTGAGATAGAGCAGGCCATGGGCTGAGATGACGGAAACAAGTCTCATCTTCTTCTTAATCCATGCGCGGAAGACAGAATGAAAGACTAAACCTTAACCCTGTCTGAGAAAACACCCTCACCAACCCCGTCTTTGATCCGTCGGGTCGGTATGGATCGATGCATCCTCCGAAAAATCTTCTTCCTTCCAGATTGATCTAGAGGAGATTGGTTATTCGCAAGTTTTTGACAAACTTTAACTCGGGTATGGTGTATATTTTTCTTGGAAAGTATTCGAAGAAGAGCGCAGTGCCCGATTTCCTTCTCAACCACTGGGAGATTGTATTGAAACGAACAGCTATCCTATCAGTCCTTTGCTTGTCGAGGGATGTCAGGTGAATTAATATATATTGCTGTGGAAATGTGGTTCGAAGTGCTCCACTCCACCAGACAACTACACCTTACAAAGCGGGCAACTACACTATAGTAAAACATTCGAAGTGGTGCAACTATTTGTGTCACTTTTGAAATCGCCAAAGACTCCGCAAAACTTATGTGGCGACTCTATAAATTTCCCACCATGAGACTTTCTCAGCGTTGAGTTCAGTAATAAACGAAAGAACAGTTCTTCAACAGCTTCTAAATGATCAATGTAGTAAATAAGTGAAGCAAGCAGTGGCTGCAATATAATGCAATCAAAAACACGTCGTTTACTTCTTCTACACATTTTAATTTTTAACTACACGTTTCAGGAAAACAATTTAGAATATTAAAAAAATTTCCGTCTTATCGACGTTTAGTATGTGATTGGAAAAATTGATTTAAACAAGTCATGTGATACATTTGCTAAAATGTCTATGGTGCCATCAATTTTATTTTTTATTTTCAAATTAGTCAGATTTTTTCACAAATTCTTTCCTCCGTTACAATTCACTTTTCTCGTGAGAAACTTAAGTATTAAACGAATAAACAAAAATCATCTTCTGACTTTCTGTACCAATTTTATGTTTAACGAAACGAAATAGAAAACGCAGGGCGAGATGTCTAGTGGCGTCTAGTTGCACTCAATCTTGTACATATCGAAGAAAAGTAAACAACATATTAAAATGTTGATGAACATATTTCAAAAACGCCCTTCACAAATCATATGCGCCCAGCGCCACCAATGAGAAATATCTTCAAGGCCAAACGAGTTTCCGGTGTTGTGAACGTGGGAGCGCGCTAATTGGACCACGGCCAGTTTGAGAGGAAGAATGAAAAACTTGTTGCTTAGACACATAACCATAAATACAAACGTTGGCGCGTTTAATTAGAAACCACCCGGTCGTGGCCTGATATGCAAATTAAACAAACCATGACGCTATTTCATTGTTGACCCTCTTTATCAAATTAACCACATAGAATCAGATGCACCACAACGAATCAAAGTTCAAAAAGATTCACGATGGACTTTGGCCTCTGAATGAAAAATATTATTCTTGACTGGAAATCGTTTTGCAGATTGATAAGAAACGGAAAACTGTTTTTAACGCTGTCTTTCAATTGCATTTGTTCGTTACTCACCCGTTCAGGAGCAATGATACCGGGGCAATTTGGTCCAACCAAACGAGACTTTTCCTGTGCTAAAAGCGCATGCTTCACGCGCACCATGTCATGTTGGGGTACTCCCTCGGTGATGCAAACAATCAGAGGAACCTCTGCCTCGAGAGCTTCTATGATAGCCTTGGCGGCACCAGGTGGTGGCACATAAATAACGGTAGCATGACAATCAGTCTCTTTCTTAGCTTCAGCAACCTATAAAATACAATTTGTATGTGTTCATGGTAGATACAGTAAAATTTAATTACTGTAGCAAAAACAGGAAGATTCAAATGTTTGGTGCCTCCTTTCTTCGGTGAAACGCCACCAACCAATTTGGTGCCGTAGTCGATGGCCTGTTGACTGTGGAAAGTGCCTTGTTTCCCAGTGAAACCTTGGCATATGACTTTGGATTCAGCGGTTAATTGAAGATTCTTTCGAGTTTTGGTATAATCGCATTTACCACGAACACCGGCAATCATAACATCTAAAACAAAAAATAAAAAAATTGGTTAAAAAAACAACATTGAAATTATCTTTTTTTTTAATAGTTTCGAGAATAACCCCTTTTCTTTTTTTTACTCGATGAAAATTTTAACCTATCGTAGACAAAAATAATAATTGCGATGTGGAAGAACAACACGACGGTTATTGTCACTTAATTATTTTTATTTTCCATTACTTGGGAAGCAATTTTCGATTCTATTAAAGTTATATAATTAGAATTCTTGGTTTCTTTTTGTCTTACTCTGAACGCGGCCTAGTAGTCGTACTGCAGAGGCCATTGTAGATTAAGCTGGCTTGTCGATTTAAATTAAATAGTCTGAAATAAAACACTCCTTTATTGATTTAGCAATAATCAGACAAGATGAAAAAAAAAATATAATATGAATGAAAAGTGAAGAAAAAAATCGTCGTACCGTAGTCCGTAAGGAATGGTGAATAAAAAACAACTGACTGATGAACTGAACTTTTTTTATTTTTGTGTGGGGGAATATTTTTGTACTACAAATTCTTGGCAGTAATAGATTAATTAATGGATTTGTGAGTAGGTAAAGTTAAAGTTGGTGGTGTGAAGTTAGTGAAAGTTCTAGAAAATTTACCAAAACCGTGCAAACCACCTAGCGAAGTCACTTCTTACACTTAATTAAACGTCTATACAAATTAATCGAAGAATAAAAGATAGAATCGAAATAGCATTTTTGAAGAGAAGAAGGTATGCTTTACTATATTCCTCGATATTCCACAGGCTTTTGATAAAGTATGGCATATTAGACTGATTCATAAACTGAAAAAAAACATCTACCTAAGCAATTCTCAGAAATATTGGAGTCTTGTGTACTACAACGAATTGTCAGAATGAAACAAGGGGATGAGTACTCCGCATTGAGAGAAATAGAAACTGGTGTGCTTAGAACTGTGGGCATGTAGGTACATGTAAAACAAATATACACAAAATACAAACATTCCAAAATAAAGTTATACGGTACAAAGTAATACGGTGTTACATAAGAAACACTGATCTGCATATAGACCTAGAAATCGATTTGATTTAAGAAGAAAAAAAAACAAAGGGAAGGCTGCAGTCCGCTCGGGCGAACTGTTGGATACCCTATTTCTATTACTATCACTCATAAAGTGGGCATGGCAAAAGTCGAAGTATGGGTGAATTATTAAGAACGCATAAAAATACTTAAACATATTTTGTAATATAGCATTTAAGAATTTTATCCAATAAAGAATTCGTAAGAAAGACTTTGTACAAAGGAATTCTTCAAAACGACTTTGTCTAGTAATTTGCGAAGAATAGGCCTTTCATTTACAATGATTTCTTTAATAAAACGTTTTTTTTAAATAGTGAGCCGGTCAGTAAGCGAATTTTAAAAATATGTAAACACGAGCATTAAGGGTTCCTAGAGTATATATTCCAGCTTTCTTGTTCAAACTTTTATATTTCGATAAAACGGTTTTTTTCCTAATTGTGGGCGTGTCAGTAAGCGGATTTTAAAACATGGGCATTAAGGCCCCTAAAGAGTATATATAAGAAAATTCAGCTTCCTGATTCAAACTTTGACTTTTTTAACTGTTTTTTTTTTAAATTGTGGGCGTGTGGGTGGTTTTCAAAAATTTCAACTCCCAAGCATTTTGGAGGCCTAAAGACTTGGATTCAATTGTACTTTTGAGTAGGCGGATTGTAAAAATTCTAAAACTTGATTATTTCGGTTCCCTATAGAACATAATGGTTGATATTTCGGCTGTCTATCTCAAGTTTCAAAGCCTAATTTTTGCCAACGTACGGATGGATGCCAGCGACCTTGCCACGTCGAATCAATCGGTTCTCTTTCGATCACCACAATTCAACGACGTTGGGCGATGTTAGTTTTTAGATGGAGGACCACTTGCCAACGTCTGAGAAACATCCAAGAGTATCAAATTGTCATGAGAAGCTTCTCAGATTTGCCGTTCGGATTCGGGGTAAAACTGTAGGTCCCCTCCACTTCGCATGAAAGTAGTTTTAGAAGCTAGAAGCTAGGCCCTGTATGGGCCGTTAATGGCCTAATATGTATGTACGGATGGACGAACTGACTGACGGACTTGGCTATACCGAAATTACTACCGATTCTGATCACGAATATAGTAATAAGGGGTTTACGGGCAAAATTAAGGTTACAAACTATGAGTCAAAATTAATATACCCTTAGAATAGGGCATTGAAAGTAGCTAATAGACAAAAACTAAGGCTTCTTCACCACGTTAATAAGAATAAAACGTTTTGAACTAACTTGGTAGAAAAAAATGTACAGGATGACAAGGAAAGAGTGATTGAAAATACTTACGTAGGTACACTAAAATAAAAAGGAACTGACAATAGTAGTTTCTTAATTTAAAACCTTTGAAGTATGTATTTAAAGTAAATTGCTAATTAGTCTGACGACGCGGAGCGATAATTGTAAGTATGACATAAAATCATGCCTTCCCGGCTGTTTTTAGTGGTTTGAAATCCACTTTATCGAAAAGCTCGTATGATATGCCTGTTGACGACTCAGCTAAACGAAAAAAAACTTCACTTTTACTTTTCTATTTTTAAATTTTGCCTCTTTTTATTTAAAAACACTGCGAATGGGGTGGGATCCTGTAAGGCGAAAACGTGATAAACGTTTTCATGTGAACGAACGATTTGCTTCATGTAACATAAACAACGAAAACATTTTTCGTTTGTTTGAAAGAAAAAAGCGTAACCTTTTTCTTTTACGTTTTCGCTGTTTTTCCTTTATGTAACTTGAAAAACGAAAGAACTTTTTGACTACGCGAAACAAAACTAGCAATAGCTATTTCCTTCACGTTTGTCTTTTTTTAGTGTTTCTTTGGTAATTTTAACGAATTATTTAGTATTAACGCTCAATAAAGACGATGGTGAAGAATTGATAGCGATTATCTGCATTTAATGAAAACTGAGGGAAAAAAGTTTCTTACTAGGCCGTCGTCGAGATTTGAAAACACGAATCATCGTTCAGTAGTCCGACGCATTTTTTGACTTTTAAATTAATTTTTTATTCATTATTAAATATCAACTTACATGCTGGACAAAAATGATTAAATATAACTTACAATTTTTTGTTTTTTTTTTAATATTTTTTATATTAATTAACAGGATACTTATTCCAAAATAATAATCCTCATGCGGACGCTCTAAACTTAACTTTAACCTTATAATTATTACCTTTCGGCCTAAAAACTATTATACGAACTATATTCAACCCTATCGAGGTATCCGTTCGGAAGAAATTCCGAAACGAAAGGCAAATCCAATCGGAACTCAAATTGCGATCGAGGTATCCGTTTCGGAACAAGATAAATAAAGCATACAAACGCATTTATTTGACGGCGAATCAGCTGATTGAAATCCATTACAGTGTGAAATACTTTGTGATAAATCTAATACAAGGTCCGTTCGCGTACTTTATGTGTAGAAAAATGATAAGTGTCAAATCTCCAAAATGGAGAGAGAATCCTCTCATTTCTAAGAAAAGTACGCGAACGCTTTTGTGTAAAAAGGTGAAAAACGTCTTAGTTTGGCTTGAAAAGAAGCAGCAGCTGTGTGGAGACGAGCGTGGCCGCACCCTAGAAAACGAAGCTTCCCCTCATGACTGTTAGTGTTAGACGGAGCGACAAACCGCAAACACAAACGTCAGCAAATAGTGCATTTATTTCCGGGCATTGGTTTTTCTTCCTCTTCTTTCATTTTACCATTGCGCCATTTTAATTTTAACGTGGTACCTTTACCGAGGTCAACTAAATGATTTCCTCATAAGAAGAATTATTCTTAATTGTATATCAGATTGCCTAGAGTAAGGAGACTAAGTAAGCTATTTATATCTACCAACAAAATGTATTAATTAAAATAACCATTATTTCATTCAATAAAGGTTTTGTAACTTTGGCAATACAAACCAAATTGTTTCGCTGCCAGTTAACAAAAAAGTCTTTAGTTGTAGCCGATCTGCTGCAACATTTTACAAAACTTATTGTGAATAACGCAATCCAACGAGTGCCATACTACCGAGCCACAGCGATGCCACCAAGAAAAACGAAGATACCGCATCCCTTCTGCTATTCGGACAGAGTCCAAAGGTCACCAGTCGAGAATCAGGAACCACAGAACGAAGGCTACAACTGCTGCCGCTGCAATGAACCAGACTCTGCTGGAGATATGGTCCAATACGACCACTGTTACTCTTGGAGCCACTTTAGCTGTGCCGGAGTGGACAGCACTATTCAACATCAACCATTCTCATGTGAAACATGCCAAGGTAAGAGTACTTTCCTATCTAGACTTTCAGGAGTGGATTCCGTATCTGCTGTGAGATTTGTCCATACAGAAGCCAATATATATAGCCAATCATCGCAGTCCTCATTAGCAACCAATAGCGCTATGATTACACAAAATGCTGTAATAGTTTCTGCGCGGAATGCGGCCGAAGTTTGCCGCTACGTGCGCAAACTGCGCCTCTGTGACAACGACCAGCCGAACCGACTATCCACGCCTATCACTAGCTAACAATAGCGCAACGATTGCCGAAAATTCCATAACGGTTTCTGCACAGAATGCGGCCGAAGCTGCTGCTACGTGTGGAAGCCAACCCGCCCCTCCACCAACCAACAGTCATTTCAATTATTCGCGTCAATCATTAGCCACAAAAGGAGCGGCCTTTACACCCACTGTCGACATGATTTCCGCGCCGATCGCAACCGAGGTTGCTGCTACGCGTGGAAACCTGACCCACGCAACTAACTTCACCAATCTAAATAATTTTCAATCGACGGAAGTGCCATATACTGCATCGTTTGCCCAAAAGGCTATGACATTCAGTGCGTACAGTGCGGCTGAAACTGCTGCCATGCATTCAATCCCCATTCCTAGCGTCGCATCAAACGCAAATCTCATTCCGCCAATCCAGAGTAAGTCTGGTTGGGTGGCGACGGTGTAGAGGTTAGTGTGTTGGCTTGTGACCCGTGCGGTGCAGGTTCAATCCCCATGGGGAACAACAACATACGCCACCCAATCACATGCCTCTACACCAAAAGGAGGATTTCTGCCTGGTAGTACAATGGAACGTTACCGAGTCTGAGTGCTCTGGGATTTGGATTTCCTTTTTATTTATAAAAATTAAAAAAAAAAAAAAAAAAAAAGTCTGGTTGGCCAAATGCGTCATCCGGGAATGTGACGTTTACGCTAAATGCAAAAAGCCTTTCAACTTCTTTAAATAATGCTTCCTTGCCCTATATTATGAGTTCCGCACCCGTTTTTACGAACCCTAAGCCCAGATTTGTACAATATCATGAAGGAGATCGACAGTTTGCTGAGTATAGCGAGTTTCACGGGAATAGAGACATTAGTTCCGCTTATATTACTCAGCCACCAGGATCACACAGCTCCGCGAGTTCATCAAGGTCTTCCAGGTTTTCCTCAAGCCGAATGCAAATCGAGTTGCAAAAAATTGAAGAAGATAATAGACTTAGGCAGGAAAGGGAAGCCGAGTACCTAAACAAAAAATACCATATCATAAGCCAGGGTGTTGATTCTTCGGATGCAGATGCAGATGACGATGACGCAAACACGGTACTAGCTTTGAAAATAAAGGTGAGCCAGTGGATTCCCGGGATGGCTGATAAGAGCCATCCTCACTATACGATCTTGGCTGGTGAACATCACCCTAACGTCATACCAACAATCCTTCAACAACGACATTTTTTTTTTTTTTTTCGGGGTGTGTGAGACTTTCTGCACTGGAGCACTCAGACTCAATACTGGTCCATTGTACTACCAGCCAGACACACCACATTTTACTGTGGGAATTTACTCGTTTTTCTAAGAAAAAACGAGAAGGCGCTTCAATGATAAGGAGCTTAGGTTTACAGCACTCACCATATCCGCACCAAATACCTGCCACCTGATACGAGCAAAAGCAGGACAATCACAGAGGAAATGTTCCGCAGTGTCGTCGCTCTCTCCACAGGTTTCGCAGTTGGTGGTGTCGCTTAGGCCTAGCACCTTAAGGTGTTTGGCAAAAGCGTAGTGTCCCGTAAGAACGCCAGTAGTCTGTCTGCAGTCTTTTCTGTTGAGAGACAACAAGAATGCCGCGAATTTCCCACAGACGTCGGGGAGCATTTGCTTAGTCTGTCTGCACCCTGGAGAGTCATGCCAACTGCGATTGTGTTCATAGGAAACCCAACCGTCAATGGAAGCCCTGACCGAGGACGCAGGCAGACAGATCGCTGGTTCAGGTCCTGAGAAGTCCCCCTCTGAGCCTTGTCTAGCAAGTTCATCGGAGATCTCATTTCCCGTGATCCCGTTATGACCCGGGACCCAGACAAGTTTAAGTGAATTCAACCTTCCGACCGAATTCAGAGATATCTTGCATTCACGTACTATTTTGGAGGTAGTTAAGGGTTTGAGTAAGGCCTTAAGCGCAGCCTGACTGTCGCTACAGACGCAGATACTTTGCCCCCTCCACCTGTTCCTCGTAACATAGTCCATGGCCATTAGGATAGCATAAGTCTCTGTTTGGAAGACTGACGCATATTTGCCTAACGGAAAGAAAAGTCTAACGTTATCGTTCTCCACGAAGACACCAGCACCAGATCCTTGATCGGTTTTGGAGCCATCCGTGAAGATTCGACTGCATTCCCTTCTAGGTTCAGAGTCCGGCCAGAGTCAGTCCTGGACGCGAGGAAAGTCGACCTCGGAGTTGCGCTTTAGCCGAAGTTCCGGTGTCATCGCATCAGACGGCATATCCATAAGACAGGAGTCGAAGGACAACCGTTGCGCAAGTTCATAAAAACTACAGTGCGAGTTATACCAAAAGCCACCTCTTCTAAGACGTGAGATAGCCTTGATTGTACAGCCCATGATGTAAACATCAAGGGGCGGAAGGTTCAATAGTGCATCTAGGCCGGAGCCAGGCGTGCTGGGGAAGGCCCCCGTGCAGCCGAGACATACCTGGCTTTGGAGTTTGGCAAAAGTAGCAGTGACGTATTTACGTGAAAGCTTGTTCCACCAAACAACCGATGCGTATGCTATAAATGGTCTTATCATAGCCATATAAATCCATAGGACTCTTTTCGGTGATAAGCCCCATGTCTTGCCGAAAGTGCCTTTGCACTGCCAGAAAACAGACAGCGCCTTGGCAGTCTTCAGCTCAACATGTTTGAACCAAAGAAGTTTGCTATCCAGGATGACTCCCAGATACTTTGCTTCATTGGAGAGTTGGATTGTGATGCCTTTTAGCACTGGCTGAGTCAACCCGACCAGCTTCCTCCTTCTCGTAAAGAGAACAACCTCAGTTTTAAGAGGATTGACCGAGAGCCCATTCCTAGTGCACCATTCGTCGATCACGTCAAGGGCCGCCTGCGCCTTGGCGCATACAGCCGCTAGGCATGATCCAACAGAAAGCAGGGCAACATCATCCGCGTACGCCTGAGCGTAAATATTAGAACTGTTGAGAGCGTTCAACAGAGAGTCGACCAGCATACACCACAGTGGAGACAGGACGCCGCCTTGCGGGCAGCTTCTGTTTACCCCCGCCATAATATAGCGGCCACAATCCGCATCCGCAACCAACGTTCTATTCATTAGCATTGCTTTAATCCACAACACCAATGGTCCGTCTACGCCGTGTTGTCTGGCGGAGCTGCACATGGTATCAAAAGTCGCATTGTCAAAAGCACCCTCAATATCGATGAAAATGCCCATCGCGTATTCTTTTCTGTCAAGCGCGCCCTCAATTCTACCAACTAGATTTTGGAGCGCAGTCTCGCAGGATTTTCCGCGTTGATAGGCATGTTGCATCTGAGATAGTGGGTGCAATCGCAAAGCAGTTTTGCGCACGTGAAGCTCGACCAGCCTTTCCATGCTTTTCAGCAAGAAGGAAGTCAGACTGATTGGTCTGAAGCTCTTGGCGAGCGAGTAGTCACTTTTGCCAATTTTTGGTATAAATGCCACTCTTACTGTACGCCAGGGTGTTGGAATGTATGCCAGTGCTAGGACAGCGGTGAAGATTTTCTTCATAGTCGGTAGCAACTGGTTTGTACACTGTTGCAGCATGGCTGGGTATATTCCGTCCGTACCAGGCGATTTGAAGCCGTCAAAAGACGCAAAGGCGTATTTAATGGCCTCGTCCGTCACCACGGCCTTCGCAATATACCAGCTACGCCGAGTTGTTTGTCTTGGCTCACTCATAGTCTCGGTAATCGGGGCTGGTTGTGAGTCAATTGTAATCTGGTTACCCGGAAAGCGAGACTCCAGCAGATAACTAAGAGTTTCCGCTTTAGTCTCAGTGAAGGTGCCATCAAGTTTTCTAAGTGAGTCCAGTTTGGCTGGTTTGCCCTTTTTCAGAACTTTAACCAACCTACTAGTTTCACCCAGTGTTTCAATCTTTTCGCAGAAATTCCTATAAGAAACACTTTTCGATACCCGAATTAGCCTCTTATATTCCTTCTGCTTCGATCAGTAGAGATTCCAGTCTGTCTCCAAATCAGTCTTGAGTGACCTATTTAGAAGCTTTCTAGCTTCTCTAAGAATTCTTTGCAGTTCCGAGCTCCACCAGGGAACCGGCGTTCTGCCAGGGGGTTTGCTTAATGGGCACGTCAGTTCAAAACAGCTAGTAATGACACAGCTTCCTCTACCTTTTGTCTCGTCCTGAGTTTGGTTGGAGTTTTTACAGTTTTCCCTAATTCCTCCCTGAAGCGTATCCAGTTGGTTTTTCTCGGATTCCTCCTCTCCTGCAAAGTTATGGCTTCGCATTCGATTTGGAATTCGATATATCTATGATCTGAGAGGGATGGCTCCGAAGAGACCCTCCAGTTGGTAATCGCCTTAAAGTATCTATTTGATAAAGTCAGGTCGATCACCTCCTGTCTTCTTGACGTCACAAAAGTTGGTTGCGAGCCAACATTGTGGATAGTAAGATCAGATGATAGAATGAAATCCAGGAGATGATTTCCTCGCATGTTGCATTTGCTACTGCCCCAAACCGTGTTTTGAGCGTTGGCATCGCAGCATATAACTAGGCCCATCTTCCTGGTGTCGCAATAGTCTATGAGTTCAGCCATTGCCCTTGGTGGTGGAGGCACTACTGAATCATAGGGGAGATAAGCTGACGCCACGACGAAGGTCGTCCAATCTCCATTCGTTCCGTAGCTGTAGCAACCAAATCTTGGCCACAAAATTGTCCAAGCTTAGTCACTGAGAGAAGGTTCGACACAGCAAGACAAGCCCTTGGTCTCTCGGACCGCTCGTCACAGAGTATCGTGGTGCCACGGACACCTCCAAGGCCAAAGATGCCATTTTTTCACACCCATGGCTCTTGTATGGATGTTATGTGGGCTTTTGTGTTCAACACGGAAAGCTTCTTACTGATGAGTGCAGTAGCAGCCTTGGAGTGTTGAAGGTAAATCTGAGTAAATCCAATCATTGGAAATACATCAGCTGGAAGTGTTCTAGTGGAAGGGTACGCAGAAGGTGCGCGCGCAGTTCCACCGACAGGAGCACTTGAGGCCTTCTTCCTCCGTTTTTTCCTGTTCGAGCTATTGGAAGGGGAGGCAGCGTTGGTTTCAGTCAGCTGGCTGGTTTCGGTTGGGGTAACCTCTGCCGACCTGCATCTCTTTGCCGTCGCCGCCGGGGAAGGGCACTTCTCAGCGCTTCCGCCTTCAACTGGCGGTGCAGTTTCTTTGCGCCGCACGATAGCCGCCTTTCTTCTTTTCCTCTTTCGCTGGCGCTTAAATGGACGCTGACAAGTGGACGCCGCCTCTGTGGCCCGTTTCACCTGTTCGGTTTCACAGGCCTCGTCGGCAGCATCGCACCTATCGGCTGTCTGTCTATTGGTCTGAAGATTAAGCGTATCAGGTTGAACCTCTCCGCCACTTTCTCCATTTTTCCAGCCCAGTCTACCGAACGTGTCGGAGATAGAGCTGCAGGAATCTTCGGAAGCAAACCTTTTCGCAACTCGAAGGTCAACGCCTGTACAGGCGGGGGTATAAGTATGTCGGTTGGGGCCTCCAAAATCCGTGCCCCGACCATGGTCGAAAAGACCACGGGTGGATTTTCGCCCATGCGAGTACCACCTGGAGTATTTATATCTTTTAGTTATTCCTGCATACTTGTTTTTTGGTTTGCTTCGCGATAGAGCTTTGACGGTATATAAAACGCCGCTATAACTCTAAAACCTCGGATCACGAGCGTATCGTACCGAGGTCCCCCTATCCACCACCCGGGGACGCGTAGGTAACCAACCCGCAACAACGACATACCTCTGGAGCTGAGGGTGGTGCTGAGAAGGAACTCACCATAGGCACCCCGCAACAGCCACATGGTTCCGCATCCGCACCACATGCGCACCACGCCAGCTATACTAAGTTTAATAATAGTGGCACGATACCAACGTTTGTCCAACAACCGCCACCACCCTGGTCGCAGACGAACGTAAATCCATCTGCGGATCACTTTTGGCTACCACCACAGAATTCCCGAATCTATCAGCCTACCGCCCCGGGTCCACACAATAATATAACAAGAAATCATCTAGCAGCACGCCACTTAATTCGAGACCTGCCCACCTTTGATGGGTGTAATGTATAAATATATGAATGCATGTAATCTCTTTTACGTACTCTCTTTTATGTAAACTAGAACCAGACAGACTCTCACTCAAGTGCAAATACTGATACAAGAGTCAGTCTGGCTGGTCCGAGTCTTCGCCTAATTCGCTTCTTGAAATAATAAATGTAATTAAACCTGAAACTGCTCTTTGTTTAATTTGTGTGGATACATTACAATTGGCGATGAGGAAACAAAAAAAAACCAAAGCACGTGCGAACATTTAAATTTATGTTATTCGTTGAGAATTCGAGTTCGGACAGTCAAGATATTCCGACCAGTGTAAAAAAGCAAGATTTCCACGATCGGCTTGATTGCAACAAACATAAAGCCAACATGTCTTTAATAGGAGAACTACCAAAGTACAATCACGAGACACGAGCTTAATGAATTCAGCATTTACAAGTGTAAAATAGAGCAATTTTTCATAGGAAATAAAATAATTAAAAGTGAGCAAAAAAGGTCGTTTCTGCTTATATCACTCCACGACGATACTCTTAAGCTCTTAACTAATTTAATTTACCCATCTTCACCTGACAATACGGAATATGTAACGCTCGTATCCGCATTGGAGGGGCGTTTTCAGCCTGCTGTGTCGGGATTCGCCGAGCGATATAAATTTTACACATCGCACAAAGATGAAGGGGAATCGTTAATACAATGGACAGCACGTGTGAGCAGCCTCGGGAAACCCCTATAAGCCCGCATATGAAAAGCCCGCGTAACAAAAGCCCGCACGCCAAATTATGAAAAAGCCCGCATGACATAAGCCCGCACAATTTATTTTCAGATTTAGCCCGCATATGATGCGGGCTTATTGTTTTGTTATTCACCTCATCACTTCAATTTTAAAATTTTTAAAGCCAATCAAATCGCTTGAAAGAAATATTTGTTCCGAGTAATATGGAGGGGGATGTAGTTATTCACCACACTCACCTTTTCCCCTCTTTTTTTTTGAAAACAAGTAAAATTTCTTAAATTTTTTTTTTACCATATCCACCTCTACCCCTCCTAAATTGAAATTGGTCAATATCTCTCATTGAATATTTAGTCGTCCTAAAAAGAACGATTTTGGTTCATAGAACCACCAATACACAAAATCACTTCACTTTCACTGGATTGGGAGCATCCGCACTGCTCCAGGCATCGACGAAGAATGCGACAATTCAGAAAAATACCACTTCTTATATACACTTTGTCGAAGACATTTCGAATTGAAAATATTTTTGACAACCAATCAAAACTCTTGCAGGATATATTTTACACAACTTCCCTCTCCGTGATTCTCATGATTTCTTGAATCTTACAGATGGATTTCTGTGTGAATTCAATGGATTTTAAATGTACATTTAAATGGGCTTATTTGTTTGTGTTTATGGCGCATGCCAGATGGCCAGCTTATACCCTTAGCGGAGCAACGAAGTTGCGTGAGCGTGCTAAACCCTGCGGAGAGATAGTTTAAATCCTAAGAACCCACGAAGCGGGCCACCTAGGCAAAAATGATTACTAAAAGGATTTCCTTCTTCATTATTTTCAGAGTTTCGAATAGAAAAAAAGGATGAAAGGATGAAACAAACGAAACAAAAAAAGTGTATACAAACAATTCAAATAAGCGCCGAATTGAAAAGATAAGGCGAATTTATGCGCATCATGTCGGGTCTATGTAGCCCGCTCGCGGAATCTTAGGATTTAAACTGGTTTTTCCACTAAATAAACGAATAATTCCAAATATGAACTCCATTTACTCGCATGATTTGCGGTCTGCTTTAATCAAATGTATACAAATTCTGTCCATTTTATGAACTTTTTTCTCTTTTATTGGGAGGAATGCTATTATTTTTCAATGGTAAGAGCATCTATTCAACACATGTACTATCCGCACTTGGGCTATGGTTATTTCCTAAACAATTGCGTGTTAAAATAGAAGTAATGTACATTTAAAATCCATTGAATTCACACAGAAATCCATCTGTAAGATTCAAGAAATCATGAGAATCACGGAGAGGGAAGTTGTGTAAAATATATCCTGCAAGAGTTTTGATTGGTTGTCAAAAATATTATCAATTCGAAATTTCTTCGACAAAGTGTATATAAGAAGTGGTATTTTTCTGAATTGTCGCATGCATTATAGGGAAAGGTCCAAAAATGCCAGACATCCTAAACACCAATCCAGGAACCGCCACCACCGCAGATGAAAAGGCAGAAGCGTTAGCTCAATACTTCGAAGGCAACTTCAACCCGTCGCCTCCGAACGACCCCGCATTCATTTCAGAAGTCGATGCCGCAGTCAGAAGCGTCGAAGGAATGAGAGCCGTAAATACTACATTTAGCGAAGCGAATACAGCCGACGACCCCATGGAAAATGATGCCTTATCAACGCCAGAGGAAATCGCTGACATTATTCACAGCAGTCACTCCAAGAAATCAACCGGACCGGACAAAATATCCAATTTCGTCCTAAAGAAGCTGCCACAAACCATCATGATCCTGCTGGCTATAGTGATGAATAATTGCCTCAACAATTCATACTTTCCCAAAAAATGGAAGACCGCTAAAATAATAGCCATTCCAAAGAAAGCCGACCGCAACAACATCACAGGATACAGACCGATATCGCTCCTTTGCAGTATAAGCAAAATACTTGAGGAACTCATACTGCGGAGAGTGAAAGATGTCTGCAGCCAGTTACACGTTATACCGGACATACAATTTGGATTCCGCGAAAAACACTCTACACTGCACCCACTAATGAAGTTTCACCATGATGTCACGAAGGCTCTTAACAACCACCAAGTTACTGTCGCGTGCTTCCTAGATGTGGAGAAGGCATTCGATTCTGTTTGGATCCAAGGACTTATTTACAAATTAAAACAGCTAAGATTTCCTATCCCTCTCATTAACATAATCTTTAGTTTTCTTCACTCCAGGTCCTTTTTCGTGCAAATAGAAGACAGCCAATCACAAACCAAATGCATCAGAGCCGGTGTCGCCCAGGGGTCAAAGCTAGGTCCACTACTCTTCAACATCTTTACTTCCGACCAGCCCCAGCTCGAAGATAGAACCAACAGCTGCCTTTTCGCAGACGACTCCGCCACATACAGCAGCTCGATGTCCCCAAAAATAGCGGTGCGAAGAGTGGAAGCCCACATCACGAAGCTTTTCCACTACTACCAAAAATGGGGCATACGAATCAACACGGCCAAATCCGAATTGATCTGCATTAGAAGACCTGTTACCGGAAGAACCAGAGTTAGGTCAGCCACCAACTGTCGAAATATCATCCTGAAGTTACCTGACGGATCATCACTTTCAACCGCCAACAACATCAAGTATCTGGGAGTCAACTTCAACGAACGATTCAAGTTCAACCCACACCTGAACTCTATCCTCAGGAAGGCTGCCTTCGCATTTCACCGCATCTACCCATTGATGAAGAAGCAGAACGGACTTAGTAAAAAGACCAAACTGCTGCTGTACAAACAGCTCATCAGGCCGGTAGTAACTTACGGTTTTCCCATTTGGTACACCATATCAAAAACATATATGAAGAAGCTGGGCGTTTTTGAGAGAAAACTCTTAAGGATCTGCACAGGACTCCATTACGATCCAATCCGGAAGAAAAACGTAAGAAGTTCAAGACTCTACGAAGAAGCCAGCATCACACCACTGGAAAAGTACATGGTCACACTTTTCCAAAAACTACTTGGGAATACCTCCAGCCATCCAAACCTACTAGTCCGAAGAATAGCGGACGTTCAACACATCTCAGAGCATCGGTACCTTCACGTACTAGCTTTGCTTAACGAGGATCTTTTCCCAAGAGACACCGACAGGGCAACTATTCCCTTCTACGAATCGACCGAGACAACCCACCATCGAGGATAATACCAAGATGACCAACCCTCTCAACCACCACAATAACATCGACACCCGGATTTGAACACCCTGAGGTCAACCCAGACAACGATGCATACCTCGAGTATGAATCTGAGAAAACAAGAACAAAATATGTAAATATAATTATAAAACAAAATCATTTTATACCGTTGGGCCCCTGTTGTTGAGCCAACACATTTAAATATTAATTATTCATTACCGTATTGTTAACTAGAATTAAGCCAAATTGTATATATAAAAGTTCAATAAAAACCAAAATGTAAATGTAATGTAAATGAATTGTCGCATTCTTCGACGATGCCTGGAGCAGTGCGGTTGCTCCCAAAACAGTGCAAGTGAAGTGATTTTGTGTATTGGGTTCTATGAACCAAAATCGTTCTTTTTAGGACGACTAAATATTCAATGAGAGATATTGACCAATTTCAATTTAGGAGGGGAAATGAGGGGTAGAGGTGGATATGGTAAATAAATCGGTTCTTTTTAGGACGACCAAAAAATTTTTAAGAGATTTTACACGTTTTCAAAAAAAAAAGAGGTGAATGTGGTGAATAACTACTTCACGCCATTTTCGAAGCCACAAAATATTTTCTATAAGAGTTTTGATTGGTTTACTTCAATTTCCAAAATCACAGAAAAGAGATTTATTAAGGGGAATTTCATATTTCCCCATGACATGCGGGCTTTTGTGGTGCGGGCTTTTGTGATGCGGGCTTTTGATATGCGGGCATTCGTGTGCGGGCTTTTGATATGCGGGCAAACGGACCCAACCCGCAGCCTCGGCAGGGGGTGCGATTTTGAAACACATTTGGAAATGCTGCTTCGTGACAAGTTTGTGATGGGCTTAGGCAAGAGCGCAGAAAAAGATAAACTTTTCTTAGAGTCCAAATGATGTCAATCTTACTCTAGAAAAATGTCTTCAAGTAGCTCAAACAGTAGAATGTGTGAGACAACAGTACAAAACGGAAAATTTCGATGAGACCGATGCAAAAGGGTTTTACAAAATGCAGGGAGTCAGACAAAATCGTGACGTCACAGCTATGGAGAAACACCAACCATTTGTGAAAAAAATCGGAAGAGATCAAACGGCATCATCAGGTCCCGGTAGTGCCGTTTTAAGAATTATGTGTGCAAAATATGTAACCAAAAAGGTCATCTTAGACAATTGTGTAGTATGCGTAGTAATAAAAGTAGAAATTATAATAATTATATTAGCGATAATAGCGGTGTGCCTAATACTAGTGATTATAAAGTCAATGTTAATAACGAAAATGAACACGAATTATCGATTTTCTACTTTAGAACAAATTCCAATTTCAGTCCATTAACATCCAGCGTAACTGTGAACGGAATTCCATTAGTTATGGAAATTGATAGCGGCGCTTCAATTTCCGCCATTTCAAAGGATCTTTTTGATAAACATTTTTCGAATTTAATACTTAAAAAATCTAGCCTAATACTTAAAACTTATTATGGAGGTCTATTAAATCCAGTTGGCGTTGGAATATTTAATATTTCATATACCTACATAAGAATGTGACAAGGCCACTCGAAGTTTTTGTGATAGAAAATGGAGGGCCCCCGCTGTTAGGTCGAAACTGGATGCATGCTTTTAACATAGGAATTAGAGAAATTAATCACATAAAAAATTCGGATAGCATGCTAAGAAATTTATTCGCAGATTATGCTGAAATTTTTGACAGACGTTTAGGCTGTTTTAATAAACATAAAGTGACATTGAAATTAAGAGAGGGAGCTAAGCCAAAATTTTTTCCACCTCGTAAGTTACCTTTTTCATTAAAAGAAAAGGTTGAAAATGAACTTAAAAGATTAGTTGATTGGAATATTCTAGAGCCTGTTTCATATAGTGAATTGGGAACTCCTATTATACCCATATTAAAAAAAAGATGGCTCGGTAAGAATTTGTGGTGACTACAAAATAACATTAAACCCTGAATTGCTGGTCCCACAGCACCCTCCCCCAAGATTAGAAGAGATATTTTCTGAAATTGATGGATCCACTGAGTTTTCGAAAATTGATTTATCTATGGCCTACCAACAGCTTGTCCTAGATGAAGAGTCTAGCAATCTGACAACTATTTCAACGACAATCGGTCTGTTTAGGTACACCAGAATGGTGTATGGTGTGGCAAGTGCACCTGCCGTTTTCCAAAAAACAATAGATAGTCTTTTGTTGGGCATTCGAGGGGTCAAAGTTTTTGTAGGTGATATCCTTATATTTGGAAAAACTCAGGAGGAACATGTAGAGCGGTTGGAACGAGTTTTCCGTAAATTAAAAGACGCGGGGCTTAAAGTGTCAAGAGACAAGTGTGAATTTTTAAAGACTTCTATTACTTACCTCGGACACGTCATTGACAAAAATGGCCTGCATAAGGACGAGAAGAAAGTAGAAGCTATATTGAACTTGTCTGCACCAAAGAACATTTTAGAACTGCAATCCTTTTTAGGCGTGGTTAATTTTTATAGACAGTTCATGCCAAACATGGCAACATTTGCTTCGGCTTTATATGAGCTCTTACCCGATAAGTTTGAATGGGGCTTTAGACAACAAAAAGCGTTTGAAGAGGTTAAGTTTGAATTGTCTAAAGACACATGTTTAGCTCATTTTAATCCAAAGTTAAAATTGAAGTTAATAGTAGACGCAAGCTCTGTGGGGTTAGGTGCGGCATTAGTGCATGTTTATGAAAACCTATTAGAAAGACCTATTTCGTTTGCCTCAAAGAGGCTTACAGCCACTGAGATGAAATATTCGCAGATAGAAAAAGAAGCGCTGGCAATAGTGTACGGGATAAATAAATACCATCAGTATCTTTTTGGAAATAAGTTCATAGTAGTGACCGACAACAAACCCTTAGTGTCTATTTCATTCCATCGCTATCAGCCAACAGATTGCAAAGATATGCTCTGTTTTTATCGGGCTACACATATGAGGTTCAGTATATAAACTCTAAAGCAAACATAGCCGATTATTTCTCTCGAGCGGTAGAAAATGCTCTTCGCGAAGAAATCGAAAGTAGTCACGGTCTGTGGGCCAATGACGTGTTTGTGAATTATGTGAGAGAAGGAATCAGTTCAATTGTTAAATTTGAAGATATTCAAAAGGAATCCTTCAAGGATGTAATTTTACATTGGCCAAATAAATGCCCTGATCACACGTTATTTTAATAAGAGAAACGAGCTGTCTGTGGAATCAGACGCAATTTGTTGGGGCAATAGAATTGTTGTAGCAGAATATTTACAAAAAAACCGTAATAAACGAACTACATAGGTCTCATTTAGGGATTGTAAAAATGAAGGGGTTGGCGAGAGCTTATGTGTGGTGGCCTTCCATCGATAGACAGCTAGAAGACGTCTCGAATGCCTGTGAGCAGTGTTTGCCCTTTAAGAATAGCACCTCAAAAAACCCGCGAATAAATTGGAGTTGGTCAGAAAAACCATGGGAAAGAATTCACCTAGACTTCATGGGCCCGGTTTTTCGAACTATTTTTTTAATATTGGTCGATGCCCACAGTAAGTGGTTAGAATGAATAAATATGAGTAGTAACAATACCAGCTCAAAGACAATTGAGCAGGTTAGATCAATTTTTGCTCGTTTCGGCTTGCGAAAAACTGTAGTTACCGATAATGGCAAGTCATTTATATCGAACGAGTTCGAAAATTTTCTGCGTAGAAATGGCATAATAGACGTCACATCCCCAGTAGGCCATCCCGCTTCAAATGGTCAAGCGGGAAACGGTGTAAAAATAGTAACGACAGCCAGGGCCGGTTCCAGCCAAACAAGTGCCCTGTGCGAGATTTACAGAAATCTCCCTATTTTGAGTTAGATTCTCTTTGAAGTTGCAATATTGCAAGTGATGTGAGTTATTGTGCAAAAATGCAGCACAGATGTGATGGATGTTGCTATTTTGGGCTTATTTCAATTTTTTTTTTTGTTTTAAATGCAAATGGCAGTATCAGCGCAAGGTAAAATTAATTTTTCTTACTCTTAGCAATGCGCCCCGGAATTTGGCGCCCTGTGCATTTGCACATCTTGCATATATGGTTAGGCCGGCCCTGAAGACAGCTCTTAAAAAGGCATTACATTCGAAAGATTCGAATAATAATTTAAATGAATTATTGGACGCGTTTTTAATGGACTATAGGAATTCTATTCATGGCACTACTGGTTTATCTCCTGCTCTGTTAATGTTCAATAGAAATACAAGAACAAGATTCGATTTAATAAACCATTTTAGAGAAGAAAACAAATTGATTTTTAATAAAATAAAACAAAATGTAACAACCAAAAAAAAATATTATATCGGGAAAAAAGAAAGGAAATTGATAATTAATGATTCAGTAATGGTAAAAGATTTCACCGTCCCAGGCAAAGTTCAATGGACTAAAGGAAAAATCACTCGTATCTTAGGCAAACGATATTGGATGGTGTGAATAAAAACTGAGGGAACACTCCGAGTAAACCCTCTTGAGGGAAGTGTTTTCCTAAAAGGGAAAAATTTCCCTCAAGTAGGTTCATCCCCTCAAGTTGAAGTTTTAAAAATTGAGTGTAGGACTGTCAAATTGAACTGTGAAGTTGCTTATTATTTGCCAAGTGAAAGTGAAATATAAATATGTTTTTAAACGTACAAACGCGAAAAATAAAAAATTATAGTTCTCGGCGTTTCGGTCGCGCGGGTGATAACTTTAAGAGCCTGTATAAATTCGAATTCCACAATGTAGAGTGGTTAAGCACTCATTTCCTTTCCTTACCAAACTTTGAAAAAATAAAAATCTTTTTAAGATACATTGGAAACCCGGGTTTCCAAGTTGGAGTTGGTGAGGATATTGGAATCCATAGATCCACCGTATCGAAGATAGTGTGGCAGGTGGGTTGCGCTATATGTGCAAAAGCACATTTATGGATCAAATTGCCATCGTCGATGGAGGAAATGAGAGAAGCAAAACAAGAATGGCAATCCAAATACTGTTTTCCTAGTGCAATTGGCGCTCTAGATTGCACTCATATAGAGATTGTAAAGCCTCATTTGCATGGCGATGAGTATCTAAATCGTAAGGGCTATTTTTCTTTTAATGTGCAAGCAACGTGTAATGCTAAAGAGTGTTTCACAAGCGTTGATGCCCAATGGCCCGGAACTGTCCATGACTCACGAATTTGGCGAAATTCAGCTGTGTTTGCTGTAATTAATGATAATTCACCTGGAGCTATCCTCCTTGCAGATGAAGGCTATGGTCTGACACCATGGATCATGACACCTTTTAAAAATCCAACCACAGAAGCTGAAAAGAAATATAATAAGTTGCATACTCGTGAAAGAGTAATTATTGAACGCATGTTTGGACAAGTGAAACGAAGATTCACGAGTTAGACTAGCTACAGTTAGAGTGCCAAAAATTATAATAGCTTGTTTTGTTTTACATAACATAGCAAAATATCTATACGACGAAGACTTCAAAATGAGTGAGATCTCAATGTTCCAAGAAGCGCCTATACCGGAACCTTCTCAAGAAAATAATACTATTTATAAAAGAGGAAAATCCAGAAGAAACGAAATTACTTCAATTATTCAAGGTTTTGTTATTTGATGTTTTTTATCTTCCTTTTTTCATGATAATGGTTTATGTATTTGTTCCTTTATGTAATACTTTGTTCCTTCTTGAAGTAAAATAATAAATTAATTTAATTTTTATCTCAAAAAGTAATATAGGTATGCCTTTTGATTAATTTTGTTTATTGTTCAGTAAGTCTATTTCTAATAACAATTTTTCTTTTTGTAAGATAAATATTTCCTTCTGTTGATTGTTCAGTTCTTTTTTTTTGCTGGTTTAACTCCTTTTGTTGAGTAAGCACTTCTTTTTGGAGCTTAAGTACCGAATATTGGTTAACTGAGCATTGATTGTTCTGATTTATTTTTTTATGTGTTGGCGTAACCTGCAACAATTGTGGAATACTCCTTGACGGCCCTGGTAGTTCTTCCCCTTGAAGCAGGGTGTCCTCAGCTAAAATACAATCTTTGCTGGTACCCGGCAACCCACATTGTACTGCACCTGTAATTCAATTAAATGTTTTAAATTGTATTTAATAATTGTACATTTTCACCTTTAAAAAACAAAAAAATACTCACCAGGTATTTTGTTCAGAATAGGATTAGTTTTGTAATCCATGAGATTTAGCAGCTGCTCTTCATGCGATTTCAATATTATTGGAAAATTTCCTGTCTTTTTTTTATCTCCTATTGCTTTGATGCGTCCCTTCATATTTTCAATTTTTTTTCTTATTTGGGAGCTGGCCAACTGAATGGCATACATTTGTCTAACTTTTTCTTCCACAGCTTGAAGCGCATCTAGCTTTTTCATTTTCATCGCTGGAGTTTGGTTTTTTTCAAAAAGACATGGATAAAATTGAATAATTTGTACAAAATCTTCTTCCTCCATGCCAAATCTCTTTTTTTTTGTCGGTTTTTCTCTAACTTCGTCTAAGTACTCTTCGTCCGAATAATTGTCTATTCTGTAGTTTAAAAAAGTTCCTCTCAAGCACCCTCAACTTTTACGAGTGTTCCGTCAATGAAATGCAATTTTATTCGCACCAAAATCAAGGGAACCCTCAACTGTCAAAATGTGTGAGTGGAGAGTTTTCGTTAAGTTTAACGAGAAACATTTTTATTCACCTCAAATCGAGTGTTCCCTCTAAAAACTTGAGGGAACACTCACACTCAGTTTTTATTCACACCACCCATTATCTTGTTGAAATTGTTTCTAAAAACAATGTCATTTGGAAACGTCATATAAACCAAATCAGATTTTGTTTAAATAACCATAATGATATGTACATTCCTGTAACTTTAAATGATTCTAATATAAAAATTCCATTAAGAAATACAAGCTCTGTTAATGAACATAACGAAATGAATTCAAATGTAAACAGTGTTCCCAAAAAAAGTAGAGCTAACAAAGATTGGTCAGCACAGCAAATCAAGGATAGATATCCTTTAAGATCGCGTATAAATTCTGAAAATCAGATGAATTATATACATTAATTGAATTATTAAAAAAAAAAAAATTTTAAATTGAAAAACTAGATACTAGAACATATCATTTTTAAATTGTCCATCATAAAATTATGAAAATCAGATGACATAATTAGACGTAAGAATTAAACTAGAAAGTACAATGGAAAAAAGAAATATTATAGAAATATATTTTTTGTTGTTTAAATTGTAACAATAAACTAAGCGAATTACGGGGGAAGTTGTAATGTATAAATATATGAATGCATGTAATCTCTTTTACGTACTCTCTTTTATGTAAACTAGAACCAGAAAGACTATCACTCAAGTGCAAATACTGATAGAAGAGTCAGTCTGGTCTGAGTCTTTGCCTAATTCGCATCTTGAAATAATAAATGTAATTAAACCTGAAACTGTTCTTTGTTCAATTTGTGTGGATACATCACAATGGGAATCCCGCGGAATGGCCACTCTTTATCGCCAGTTTCAATCGTAGTACCGAACTAGGGGGGTTTGTCGATGAGGAAAACCTGATACGACTACATGGAGCTCTGAAAGAGTGAAAGGTGATGCGCTGGAAGCAGTTCGAAGTCTAATAATACAGCCAAACGTGTGATTGAGACCCTTAGGATGTTGTACGGCAGACCGGAGCTAATTGTTAACACTTTGATCCGTAAAATTTGTAGTACGCCCCCTCCAAAGGCAGACAAACTCGAAAGTATTGTCACCTTCGCCATAGCAGTGCAGAACCTTTGTGCTACTGTTGAGGCGTCGGGTATAGTGGATCATCTTTCTTATCCGATGCTGATCCAAGAACTCGTAAATAAACTTCTTCCGAATCTGCGTCTTAATTGGGCTATTCACAAACATGCACTACCCGCCTTTACGCTCGTACATTTCAGTTCGTGGATGTATGCGATGGCCGAAGCGGCCAATGGAGTTCTCGTTTCTGCGCCGTTCTCAGCAGCCGAGGAAACTATAGTCCGAAAAAAAACTGCAAAGATAGAGGGCACGTCAATGCTCTCTTTAAAGAGAGCGAACAACGGAATTCCAAAGTAGAACGCAAGTGTTGCATCTGTGGTGGCCACTGTGCTTCGGTAGCGGATTGCATACAGTTTCTACAGTCAGACCGAACAGCGCATTGGGAACAAGTGAGGAAGAACCAACTATGCAGTAAATGCCTAAAGAGGCACCTGAAATACAGATGCAAATCAGAGTTCGTTTGCGAGAAAAACAATTGTGTTTTGAAACATCATCAACTACTTCACAATGACGCCAAGCAGGCCACATCTTCGTCGGACACCGGAACTGTTGGTGTGCATTCAGAGGACCCAACCGATGGTCGGAGTTACAACACGGATCCTGTCCTGTTTCGCATAGTGCCTGTATTCCTCTACGGAAAAGGGATAAAGATTAAAGCGTTTGCACTTTTGGATGATGGATCATCCGTAGCATTGATAGGCAGTTAAATGTACAAGGGACCCCGAAGCCCCTCTGTTTGAAGTGGACCGGAAACACCTCGCGCTATGAAAGTCACTCCGAATTGATAGACCTGCAGATATCTGGTACCAATGTGAACGCGGAAAAGTTCTCACTGGCAGACGTTCATACGGTCGAAAAGCTCCGCCTCCCGACTCAAACACTAAATCCAGATGAGCTGCAGAAGAAGTTTGGGCATCTAAAGGGACTTTCCATCGATTCATATAAGAGAGCTGTTCCCCGGTCGCTGATAGGCGTAAATAACGCCCATCTCGGTTTTCCGCTAAAATCTAAGGAGGGAGGTTGGAACCTGTCGCGACTAAAACTCGCTTGGGATGGGTGGTTCACGGCAACTTCATGGGACACGAAGATAAAAACCAACTTAGTAGCAACGGTAGAACTCACAACTTCCACGTTTGTAAATGTAACGATCCAGATCGCTTAGTGAAGGACTTCATCTGCGACGACAATTTCGGAACTTTAGGATCACAAAAGATCATAATGTCTCAAGACTATGTTCGAGCTCTGGACATACTTAACAACCTATAGATCCGTAAGGATGGACGGTTCGAAACGGCGCTCCTATGGAAATTTGATCAAATCGGACTGCCCGACAGTTACCCCATGGCTAGAAGAAGACTATTGTGCCTCCAAAAACGGATGGAACGAGACCAAGGATTATCTGAAACGCTCAACAGGAAAATCGACGACTACGTCCTGAAAGGCTACGCTCGGAAGCTCACGTTCCAGGAAATAATCGAAGGACGGAGTCGATCATGGTATCTACCTGTATTCCCAGTAGAAAATCCGAATAAACCCGGAAAAATCCGACTCGTTTGGGACGCGGTGGCCACAGTCCATGGAACTTCGCTTTTAAGGAGTTTGATAATGCATGCACTGTAAAATCAGCTGGAAAAGAAACTCTGGAAGCTATTGGTAAAGGAGCTATACAATTTTTTGGTATATTAAAGATATCATTAGAGGACGTATGGTTTGTGCCAAAGATAACGAGAAATTTGTTTTCTGTCTTAGCGGCTCAAGACAGAAATAGGAATAGTGAGTTCAACTCAACAGCAACAAAGTGCTTACTCAAGGTCAATGGGAAGGTAGTGTTATGCGGAGATCGAAATATGAATGGATCTTTGTATAGGGCAGCTATTGAGCCTGTTTTATCTGAAAGTGAATCGGGGGCTAACGTTGCAAAAGCAGACGGTTCAAAATTGCAGTTGTTTATTGAAAGGTGGGGACACCAAGACAAAAGACACGTAATAGATATGCTTAAAAAAGAGTTAGGCATAGACGTTAAGTTGACAAGAGAAATCTGCGAACCGTGTATTTTGGGCAAGGCACATCGTATGCCATTTGGGACCAGGAGAAAGGCAACAAGACCTGGCGAGTTGTTTTCCACTGATGTTGTAGGACCCTTTCATGAATCTTTTACGAAAAAGCGGTATTTAGTCGTGTTTAAGGACAGCTACAGGAAATATCGATACGGTTTCGTAATGAAAGAAAAATCAGACGTCAAAATTGTTTTGAAACAAGTGTTAGCAAACGTAAGTACGCTTAAACACTCGATCGTAGAGATGCTGAGTGATAATGGCGGAGAGTTTGACTGTGCTGATGTGAAGCAAATTCTAGCAGATAACGGAATTATTCAGAGGCTGACAGCGCCGTACACACCACAGCAGAACGGCGGCAGTGAAGTGGATAATAGAACAGTCATAGAGATGGCGAGGACATTTAAGTATGCAAACCGTGAAGCTGAATTTCCTGATGCAATGTGGGCAGAGCTAGTAACATCGGCAATTTATGTTCTTAACAGAACAGGCAAATCATCCAAGGAAGGTGTTAGTCCATATGAACTATGGTTTGGAAAGAAAGGATCAAGCATCTACGTATTATTGGATCGCCCTGCTTTGTTCCAGTAAAAAAGAGAAAGAAAATGGACAAGAAAGCAGTTAAAGGATTCTTAGTGGGTTATGATGGCGACGAACGT
The DNA here is from genome assembly GCA_949715645.1 of Portevinia maculata. NCBI lineage: Eukaryota > Metazoa > Arthropoda > Insecta > Diptera > Syrphidae > Portevinia > Portevinia maculata. The sequence continues at coordinate 76,046,176 of OX454527.1, forward strand.
TACCGAATTTACATAAAAGAAGAACACACAATTATGTTGTCAAGAGATGTTCAATTCCAAGAGAAACCCGTAAATTGCGATGAGGAAGTCAGACTACCTATGAGAAATATCGATCACATCGATGATCATATCGAGAAACAGCTTGAAGACGAACACATCGAGAACAATGATGAAGACGATAACACCGGAGAAGAAGGACAAGATGAAACGCTCAACGATGAAGAATATGAGACTGGAAATGATTCGGATACGGAATATGAGAGTGTTCCATTAGAACAAGGACGTGAAATGAGGGATAGATTCGCGATCAAAAGACCTAAGCATCTAGAGGATTACGCTTTGGAGATAGAGCACTTTGCTACCATAGCGGAGGATCCTGATTCTTATGAATATGCATTAGGAAGCCTCAATAATGGTGAGTGGCAAAAGGCCATAGACAAGGAGATGTTTTCGCTAAAGGAGAATCAGACTTGGAGATTGACCGAACTGCCAGCAGGTGCGAAGGTGATTCCGTGCAAATGGGTATTCCGCTTGAACAAGAATCCGGATGGCAGTGTTGACAAATTTAAAGCGAGGCTTGTCATCAAAGGTTTTAACCAGCGTCATGGGATAGACTACAACGAAACATTTAGTCCAGTTGCAAGATTAGGAACTATTCGTTCAATTCTTAGCATCGCAGCGAGCGAAAGAATGCATTTGTCACAGTTCGATGTATCAACAGCGTTCCTCCATGAAGAATTAGAAGAGACAGTGTTCATGAAGCAACCTCAAGGGTACGATGACGGAACTAGTAAAGTGTGTCAGCTAAGAAGAAGCCTTTACGGACTCAAACAAGCACCAAGATGTTGGAACAAGCGGCTCGGGGAGTTTCTTCAAAAACTTGGATTTAAGGCCAGTGATGCAGATCCGTGTTTGTACATCCGAGAATTAAATGGTAAGAAATTAGTGCTGGTAATCTATGTGGATTATGGCCTTATAGTAGCAACAGATCTAGGGGAGTTGAACGTATTCATTGAAGAAATGAAGTCGGAGTTCAAAATACTTTCAAAGGAAGCAGTGTACCTTTTGGGGATTGAAATCGATCAAAAGGAGGATTTCATAAAAATAAGCCAAAAAACACATGCCCTGAAGATTTTGGAGCGTTTCAATTTTTCGGAATGTAAACCAGTTTCAACACCCATGCTGAAAGGTTCAGAGATTTCCTCACCAGGGAAAGATAACGATACAACGCAGAAGTTTCTCTATAGACAAGCCGTAGGAGCACTAATGTACTTAATGCTTGGTACTAGACCAGACCTTGCATATAGTGTGGGAGTTTTGTCAAGGACGCTCGAAAATCCATACGCAGAAGACATCATAAGACTGAAGATAGTTTTTCGGTATGTAGCTGGGACTTTAGATCTTGGGATTGTTTATCGTCGGAACTCAAGACAAGGTGTTTTGGAAGTCTACAGTGATGCTGATTTTGGAGGATGCGTTAAGACAGGACGATCAACAACTGGTGTAATTGTGAAGTATGCAGAGGGGCAGTTACCTGTGCCCATGTTCTGTAACTCATGCGATAACTCTTCGCATCGAAAACTTTGGAACACAAAATTCCACCGTTTATCGCATGTGGAAAGAAGTTGTGTTCTGTAACTCTATGCGATAAAATATACCTTGGTTACTTTTATTATCATGGGAAATTGGAAGGATTGTCAAAATACTGGAAATCGAAGGGTAGTTTGGCGAGGAAATTCAGTGTGTATTTACATGTCGTTGGGATAGGAGCGGTGTAGCGCGACTTTTTAGCGGATTATCGGAAAATTACGTGTTTCTGTTGAATTTTCAAAAATACGATGATCGCTCGTTCTGCTAGACTCAGACAAATTTTTTTGAAATTAATCTGATCCTAACGCTATGTTCTATGTTGATGAATTTAATGAAGTTAAAATTTTGCATTTATTTTGTCTGTCTATGAAAAAAATAAATGAAATATATTTTTTCTTTTAAAACAAGAACCTTTAGTCTCTCTTGTTGGATGTACCAAGCTGTTTATTTTTATAGCAACACAGTTCCAAGAATGTTCAAAATGGATCTTATTTAAGTGCTTGCTGAATTCTTTCGACAGAATGTACATACATAGGTACCTATACCTACATTCTTCTCCACTAATTCTGACTGTTTTTATTAGTTATTTTTTATTTCTTTTGCATTTTTTTAAACGTTGAACTTGATCAACGAACTGTATATTTTGTTAAATAAGAAATCAAAAATGTTCACTGTCCACTATCCGTTTAAAATTGTTCAATATCCCTTTCTCGCAAGCCAATTGAAATGTGATAAATTTTGACAGTTGAAGTGAATAATTTATCGCATTCGAAAGTTACAGAACACCGATTTATCACATATTTCCAGGAGTTTCATTTCACAATGTTTCATGTGGTATAGTTTTCGCATCGCATAGTTACAGAACACGGAAATGTGATATAATGAAATTTTGTTTCGATTCACATCGTTCATGTGATAAATATAACGATGCGATAGTTACAGAACACGGGCACTGCATAAGTCAAAGGCAAACGGTAGTTGCAACTTCAACAACAGAGGCAGAAATCATTGCAGCAAGCGAAGCCGCCAAGGAGGCCATTTGGCTGAAGAGACTGTTTCGAGGAATCATCAAACTTGAGCGTGTTCCACTCATTCAAGTTGACAATTCAGCAGCCGTGAAACTTGCTCAGAATCCAGAATTTCATAGAAGAACAAAGCACATTTCCATGAAACATTTCTTTGTTCAAGAAAAGGTCACAGATGGAAAACTCAGAATCCAAGAAGTATCAACTGAACATCAAGTTGCAGACATAATGACGAAAGCTCTTTTGAAGATACGACTACGAATCCTGTGTGACCAAATGGGACTTGTATAAGTGTTCTATAGTTTTTTTTTTCCATTTAAATGACTTTTTGAAGTGTCAGAATTAAGAGATATTTTGTTTGTTTTGCTTTGCTCTAAGTTTAAAGTTTTTTTTTGTAATTCAGAAGCTATGAACGTGCACATTAATTAATTGAACTTAAATTTACAAGGGAAAGTGTTAAGACTGTGTCAATTTAGTTGTACACCACTGTCTATTCTACTGTATGTCAATTTATGTACGCTACTGTACTATCTGTCATATTTAAATTCTGTTGAAATAAACTGACGAAAGTCTATCGTCGCAATAATTGGTTCGAAGCAGAAGCAGTGTTTTTCTTTCGTAAACGTTTTGTATTTCAAATTGATTAACTGGTAAATTCTCAATAGAGTTGACCACTAAACATCAAAAATTATATTTTTTAATTTTATTCCGTCCAATTTTTACCACTTTTCCATATTAATTAAAATAATCCGCAGCATTTTCTTGTCGGAGAGTTTCGAAAGAAATTTGCTGTGTATCTGTCAAAAGTAAATGACATAAACGCGGTACAACGCAATGCGACAAGGTGCGCTATATGTCATCGGAGAATTTTTCCGAAAGTTGTATCGGAATGGATACCTCGAAGCTCGAATAAAATTCCGTTCCGAACGGATACCTCGATAGGGCCGATTATGTTTTCATCGAGAAAATTGTTAAAAAAAACTAGGCATCTTTATTAAATTTTATATTTTTATGTAAAAACAAATTACAAACTACCTACTCTACTTACTTAACCTACTTAACATATTCTTACTATAATTAGGATTCGGGGCGGTCGTTGCCTTACGCAACATGTGGTCAAAATCCCAATTGCTTTCCGAGCGTCTGGCAGTCGTCAACGCGCACACGAGCCTTACAGCGTCAGCTTATTCGAAGAGCACCCTACAGAAGATTCTTGTAGGAAAAGATCCAGTCGCGTTGTAGGGGTGGTTCTCATTAGGCGTTTTTCTTTTTTAGCTCCGAGCGGGGCACTGAGCTGTCAAAAAAAGAACTGTGTTACTTTTTTAGCTCGGAGCGCTCTGAGCACAAAATTTGTATTTCTTTTTTATCTCTGAGCTAGCTCAGGGCTCGCTCGATGAGCTCGATTGAAAATGACCGAGCACATAGAGCGAAAAGCTGAGCGCGGCTGACTTCATTCATTATTTGTGCTTTTTCCATAGTTTATTTACTAGAAATTATAATTTAAATGGAACAATCCTTGACAAACACCAATTTCAGAAGCAATCCTGACTATTTTGAAAATTAATAGAAAAAAAATTATCTAGTGACAGTTCAGCGCTCAATTCTTTTTCTTAATTAGCTCGGAGCGCTCAGGTTACGTTCAGCTCGGAGCGAGCTCTGATCGCTCGGGCCCGCACTGTTCCCCGCTCGGGGCCAAAAAAGAAAAACGCCTATTGCAACAGTCATGCTGAATTTGACATTCGAATTCGAACGAAAGTTTGTCGAATTAGAAGAATTTGTATTTTGAGATTCGATCGAATAGAAAATTTATTTGCGGAAAACCGGTACAATTCGAACGACTTGACTATTCATTCGAATCTCAATTTAAGCATGAGTGGCTTCCCTAAAATTTGATTTGAATTTCCCCAGTAACAGAAATAAAACAATTTCAAAATGTATTTCCAAAAGGGACATTGTATATTGCAACACTTTAGCTTAGTAGAAACTAAGACGTCAACTTAAAACTGATCAAAATTAGGATTTTAGAAAACTAAACACTAAATGGACTTGCACTCTAGAAAATAAGAAAATAAATTAACATAGTTAATTCGAATGCAAATAATTTACAAAATAAAAAAGCACTACTCAAACTCGTAGAAAATTGAAAACTAAAATTAAAAATGTCATGTGGTGTGTGGTCGGATCCAAAGCATAGTTTCACACACCAACCTTTTGCTGATTGTACTTTCCCAGTTCTTGACGTACTAGCGAGTCAGTGTGATTATCAGTCTTGGTATACTTATTAGTTGAAATGATTTCTATCGCCCTCATAAAAATCGTAACGGCCGGCACCATCACCCGGGTAAGTGCCGCGTTCAAAGTCTGCCAATTCTGGATTCTCGATCTTGACTTTGGTCTCCTCTCTGTTGAAGACGTTCTCCTCACCAGGCCTTAGTCGTTCATAGACCAATATCTTTGTACCAGTTCTCGCTTGCATGTACTGAAAGAAACGATTGCTTTTCAACTTTTCATTAGTTAATAGGGACAAAGAAGTTACCTCCCCATTAGCGACCTTATATAGCAACCTATAGTTCAATAGGAACTCACTGATTTTGGCAGCCAAGGGATCAAAGAGCACCACATGTGTTGGCATAGCTGTCCTCGGATATGAGGGGATGTGAGATCTCAGCCATCCGTCAGGTCCCTCATAGAATTGGTCGGCTTCATCCAGGTAGGATTGTTTGTTTTGTAAGTTAGGTTCGCATGTTAGGAAACGCATTGTTACGTTTTCGTGAATATGGCTGAAATGAGAATTACGCCGTAGAAAAATTCGGGACTTTATAGGGGAAAACACCAAACCTGTAGTAAGGTGTTGAGTGGCAAGGCATAAGGAATATAATAGACGCTCTATGATTTGCTTGATCTCGGTAGGTTTTTGAGATTTCTTGCAGCTTCGGCATGACGTCAATGGGACCCCGTTGGTGTACCGTGCTTATATACCACGCAGGGAAGGCATTTCCAGCTAGAATAACAGCAGCGATAATCCACAATAAAGACCGAGAAGCCTTATAGCTCCAACGGGATAGTGTGTCCGCGATGATATAAAGGCACATGGGCAGGAGCGAGGAAACAAATCGGAATTCCTTGTGCTCGACCAGGCTCAGAGCCGCTAACGAGACTATTATTGTGATCAACAGCTGTTTGCGAATGGGAAACACTTCACGGTGACGAATGGTCTCTACAACTCCAAACAGAAAAGGTATGGTATTAATTCCGAGAACGGTGGGCAGTCCAACTGTGATGTACCAGTACCTACATTAAATGATTTGATACCGTTACAGCAATTAAGAGATCTTTTCCAACTCACCACGGATGTGTGCCGTAGAAGCTTCCAACACCACGGATTAAATTATATTTTAAGAATTCATATGGCGTAAAGATGAGAGCTTCATGAGCATAGGTATCTAATGCTACACCTGCACCAGCGACTAGAAGCCTACAAATAAGTTATGTCAGCGTAAATTCTACAATAAGAAAAACATTACACCTACCCTATCAGAAGAAATCTCTTTAAAATCAACTCCACAACAGACAAACGTGTGTTGGCCAAGTGACAAATACACAACGGTATCCAGATAATCGCTGCAGTTGGCCGTAAAAAGCACGAAAGTGCAGCCAACCACAGATATCCAGTTCCCTCCTTCTGCCACGGGAAGTAACTCAGCGCAATTGTTGTTAGTGAAGCCTCTAAAGTGTTGGTCAGTGTTCTAGATCCAGTATAGAACCAAAACCACGGTACAATAATCAAAAATAGCGCCCACTTTGTCTTCCCAGTCCAAACTATGAAGCGATAATCGGAGAAGGCGGACAATGTCGCTTGTAAAATCCTCGGCAACAGAATCTGGAACAGAAAACCTCCTGTTACATAATTGCATCGAAGTCCGTGATAAGAGATCACATACCAAATAGTTAACCTCATCTAAGCTCATCAATGCCAATATCTTGTACAGCCCAGCAAAAATCATTGGATAGAAATAGCTGCGAATGCCTTGCACCCATTCCCATGTTAAGTAGCCGTACCTGTTTATCGAAAGTAGCTTAATCATTGTTGTTAAAACTCTTGTAGAAATTCTTACCCAAAGGTGATTTTATGGGCAACCTCTAAGCACTGCCAGTATTCATCAGGGACATAGTAGGTTTGCACTATAAACACCGATGCCAGGCGTACAGTGATCAAAATTATTATCGCAAGAAGGAGATTCATTGTGATACTCTTCAGTGGTTTTTCAATAGAATTTCGAAAAGTGTATGCGCGGGATTAGAGTAAACATAAATTGTACGGAAGTGTTACTTATTTCTGTCAGTAAAACTTAAGATTCATGGGTCGAAAAATACAGCCATAACCTCTGCCGCGCGCGGTAAGTAATTTCATAAACTTATTAAAATGGAAAAAAAAATAAAAAATTACACACGCACGCTGAAAGTTTTTCTCGGTTCACCTTGCTAAAAATAAAAATAAACCTGACAGCGGCAAGCGCTCTTAAGACTTAAGTAGGTGTATGATGACGACAAAGGGGTGTGTTTATGGGTATTGATTTGATGGGACGAGTACTAAAAACGTTCAGCGAAGCTGTAGATGGCAGTGGATACATTAGGTAGGTATATCTTGTAAAATGTATCCACGGTTGCACAAAAAAACGATCCCGAAAATCATAGGTAGCGGCCACGCATTTTTGTTTGCAACACGAATTGTTGTATATTTCCCATATCAACAGTATTGCTGTCGATAGAATGTTGTTTTTTATTAACGTGCAAATTCGAGCACTCCTGTGAATACATTTATCAAAGAAACGCGCCTAAGACAGTTTTTTTGTTAACAATTTATGCTTAGTGGTAGAAAAATGTCCGCAAGGGGCAAGGGACAACTGCTGCCATGTTAAACACAATATAATAGAAATACCTCCAAGCAAAAAAAAAACAGCTATTATGACTGCCGCAGTGAACATTTTACAAAAAATGCTTTTCAATGAAACTGATCACATCAACTGCATTCAACTTTGGGATACCTAGTAAATTCACTGATTTAATACTAAAGTTGGGATCACTATTGTTTTGTTATCGAAAACGAATGAGTTACAATTTTACGTTGATTTTGAGACGATTATGAGCCTTTAAGGCTTTGCCACACAGAACACCACGTTGTATTACACTGCAAAATAGACCCGAAATTTAACATTTCGCGACGAAATTTTCCGTTTATTGTACGTTTACATAGGCCTAAACTTCATTCATTTCGTAAGGAAATTTCGAAATTTCATTTTTCCCGTTTAAACCGAACGGAGAACATTTCATGTGACATTTACGTTCAAAACTTCTATGCACGCTTTTTTTCTTCTGAAATGAAAAGTGGTTGCAACAAAGTATTAAACCCTCTACCGCATACAAAGCCATATAATGTATAGCTTTTTATTTTAACGTTAAGATTTGCGACAGAAATAAATAGTTCCAAAAACCAACGGTATTTCTGTTGCATTCGCTGTTATTTGCAGTTGCGGAGTGTGCATTTTTTTGTTTCATTGTCTCTTAGAAACAATAAATATTTAATTGTAGTTGATCAGCGCACTTGGTCATGTTCGTAGTCGAAATATTCGTTGAATAAAACTGTTTTATTTTCGGAAGTTACAAATTACGTTGGTTACATATATATTTTTTTACAAAGTATATACTCTCGTAAGTAATATTTGTGGATTTGTTTTTGAATTGGTACATGCACAGCTTGGCAACTGTGCATTTTATCGAAGAGCCACATATGGCTGTCTATGCATTTACAAAAATATCAGTCAAACATCGTCATGCCATATCTGGCCTCTTATGCGGTAATTAAAAAATAACAATTATAGTTTCGTCCATACTTTATTTATTTTTTCTGAAAATAGGATTCCCGTCAATCGATCCCGACTTCTATTCAGCTGAAAAAAGCTAAGAAATCTTTAGTACGTCCTACACCTCTGATTGCAGTCCGTAAAGATTCAGTGGATTATCTTCCAGAATGGAAAAGTGGCAGGCAGCAATGCCATAATGATTGCAAATTTCGAACTTTCGTATTTTGTCCCAAATTCGGCGTTTACCTTTGCTTGAAGAAAGACAGAAACTGTTTTATGTCTTTTCATAATTGATATCATTTTGTTCTTTATTACTATTTCTATGAAATGTAAATATAATCAGTAAAAACACCAATAAAGTTGTGTGCTAAAAAAAATTGTTGCTGCATAAGACGCCATAAATGGCAAGGATTTTTTGGGTCGAAAAAATAGAGTCTGCTTAAAATGCCATATATGGCTTAATTTTTTTTTTTCTAAAATATATACCCAAACAAAATTTTTTGTCCAACTATATATTACAATATCCCAAACAAACACATATTTGCATAAAAAAAATTGTTTTCTTTATTGGAAAGATGTTCATGCAGTAGAGGGTTAATTCTTTATTAAAATTAACTTAAATATATATTGAGTGATTTGATTTGAGTCTCTTTCTGTCGACTTTTTAATTTTTGTTTTCAAAATTAATTTTATGTGAATAAATATGTTGGCGGCTGTTTTCTTTCCAATTGCTTTTTAACCTTCCGTCCTCACACATATTTTTTCTAACGCGCTCCTCACACTGGGGTAACATGCCCCACCGCAAAAGTATTAAAAAAAAGATGTCATTTTATATATATATTTTTTTAATTCATATTTTTATTTCATCAAAGCAAAATTCAATACGATGAATAACATAAAATATAAAAATACTTAAAAAACAATAATTTCCAAATTAGGTTACAAAAAAAAGTTAATACATAGTTGTCAACTAAAATCAGTCAAATTCGAAAAAAAGTTTAAAATAATAGTTTTAAAAACTATCGCATTACGCTTTCTAACTCTTTCTTCAATGTTTACTCTAATGTATTGTTTTAACAGTGGGATAAATGTTAGCTTTTTTAAACACAAAAATTCAAATTTTTTTCACTGAATTCTATGCATTGCAGTGAGTGATCACTGATGATCCTCGCACATGGGAAGTCGGCATTTCACGTTTTCAGTTTTTTTTTCGATTACAGAAGTTACACATATTTAATGTTCATTTTCAAGATTCGAAGCTGGTTCATTTTTGGCTTCATCCCTTCAGCATCAAGGAAAAGCCTTTCAATGGATTCGTCTGAAAGAAAAGCCATTTTGCTGTAAAACTATAATTAATATTGTCATCTACAGTAACTTCCTTAGGCAATTCTGTGTGCCAATTTTCAAAATAATCCACGACACAATTAGTTTAATTATTTATATTTATTATATTAGTTTTCGGTTGGATTGCTGAACGCCACATGACACCGCCTTTAGTGACGAAGTCATGATTAAACAGTCAAATGTGACTCCTCTTTGGAAATATGCTTCCCTTTTTCCATGTGATGAATCAGTTTCAGCTTGGAAGTTGGGATGAATAGTTGGGAAAAGATCTGCATGAAGGTGTGCGGTCTACTGAAACGTTTAATCTTCTTCCATTTGCAATGAAAGTGAAAATTCGCTCACTGATGGGGTTGACTACTTGATGCGGGCCAGTGTATGGTTTCTGCAGTGTTTTTTTTTAACAGCATCGCAGCGAAGAAATACGTGGAAACATTTGTATAGATGTGGCGAGACGTACAGTTTGTTCTTCGAGTGATTTGCAGTTGCTGTTGAACGAAACTTTCGCATAGCTTCTCGGTGTTTCTCGAAAAACTGCTTCTCGGCTGCAGAACCCTTGATGTCCTTCTTGTATGTTGTCCCAACAATACTGTCGGAAGGGCATCAACCCAGTTTGTCTCTTCGTGACACATTAACGCTCACTGTACATTTTAAAATCGGATTCCATGGTTATCTTCTTTAATTTCAGCGATGAATCTGTCTGCTTTAAAATTTCTTAAAGTTCCTCATCCAGTAGTTACCACATTGAGTCGCGACAGTGCATCTGCAACCGAATTTTCTTTGCCGGCTCGATATTTGATGTCCGTGATCTACTGCGAGACGTAATCCAATTGCCTTAAACGACGCTGCGGGTCCTTGCCAGAAAACTGCTGGAAGGCAAAGATAAGCGGCTTATGGTCCGTTTACACAACGAAGTGTCCCCCGTCCAGAATATATTTGAAGAAACGAATGGCCTGGTAGATTCCACACAGTTCGCGATCGTAAGTGCTATAGCGAGTTTGTGCACTCGATAGTTTGCACGAAAAAAGTCCAATTGGTTGAATTTGCGTGTCGCTTATTTGTTCCAGTTTGGCCACAACAGCGGTATCTGAGGCATCCGTCGATAAAACAAGAGCAGCATTCGGATCTACGTGATGACGGATAAGGTAAGGTGGTTCGTTTGATTTTAAACGCTCCTTCTGCTTGAGCAGTCCTAGGGATGGGTCGTCTATCATTTTTCTTGGAATCCTTAATGAGACCGTTTAATGGTGCCTGCATGTGGGCACAATTTGGAATGTAAGGTCTGTTAAAATTGTTCTATTAGCCTCAATTCTGACTTCTGCAACCGACTTTGTTCATGGTGTGCCCAAGGTAAAAGACCTCAGGATCCTTTTCTCCATAGGTGTGGATTAGTGAATTATTTGCTGCCAATAGTGTTGTTTCTCCCATTTTGTCTTTGCAATCTCTTGGACGATGTAAGACACAGATGGTTACTTGTCGATTCTTGTTTAGTTTTTTTGGTGTCTTGTAACTGCAAGGTTGTTTGCAATTATGGACCTCGTTACCGAATCTTTCGTTAAAATTACAGTACCTCGATCGCTCCAGCGATGTAGATGCCCTTGAAACAGAGCTTTTGCTTCTGATTGGGGTCGAGACCTACCACGACTGTGGTGTACTGATAACGTTTCCACCAGTTTCGTCGGTGTTGCCAGAGTGGACTCAATGGCAAGGATGCATCGGTTGACGTCGCTCGTAGCGTCTCTGGACTGCATTTCTGGATCCTCATCATGAACACCCGTTGAGAGAATGGCATGGGATTATTTCGGAAAGTGCAGTGAGCTTAATGCCGTGGCTGGCAAAAAGAATTCCAGGAACGTGGCTTGGAAACGTGTCTTCCATAAGGTAGACATCATATCGTCGGGAACGTCTTGACCAGCAAGTCTATGCATCTCCCTAAGAAGACTTGATGGACGTCTATCGACAAGTTCTAGGGACGTCAAGAGCCCGTTGAGTTGCATCTCCTTGGATTCTGTAAACATTTATATTATTTGCTTTTTAAATGATGAAAACTTTGTCCGTGGTCTTTTGAAATAAGTCAGACACCTCCTTCAAAATCTCTGGGTCCAACGCAACGATGATGGCATTGAAACGGCTGTTGTCCGAGATTATTCGGTTCTTGTGAAATTGCGCTTCCACCTGAACAAACCAAAGCGCTGGCTTTACTTTTCAGAATGCCGGAATGCTGAGATTTCTTACAGCCAAAATCGATGAAATTCTGCATCGGATTGGATTGTTGATTGACCATCTGGCATGGCCATCTCTAAAGTATTTAAAAATGCGATAAAACTATGTATTGAATGTCTGGCTGTCGCCACTTGAAACTAATTGTAAATGGATCACGCCGGGGACACCACTTTAGGCATTTGGGTATGCCTTATACAATTCTGCGTGCCAATGTTCTAAATAATCCACGACACAATTAGTTCGATTATTTACATTAATTACACATTCAACGTTATTAATATAAACGGTAATACAATGAATAAGCAAGTTAATTATGAGACGCGCAATCCATAAGTTATCCTTGTTCTTTTAAAAAACCAACTTCAAACGAATTCACGTTTTCGTTTGATATCTATCGCTATTTATGTAGTTTTCAGTCGAATTGCTGAACGCAACACATTCCCCCTATTTTGGATGGGTTCGTTTAGTGCGGCTTTTAATTCGAAAACCCAAAACATTTTTCGCTCAGGTGCTCACGCTACAACTCCTTGTATGGAAGATAATCAAGACGTATACTTCTTAAAATGTTCATAGGAACTCGGATCCTTTTTCTAATTCCTTACGCTCAGCAACTAAAAACATCATTTGTAATTGATTTCATTTTTTTGTACACAAACTTTCACGAATGAATTTTCTGAAAACAGCTTTCGAGCGACTGGAAACAAATGTCAATTGAGTGAAAATATTGGAAGGATAGTATTCGACTCGCTTCGAATTCAATAATTAAGCAAAAAGAGGCGATTCGTAAAGGAGATATCGAATTGAAAACGATTTGCTGCAAAATTCCATAATCAGGCCTTTCTGTATCTGCCTTATATATATTTTTGACGTATAAAAATTCTGTAGCTTTTAGTTGTATGTAAAAAATAAAAATTAATAAATAAATATTAGGCATTAACGGCCCAAAACCTAGCTTCTCCAATCACTTTCTTTGCGAAATGGAAGGGAACTACAATTTTATGCCGAATCCGAACGGCAAATTTGAGAAGCTTCTCATGACAATTGATACTCTTGGATGTTTGTCAGACGTTCGCAAGAAGTGGGGCAGTGGACAAAAACTAAAGATATTACTTGGCCCCGGCGGATATTGAACCGGGGACCTTTCGACACACTAACCATTGAGCCACTGCGCCCAACTTTGCTTGTATGTATATGTAGGATATTTTGCGAAACTATCTCTTTCACAAATTTGCGATCTTCTATTATTTCTAGTAGCAATTTTTTCAACAACGAAACAAGTAAAATCAATTTTTGCTTTGAAAGTGTTGAGTAAATTTAACATTTGGAAAACATCAAAAATAACAGAAGACGCCGACTGTGGTTAAATCCTCACCGGAGCAATGAAATCAAATGAAATGTATGTTCAGATGCTACCGCCAACCGTCAAATGTCCAATTTCAGTCAGTTTATTTCCACAGAGAAATCAGGGGTGGAATTCTGTAAAAATCAGTAAAATTTAAAAAAAACAATAACGTCAAAAAGTACCACAAGGCTAAAAGATTAAACGATCAAACAAGCTGGGATGAATATAGAACTGCAAGAAATCATTATAAGATAAAAGTAAGTAAAGCAAAGAATCGATTTATAAATTTTAAAGTTAAAACAGCGAGCGGACAAAGAGAAATGTGGAAAACTATAAAAAGTTTGGTTCTAAAACAAAATAAAGCACCAATAAGTCATCTACTTTTTGAAGGAATGGTTAATACAGATGACAAAGAAATTTCTAACAAATTTAACGAATATTTCATGGAGAGTGTAAAAGAAATAAGAAACGAAATTGAAGACACTCAATATATAAACAAGCTTCTAAGTTATAAATGCAATTTCACATTAAAGCAAATTACATTGGAACAGTTAAAAGAAACTTGTAAAGAAAGAAAAGATTAGGCAGATTTCGAAAAAATTAGACCCCAAATAATACTTGATATCTGAAATATGTTAGGAAATACCCTTTTAGAAATTATAAACATTTCATTACAAGAAGAAGTTTCCAAATTCATGGAAGGACTCATTGATTACACCGGTGGTGAGGAGTTCTGCCCAATAAATACACTGCAAATTTTGGAAAGTATAGTTAAAAAACAATTTGTGGAATATTTAGAAACCAACAACATTTTATATATCTAGGTACCAATCAGGATTTAGAAAAAATTACTCATGCGAACTTGCGGTAAACTATGTTATAAATGAATGGAAAAACATGGGGCATAAGAAACAAATATTGGCACTGTTTTTGGAATTCAAACGAACTTTCGAAACAATTGAACGAAATCATTTATTCGAAAAACTGTCGATGTATGGTATACAAAATAAAGAGCTTAAATTATTTAAATGATTCTTATCAAATAGAACCCAGAACAAAGGTCAATGTTTGTGTATCCAATGTAATAGCAGATAGCATATGAGTTCCACAGGGATCGATTCTCTGAGCGTTGCTGTTTATAATTTACATCAACGATATGCCGAGCATAACGTGACTGTAAGATGGTACTATATGCAGATGACACATTGGTTTATTCCGAAGCAGAGACTGCAGAAGAATGTAGAGAAAAGCTACTATGTGACATCCAACAAATACTAGAGTGGCTGAAAATAAACAAGTTGAATCTTAACGAGAACAAAACGAAATTAATGGAGATAAACACTGACAACGAAACAGCAATAGAAATAAATAGGTACTTAACAAATAGAAAATGCGAGTCGGATAAAATACATGGGAATAATTATCGATAAGAAGATGAAATTTGCTGAACACATGGATTACATGTGCAAAGAGATTGGTAATAAGTTCGGGTTTTTTCAGGATACGAAGAAAGATGGATTGCCTAACTGCGATAATAATATATAACACCATTATAAAGCCGTATTTCGAATATTGTTCTACAATAACATATTCATGACTCTAAAAACTCCAACGAAGTATTCATGGTTGCAATAGATTCACATCAATAAGATACACGCTGGATTCGCTGGTTAGACGTAAGAGAAAGGTTGGAACTAGGAACCCGCTAATAGCAGTTTTTAAAATGAAGAAGGGGGCTGTACCAAGCTTCCTAACATGTGGAATGACAAGGGTTGGAGAAGCACAACCGTATCAATTGAGGAACTTCAATGACATCAAGGTAAATCGCCAGATTTCAGCAGCCACTGGCAACACGCTATTGAACAAGGGAATACTTTTATTTAACAACCTGCCAAATGAAATAAAAAACAAAATAAATTTTAGAGTATGTATTTAAATCTAGATGCATACATTTTGTAAAACATAATAGATGACTTACTTAAAGAATTAACTGCAAACAAAGGTTTAGTCTATGCAATCATTTTTTTTTATATTTATATACTTATGTACAGATAGCGCGTAGTCAAATCAATCAATCAATCAATAAAAAAACGAAACGAATTCAAGCAACGAAAGAAAAAGCGAAGGTTTTCCTTATATCTCTTTTCTCTACTTCTCGTTCGTTAAGTTTTTAGACATCAAAACTAAAGTTTGAGAACCTAAAACGAACTTTCAGAACCTTAAAGTGAATATAATGTAGTCGGAATAGCTCAAATGATTCTTCGTTGGACCACTACTACGATGGTACCACGTTCAAATCTTTCCGACGCCAAAGAAACACTAAAAAAAGATAAACGTCATGGAAATAGCAGTGGTTGTTTTGTTTCGCGTAGGCGAAATATTCTTTCGTTTTTCAAGTTACGAAAACACCAATGAAATAGTGTTCACAAAAGTGTAGTCTACTCCAGACACATTTATGTCGAGACATGAGTCTAGAATGAAATTATATCTCATATAGACTGGGTGTAATACGCCTTAAGTTCATGGCAAGTGGAATCCGGGTGCAAATGAAAAAAAGCGAAACAAAACAACACAATGGGTCAAATTGAGCATGTGCAACAGAGACCAATAATTGAATTTACTTACTACGTTACGTTACGTAACCAAGACCACCTACGACGTCACTGCGCAGCGAAGCGATTTCACGTTGAACTCTCGTGACATCTCTTTCTCTCGTTACCATTAGTCCAGTACATACAGTACAGTTTTTGGAGGAAATTAAAACACAAAACACACAAGACACAACGACTACATTTCTGTTCGATCGAACAGCACCATTCGCATTCGTTTTCATCCAGTTCAATGTGAGCACTGTCCGCGTAATCAGACTTATGAGCAAACGGTACCCGTCTACTCGCACGCGTAAAATTTATTACAAAAACATCAATTAATATTTAAATTCCATAAAAATTTGAATAGTATTTCAAAGCAATCGACAAGCGAATATACGTCCTATACACCAATGGAGTTGGCCGGTTAGGAGTGCATATAAAACATCCCATATCCTCGTGAAAATGAACTCTGTTATTCTCTATAAAAGGTTTTTTTTTTAATTTTGTTCGACGGAGCATTAATTGATCTCCAAATATTGATAAAGAATATTGAAAAGTGCAAATTGCGACGGAGTAAATCGAAATTGCGTGCAATTTTTTGCTTGAAGAACATTGGTAGCAAAGTGAAGTGCGTACAATTTTGTGTGCCTCTGAAATCATTCATTATAGTATCGCAAGTGCAGTGAAGGGATTTATTGCGTGACATATTTCTAGGAAAGATTCATTCATATAAAGTTCCTGAAAAATTGGATTAGGAAACTAATTTCTACAAAATTGGGAAATAAAAATTTGAAAATAAAGGTTTTAAATATTGAGGAAAAAAATAGCTGTATTTCTCTGGCGTGGTGGCAACGGCAAGTGATTCTGCGAGTGTGTGCAAATCCAATAACAACAAAACCTAATCGAGTACAGACTGATAACAAGTTGGATTCGCCATCTCTTTCTTGCCAGTCAACTCTTTGTCCTTGTTCATTGCATTCGCGACGGGTTATCTGTTTCAGTGTACACTTTCGCCGTGGAAGTTAGCCTTCCGTACGTAGTCTCTTTGCGCGCGGAGAAAACAAAATTTTCGTCGTGTTGAAAAAAAAGACAAGAAAACAGCAAAATCTTCTTTCGTATTTTAGTTTTGGTGCATTTATTGTACGTCATTTGCACCTATTTCATTCATAATGGCCGATGTTAGTGATGTGACGGATGTTTTCGATTTGGAACTCCACGATGAGGAAAACCATCGAGACTCTGACGATGATATTATCGAACTTGATGATGTAAGTACAAACTGACTGCTCTTACTCATCACCGGGTTTGTATTTCCGCCTTGCAAATTATTTATTATTTTTGTTTCTATATGAATACGTTTTAAACATTGAGTCTGAGTGAGCAAAACTAAAACTTTTTTTTCTTTTTTATTCATTGAGCCACCCAAACGTGTGTAGTTTTCATCCTTTATTTCCGTTAACCACATTTGCTGCATCGTGTTATCTCCCTTTGGTAAATGCTGTTAGTTGGTGTCTGAGCGAGATAGAAGCCATCTGACTGTATTTACTATTATTTTTGTCTAGACAAAATGTCCAAAGATGACATTATACTGGTTCCTGGAACATGAACTATTGGGTGGGCGGGGTGATGTTTACGTTTAGAAAATGGCGAAAAGAATGCGAGGTATGCAGATTTGGCATTTTTACGAATATCATGTGTTTGTGAAATTGTTGTTTGGTAGGTAGGTATTTTTGGCAATTTGTGTGGCAAAAACGTGCAAGTGCAATATCAGATTGAAAGTGATTTACAGTTTTTCGTGAACATTTTGGGAGTCACGATTTATTTATTTTTAATTGAATAACAATGTCTTAGTTAAGGAAAAGGCTTAAAAAGGGTAGGCCCTCACAAAACCAGAAAGGTCACATCGCCATCCCTGGAGAACCAAGTGAATCTGAAAATTAAATGGAAGAACCATAACTTTTTTTGTAGGGGTGCGAGATGTTCTACACTTCACCACTCTGGAAGACACAACTTTTATTGAATTTTTTCGGTTTTCTGAGAAAAGTGAGTAGTAAGCCGCTTTAATGATGAGGTGCTTAGATTTCTAACACTCACCACATCAGCCCTAGATACCTGCCACTCGATACGGGCAAAAGCAAGGCAAACACAGAGGAAACGTTCCGCAGTGATGTCGCTTTCTCCACAGGCTACGCAGTTGGTGTTTTCGCCTAACACCTTAAGATGCTTGGCAAAAGCGAAGTGGCCCGTAAGAACGCCAGCTAGTTGTCTGCAGGCTTTTAGGTACATATCGCACACTCAATACAATAGAGCGATAAGTCAAAAAATGTCATTTTTGAGTTAAGGATGAGGAATTGGTTGCTATAAAATTACGATTTTTTTTAAGGGGCTTGGCGTTCTCAGAGTAAGAAAAATAGCCGAGTTATAGCACTATTTCTAAAAAATCGATTCAACAGTAAATTAAAATATTAAAAACGCTCCAATGCTATATACAGCTTTTTCAAAATATTTCCTTTTTTTCACTAAAATTCTTAGACATTTTAATGCAATATGGATATAATCCAAAATCATCCCAAATAACAAGTTTTTTTTTCAAGTTTTGTGCAAAAAACCTGTCATAAACAGAAACATCGCGAAATAAAACACTTACAATTTTCTTTTGTTCTAATATAACAGACAAACAAAATGAAAAAAACTTTATTTGTTTTAGTACAACAGAGATACAAACCAAAATAACTCTCTCCTACTGTTTAGGTATTTTGATGCAGCATGGCGATAATTTGACTTATCACCCTATAGCATTATAATTTTTGTATTGTTTCTAAAAACTAAATAAAAAAAGTCGATTATTTATGTCAATTAAACGTTTTTAATTATTTTCTTTTAGAAAATCTGAAATCTTATTGTTTTATTCGTATAATTCAGTTTATAAATCATAATTTAGTTTTTATATAGAAAAGTTACAGGTAAAAGTGTATTTCTGAAATTTACAGATAGGGTTTTCTCAAAATGTAATTTTTTGACTTATCGCTCTATTGTATTGAGGGTGCGATATTTGATATTTATTAATTCAGAAACGCTGTACATCAAGATAAACTTATAATTAGTACAAGATATAGCTTTTCTGTTCAGAGACAACAAGAATGCCGCGGTTTTTTTTAGAAACGTCGGGAAGTATTTGCTTAGTCTGTCTGCACCCTGGAGAGCCATGCCATCAGCGATTGCGTTGATATAAATCCCAACCATCTATGGAAGCTCTGACCACGGACGCAGATAAACACAACGCCTTTTATATCCTACGAAGTCCTCCCATGAGTCATTATGACCCGGGCCCAGACAAGACTTAGTGAATTTAGCCTTCCTATCGAATTCAAAGAGATCTTGCATTCAAGAACTATTTTGGAGGTGGTTAAAGGGTTGAGCTAAGCCTTAAGCAGAGTTTGACTGTCGTTACAGACTCAAATACTTCGCCCCTCCACTTGTTCTTCACAACATAGCTCAAAGCCATTACGAAAGCATAAGTCTCCGTTTAGAGGACTGACATGTTTGCCAAACGAGAAGTAAAGGATTATCATACGCCCAAATGCGGCAATTCTGCTTATTGAGGAATCCACTGAGGTGAAAATGTGCCTCCGTGAAGATGATTTTCTTCGAAAATTGATGATCCACTGTTGCCATTTCTTGCCACCATTCTGACCATTGACGACGTTTGAAATGGTCAAGAGGCTTTAGTTCTTGAGCCGATTGCACCTTGTAAGCGCGTAAATGCAAGTCTTTATGCATAATGTTCATCAACGACGAGCGTGAGAGGTGCAATTGTTGGGCACGACGACGAGTTGAGGTGGACGGCTCTTCAGCCACACTATCGCGAACAGCAGCAATATTTTCTGCAGTACGAGCTGTACGAGCATTCACTGGTGTTTCAGATCTCCTACAGACCCGGTTTGCTCAAATTTGTGCACGATTTTTCCGATTGTACGCACATTTGGACGATTAAATTGACCGAAAAAATCACGAAGTGCACGATATGCATTTTGATTTGAACGCCCATTTTCATAATAAGCCTGAATAACTTTAACACGTTGCTCGATTGTGTATCTTTCCATGGTTCAAATTGAGTTAGTCTGAAATTGAGAAATGTCAAATTAAATGCAGAAAAAAACTTTACGTTTAGGTGTGGTTCACATTCAACATCGGCCCTTACAATTAAACCACCCTCTATCTGTGGTCTGAGAGGGACACCTCCGAGAAGTTCCTCTAGTTAATAACCGCCTTAAAATCGATTACCTCCTGTCTTCCTGATGTCACAAAATTTGGCTGTGAACCAACATTGTTGATGGCAAAATCAGCAGATGAAATCCAGGTGATGGTTTCCTCGCATGTTGCTCCTGCCCCAAACCATGTTCTGAGCATTGGCATCGCAACATATAACTAAGCCCATTTTCCTGGTGTCGCAATAGTCTATGATAGCCCGATAAGGAAGTATGTATGTAAGTTGTATCTCTTTGACATCAATCGATTATAAAAAACATTTTTCTCATTTTTGAGTTGTTTTAAAGGAACAACCATATCTTACAATTGCTACTACGTGAACTGGACGGCTGGAGTTACAGCGCTATTTCACGGTCCGCCACAACCGATAATCCCACTCCTTCTTTCTATGGTGCTGGTCTGTTGTTCCCATTCATTATTTCCGAAAAACCCTTTACCTCCACTGGGATTGGAGGACCAGTGCCTTCTCAGGCAATCTTTCACGCACTGTGCCATTGAAGCCACAAGTTTCAGCTGATCCTGACAATGGGGTTTTGGTTGCATTTTTCTCATTTCTACACTTTTACAAACCCTTCCACTTTTAATAAACTACAAACAGTGTACTTTCGAAGGAAAGAGACAGGATATCAACTGCCTATACTCGTATATTATGTAAAATCAAAAAACACTCGATTGAAGTCCCAGAATAGGCGTAATCTTTTTCTGTTTTCAAACATCGAACCATATTTGCGTTTTTCATCATACTTAGCTCAAATTTATTAAGGGGCATAATCTCATGTCCTAAAATAATTAACGCTTACCTCACCCCTCGTTAACACATGACAAGTGTTTTCAAAGAAAATATTGGTTCCATTATTTTCATCATTTTAAATCGATCAATTCGTTCTGAAAGAAATCATTTCGCTACTTTATCAATTCAGCGCCGAGTGATAAGAATTACACATAGGCCCAAAATGTCAACAGTTAAGTACGCAGTCTTTATAATAACAAAATTTATTATTAAAGCAGTAATATCGCTGGCCATATCAAGAGTCAATTTACTTTAATCGCTGAGTGTTTTTTTCAGATATTTTAATAGAACGATTCAATTTCAAAGTTTACACTTAGGTAATGACCTAATTACCTATTTCTAAAATGTATTATGTAGTTTTCTTTAAAAATTGAATTGTCACAGTGTGGTAATGTAAGTAAGTTCAATCCCTTTTGTAGGTCGGAGAGTATGGATTGAGTCAGTATATGTCAGGGATAAGCTTATCGATGTAATGAGCGAAGCAGTGAAGGTTTAACCTAATTAGCTAGAAATGACCTTCATAGCTTAGAAATAATATAAGAAAGTTATCTGTTTTCATTCGTACTGATAGCTGTCGTCAGTATTCGGGTATGCTTTCTTTTCAAATAGCTATCCGGTTTTCCCACCGAGCGTAAAGAAAAACCAGACAATAACAGGCTATAAAGGGTCTGAAAACCCAGCTTCTCCAACCATTTTTTTGTGCGAAGCTATATTTTTCTCACGAGTGAAAGGACCTTCAATTTTAAACCGATTCCGAACATGCAATTCAACCGCAGGTGTCATCCAAAGTATAAGGATTATACTTCTCTCGGGTCAGGAGTCATTGTCTGTTGTGCAACATTATTTGTTGGTTTTTAAGATCTTCAGAGAACCACAGAAGTGTTCATGTCAAAGAACTCATCGCAGAGAATATGGAGCGCGACCGTCTGGTACTGTCATTATCAAAGGAGTAATCCTACGAAAACCATCAACAAGGCAATATTAATCAATGTTCATTTACAGAGGCAGACTTGAATACTTCACCAGATCGCGTAACATGAAAACGTTAACCACGTCGTTTCGAAGATAGCGGCCTCTAACTATATCTATAGATCGGATACCTATATTCGAAAGCATGTCGGTCTATCTTTTTCATTTTACTTGACCTGGAACACTTCAAATAAATACCAGTCATTAACGGCCCTTACATGACCTTAAAACCAATCTTCTCCAACCATTTGCTTGTGCGAAGTGGAAGCGACCTACAATTTTAGGCCCACACCGAACGGCAAATTCGAGAAGGTTCTTAAGACAACTTTGATAAACTTGGGTATTTGTCAGACTTTCGCAAGAGCTACCTTGCAGTTGAAAAACTCAAGGTGTTACTTGGCACCGGCGTGATTTGATCCCTCGATCAACTCACTAACCACTGGGCCACTAGGACCGCACTACACATACGTAATGAATAATTTCTTAATCACAGGTTACCTAGTAAGTTAAGGCAGTACATAAATCACATAAATGCAATAACGCTAACATTAAATTTGCCTCAGTGGCGAAGTTTATACGAAACCGGGCGGCCTGCATATACTTTTTGAGGTCAAACCGGTCTAAGAACACCACTGCAGTGCCTTTAAAAAAACAGCGCTTGTCGTACATGCAGGTAAAACGGTTTCGTAAAATGAACGATCAAACAAAAATCCATAGAAGGAGTACGTTACAGAATACCCTTAGAATGCCATACAACGGCTTTGGTCACAATCCCGAATCTACTTTGATGTCTCGAAAGGACAAACTTTAATTAAAACTGTGGCGAAAAGGCAAAACAGCATAAGTCAAGTCATGGACAAATGCATCGTCGCTTCTCGGTTTGACAAAAGAAATGGGTTGAATAACTCATAACCCGGAAGACCAAGTGTAAGCTCGACACAACACCGATAGTGTAAGTTCTATTTTATGTCGCCGACAGCTGGACGAGACCCATTAACCCTATCATCGTATCCGTTCGGAAGAACATATATGATAGTAAAAAATGGCCATGCTCGTGTTCTCAAACACAAACTATTGTACATATATTTCATGAAATAAAGAATCTAATCTATCTATCTATGTAGTAAAAAAGAGGCGAACACGTAACGCTTATTTTGATATCCGTACCGTACTGCAGCTGATTTGTGTTTGACGACAAGGAAGACCGACCGTACCTCCGTTCTAAAGACCATCCACGATGATGCCATAGCGGTTGGAAGTGGTGTGCCCAGGTTTACGGACCTTGGAAGCAGAAACTCCACGGGTCGGGAACACGTTAAGTAAGTAGGTATATCTAATGTCGTTGGTTGATTTTGAAAAGGCCTTTGATAGACAACCAAGAAATTTGTTATGGGTGGCGACAGGAAAAACAAGGAATTCCAGGAACCTACAAAAGTAACATGCCCCGGTAACATGTCTTCGAGGAGTTCCCAACCAAAGTCAGTGTACACCACGGAAGCATCTTAAGTCCCTTGACATATATCACAGGCCTTGATGGTATGCTAAAAGGAAGAGTGACGTCCAAAGTGTATCAGTTCTTCTTTGCTGACTATGGAGCAACTTGTTGTATGGGCGGACGTTTGGAGGCGAATGGGTATCGTATTAATATGCAAACGAAAGAATACCTGTGCTACCCGTTCTCTCACCCAGTGCCACCTATTCCATACGTTTATATGAATGGAAAAGTGATTCCCAAATACAAAATATCTGGGATCTATAATAAATAGCGAAGCAACTTGTGATGACGACATCAAATGTCGTGTTAACGTAGGGTGGACGATGTGGAGTGAAAACTCAGCCATATTCTGTAACAGAAAAATGTCCTCTAAGCTGAAAAGAGGTCTAAACCGCAGTTGTGCGCCCGGCACTCACAAAAAACTGAGATGACTAACAAGGTTTAATCGAGTAAGAAGAAGGATAAATTCACGTCAAAGAGCCCATCAGCAGTTGGTACTGCCATGTTCCAAAAAGAGATCCTTCGAACACCGTAATAAAAGAAATAGCAATCAACGTTCTTATAATGGGTGATTTTTTAAGCGTTTGGTTTTTAATTATCAAGAAAAACAGAAAAATTGCAAAACTGTATACAATTTTTAAAATGTAAATGTTGACCACGACTACGTTTTAAGTGATCTATGCGGAGAGTTCCATTTTGAGTCACTTTTTTGAGCATTGTCTGATATCTTGCAAATAACACGTGTAATGTTGTCTTGCAAGGCTGCAATTGACGCTGGCTTATCGGCATATAGGTACGAGTAATTTGACGTATCCCCATATAAAATAGTCTTAATGCGAAATACCTTCTCTTTAGCCACATGTGACGCTTAGATCATGTCATTACATTCCTCAGTAATTCTCTCAGAGAAAAGTGAACACTGTCCACCGACCAGCTAGATGCACACATGACTTCAGCACGCAGCAAAGTCACAAATTAAACACGAACGAAATGAAAACGCCGCACTTAAACACTTCCACATGGCTCGTTGTTCATATCATTTAACTTGGCAATGCCATTGAACTCGGAAAAAAAAACATTTCCCATTAAGGGGACGATGATCTTGCATCTACCTGGGACAGAATTATCAATACGACACACCAACCAACGCGTTCACTGACAGATCAGTTCGCCCTTGCGTTTTAAATCACTGTTACCCTCGCAACTAGGGTGAGAAGTGAGATAATGTAGCGTAAGTAAAACTGGATTTTTTTTCGAGGTGATTAACCGATTAGGTTCGATGAGTGCATAGTAATTTCTGTCTGAATCCGGATTCTACTAAGTTGCAGCTGTTGCTGCTGTGCACTCGTAGCGTTCCACATTTATCTTTGCAGTCTGCCATAGCGCACCGCACACAGAAAAAATAAGCAAAATTCTTCTCTCAGTAATTTGATATTTCATTTTGCTGTTTTATATTTTATTAAAGAAGGGGACAACGCACGTTTTGATTTCACTCCTACGGGGGGTACGAAATACTTTTCATCTTCACTTTGGACGCTCGTTAACGTTTCCATGTATTTCAATGAATTGTCAATAAAGCTGTAATAGATTTTAAGTTATTTTTAGAATGAGTATCTAAGCGATGGCTCTATTAATAGATTGCTTATGAGATTTTTTTTTAAAGGAATTCACGTCGCCACGAATATTTTGTCATTGGCCTCGTTCTTTTCAATGGCCTGTATATTTTTGCATGCAAAGTGGAAAGTGTCCCCAAATTTTAAAATTAGAAAACATTTTATTTAATTTAAAAATAAAAGCTGCAGACAATCGATAGACTAAAATTTTTAAATTGCGAAAATGGTTCAGTGTTTAGTCATTTGGTTGGTTGTTCTCAAAGACATTGGAAAGTGAAAATTATGACTGTGAGTATGTCATTGGATATGAGCCGCCAGATTTGATATTTTAATTAAAATTCTCTTAAATGAAAATGTGTCTTGTAAATGTACTAACGCCTAACCAACTAGTACAAAGCATAGGTACACTGGTGGATAAGGGATAGGTAAGGTTAAGTTAAAGTGGCATTCGGCAGAAGCCGACTCACTTAGAGAAGCAGAGGGTCATTTGAAATACGATGTGGATCTAGGAGAAAATCCACCCTACTCGTTGATCCAGTTAGAGGTTTTTAAGTAACTGTCTACTACTGTCAATATGGGTTTAATCATTAAGAACAGTATTTCTCAAATTGGGCTGGAGGATTTTATGCGGACAGTAGAAGCCTCAGACCAAATTACTGGTGGTCTACGGGCGAGGGCAGATTAAAAATTACTAAAAATTAAGTTTTCTTGATACGTTAACTGCCAGCGAAAAGTTTGAGGCCTACCTAGACAATTGACTTCATTCCTGCATGTAAATTGAGTTTACTTACTTACTTAGGTGGCGCTACAGTCCGGGGTGGACCTGGGCCTCAACCAATACGCCTCTCCAGTTAGCACGATATTTGGCTAACTGCCTCCAGTTGCACGCTCCACGTTGGTTGAGATCCCCTTCCTCTTGCGCGTGCCACCTAAGGCGAGGTCTTCCTCTACTGCGTTGACCCCTTCGGGTTGGAAACGAAGACTCTTCGCGCCGCAGCGTTAGTGTCCATTCGCTCTACATGTCGTAGCCATCTTAAACGACTGATTCGCACTTTTTTGACCAGGTCGATGTTGCTGTTCAGCTCGTAGAGTTCGCTGTTAAATCTCCTCCTCCAAAGCCCGTCAACGCAAACCGAACCAAAAATCACTCGAAGAATTTTGCGTTCGAAACGACCTTCATCCGCTTTTGCTAATGTCCACGCTTCTGCGCCGTAGAGCAGGACTTTGATGATATAGAGTCTCCTTGGTTTTTCTTGACAAGGCCTTACTAATCAATTGCCGTCTTAGGCCAAAGAAACAGCGGTTGGCAAGTGTAATTCTTCGTTTGATTTCCGCTGTGGTGTCATTATCAGAATTAATAGCGGAGCCGAGGTAGACAAAGTCCCTAACTACCTCATAATTATAGCTGTCTATCGTGACGTTCTGTCCGATTCGTCCCTTCTTGCTGCCTTAAAAAGCTCAGCATTTAAGCCGTCTGGTTCAGCAGCTTTGTTGGACTTAAGTTTGGATATAGCTATCCTCACTTCGTTTGGTGGACGGAAGTCTTGGCTTTCATCGTCCTGCCTGAATGGTTCGTTCTGCCTGACAGCGTAATTGGTGTCGTCTTCGCCGTTTAACAGTCTGCAAAAATAGTTTTCCCATGTCCTTATCACCGACTGCGACTCTACTACAAGATTTCCTTCTTCGTCTCTACAGATCAGTTCCGGCGCTTCTGATGGCTTCTTGGCATCGATGCCACTGGTCTTCGGCCTTGATGCTGGCAGCATATGACTTCTCGAGAGGTTGAGGGATACGCGATCGGCAAAGGTAGATTTGATGAATTTAAATTGGGTTATTCTACCTAAATTTTCTACTTGAACAATGCCAAATTTAATTTCAGTTAAATGAGTCCACTTTACCAACTAATGCCGCATTAAAGTTGTCATACTTGAGGTTTATCAAAGAAGGAAAAATGTGTCAAAAACTATTATATGCAAGAAATTAAGAAACAAAAAGAGAAACCATATTTTAAACACTGGAAAAGTTTTGTGACGAAAAGGAAATTCCTTTGAATAGTGTCAGCTGCTACGGATGGCGCTCCGCCTATGATAAGGCGTCACAAAGGCTTCATCCCGGCCAAGTCCATTACTTTATACCGAATACATGAAATCGTAATCTCCCTAAGTAACTTAGACACCACCCGTGGAGAAAAACCCTACAACTGCACCCAAACACTTTCCTATCTCTCTATTCTTTCTAATACCAAGTAGCTTACACTGTGTTCTTAGCATTATAAGGGTACTGTAACAACAGAAAAAAATCCCTTTAGCGTAAGCAAATTATAAAAAAAAAAAAAAAAAAAAAAATAGCGTGCTTAAAAAAACGTTCCACATGTGCTTGCCGTTCATTGCGTCATTCATCGCCAGCATTTGGTGGTTCGCTGGAAAGAACCGGAAAAATCATTTCCAGGGACAACATTTTCTCGTTTGAGAATGTTCGTAGGTGCATAAGATATACAGTTCTCGGGAATGTCCCGAAAATTTGGGAAAATCTGAATGACAATATCTAGGCGCGTTAAATCGGATTAGGGTATATAAATTAAAAATGTATACAAACGTAGGGACGGGCTACAGTCCACTTGGGCGAACTGTTGGATGCCCTATTCTTATTCCTACCCCTTGTAAGTGGGCGTGGCAAAAGTCTAAGTATGATTGAATTGTTAATAACGCTCTAAATATTTTTTTATATAATATTTAAAGGATTTTATCGAAAAAAAACGAAGCTTTTGTAAAAAAACGCTCCTTAGCTCAAACTTTGGATTTTAAAAAAAGTTTTTTTTTTTTAAATTGTGGGCGTGTCAGTAGGCGGATTTTGAAAATATTTACACATGAGCATTAAGGGCCCCTAGAGAGTATATATTATAAATTTCAGCACCCTAGCTTAAACTTTGTCTTTTCAATAAAATTGTTATATTTAATTGTGGGCGTGTCAGTGGGCGGGTTTTAAAAATTTTATCTCGCGAGCAGTTTTAGGAGTCATAGATCATATATAAAAAATTTCAGCTTTCTAGCCAAAAATTAGATTTTTTCGAAAAATTTGTTTTTTGAGTTTGTGGGCGTGTCTGTGGGCGGATTTCAAAAATTCGTAAACTTGATTATTTCGGGTTCCTAGAGAGTATATGGTTAAAATTTCAGCTCTCTAGGCTCAGTTTAAAGGCCTAATTTTTGCCGACAGACGGACGGGCAAACCGACATGGCTACTATCGATGCTGATCATAAATATAGTAACTTTTAGGGGTCTACGGGCAATATTAAGGTATGTTACAAACTATGCGTCAAAATTAATATACCCTTAGAATAGGGTATGCAAAATGTCAGTACCTCAGCTTGTATATACATAATATGAATTGTTTCTGATCGTTGATTATGTTTAAATAAAAAAAAATCTATTAAGCCGCCAAGAAAATATTGGTCAAGTGGACGTTGAATATGGCGATTAAAGCGTCACTTATTGTCGGATGTTGTCCTTTGGATTGTTCGTATACACTCTGAATCCAAATGAAAGATGTCTGGAACGGTCAAACCCGGCGATGTTGCTGGCCAGTGAAAATCGGGAAAACGCTAAATAAAGCGACTGTTCAACGAATGTCCACTCGTGGTTTTGCATTTCTTTAATTTACGGCAGCAAGAAGTTCTGTAGTCACAAAAAACTATAAGCCAATCGTCTCTGCTTCGTAAGCCCGAAAGGATGTAATAGGTCTTCTCGCATTGCACCCATCGCTTTTGATGATTTTAAATGGAAATGATAAATCATACTTATCGCATGGACACAACTATTCCTCGGTCGTCATTTGTCTACGTGTACCTATACCTTTTTTGTTCCTGTTTACTTTGGAAATTCAAAGCCACAATCCAAACGAAATTTGCACAAATTAAAGCAATCTTTTGGATGGGTGATGTCTTCCGTACCACCACCTTGTATTGCGTAGTTATTTTACTTTATGTATTTTGACCAAAAATGTCTTTAACTTTTACGAGCATTATTTGTCAATTAAAAGTTTTTTGTTCCACAAAGAAGAGAAAATCAACTTTTTTGAACACATTTTTTAAACACAATCTTTTGACGTTACCAAATGCAAATAGCGTTCGTTTGAATTATAAACTTTTTATTTGTAAATTAAATCGAATGTGTTCTTTTTAACTTTTTCGTTTCTAGAAGATTTTTCAAGTTACTTGTAAATTTACTTACATTTATATGTAAGGACTAAACTTAAATATTTACTGATTGTAAAGCTTTTTAACAAACAATGGAATAGAAAGTCTTGCACAGTGCGATTGTCCATTGGGCCACCTAAAAATGTAATTGTGACGTTTAACACCAATCCGGATCAGCCATGACGCCCTTAGCCGTTACCCTGCAGTTCTTGCAATCAAAGATGGTTTACTGCAGCTTGGAAAAAAACCCAACTGAAGGATGTGAAACGATCACAACTACTTTGTATAAGTTCATTTAGTAGCCGAAGTAACGAGCAACTGCGTTGCATGCAACCTTACCACAAAGAAAGTTGGATTCATTTCTATGCCCTAATGGCCAACCCGGCTTACTTATCATATTGACCATTTAGGACACTTACCGCCAACAGCAAAGAATTACCAGTACCTGTTTGTTATTAGTATCGTAGACGGTTTCATCAACTCAATTCAATTAAATTTTTATTTTTCATTGAATCGTGTACAATTTTAAGAGCCCTTCGTAGGGACGGGATAATAATATCACTACAGCGTACCCTAATAAACTGGTCGGCGACTAAGGCGAAAAACACATCTAGGCAATTTACACATCCAGGTGAGCCTGTTTTTTTTTTTAAAGCTGTACCGCAAGG
Source organism: Portevinia maculata (assembly GCA_949715645.1). Taxonomy (NCBI): domain Eukaryota; kingdom Metazoa; phylum Arthropoda; class Insecta; order Diptera; family Syrphidae; genus Portevinia; species Portevinia maculata. The sequence goes on from OX454527.1 coordinate 76,076,146, forward strand.
ATGCATGCAAATCCGTGGGTTGACTCGACTGGAGATCACCGGTGTCAAAAAGCAGGATCCAGCAAAAAATAGTAGGAGCATGTACGTGTCGAAAGAGAGGTAGGTTTAAGAACTTCTGGATCACACAAATGCAGCAACACCAGCATTTGATTGGCCTCAGTGACGAAGTGATTCAAAATAGGGAGACCTGCTGGTACTTTCTGAGGTCGATCCGGCGAACTCCACAGGCGGACCAGTAGGAATCCAGTTAGGTGTGAGGGTGATGATTCCTATAATCCTGATCATAGCCTCACCGCCATTAAGGAAAAGGAAGAAGACTACAATCTTACTCTTGAAGTTGGATACAAGCCGTGTTTCTTTGCACGCGGATATAGGCATGGCATTAAAAACCGACCATCGGCACTTAAGAATTCATAAACAAAAACTTGGCAGCACACATGCACCTATGACGTTTATTAATGACACAGCTGTAAGTTGAGTTAAGAATTGAAATGTATTGAAAATCGTGAAATTCAAAAATATTAATTTCCGACAGTTAAAATTAATGCCAAACATATTCAAAAATTATAAAAAACTGTTTCACTAATTGATAGATTTACTAAATTTAAAAAAAAATAATAATAATAAAATCACGAACTAAATATTCGGCGGGATGTGTTAGTGGTCGGCGGGATGTCAAACTTTGACATTTCCTGAAAAATTCATCGCAACAGTTCATCAGAAACGAAGAAAACGGGTTTTGGAAGTAAGAACTGTTTATCCCCGCTTAATGACTTAGCGGCGATAGATATCCAATCTAAAGTAAGCGTATATAGGATAAGTTGTTGTTGTATTTTACATGCAAATTTCAAATTATCCCTATATCCGCGTGCAAAGAAACACGGCTACAGTTAACTTTACGAAAATGTAGATATGTTTAACAAAGAATCGTTTAAAGCTACAAGTGTTTTTCATAAGTCACCAGTATTAATGAAAGATAAGTTAAGGTACATTCTTTAGTTCAAAGAACTAGTAGCGAATGAACCGAGTTTACAGTAAAGTTAAAGTTGTGGGGTAGGGTGTAATAAGTAATAAGAAATAAATTAAAAGAAAGGAAATCTTATGGATTCAACAAATATTATATTTTCAATCGGAGAATGTTGTTTACTTGATTTAATTCAAAGGTTAACAACCATGTTTTAATTTCTCGGCTAAATGAAATTGAATTAAGGATATAACAACTATTTATAGGCAAATTATTAAAAAGCCTTGGTGATACAGATGTAAAAATCTTCAAGAAATGTTGAGTATTGTCATTTGGGATAATAGCAAGGCGGAGTGACCATAAATTGTTGCGCCCTGATTCAATAGATTACCAATTATTAGGAAAAATATTTTTAAGTCTTCATAAAAATAAACATGTTTTAAATTGAGTATTATTAATTGAAGCACGAAAAAGTAAAAAGCTATGCTATAATTTTTCCAGATATGTATTTGCTGTTAAGATCATTTACAATTGCCCATTCTGTTTTAGATCACCTTTTGCTCTATTAAATGCATTTATTTAAAAAAAAATGTTTACATAAAAGAACTTCACTATCTATTTCCTTATACAATCAGCTGTCGTTGTTTCGTTAATACAGGATTCATGTCCTTTAGTGGACATCAAAGATTTATAGTTAACTGATTCATTCCATTCACTAAGTAATGGATGTTCATGTCACCAATAATTCAGCGAGACGGAGCGACGATAAATCCTGAGTAAAAGCATCCTTACTTTTAAAATGAAATCTATAGAAAACCAGCAAACAGTTTTTTTTTTAGAATCGATCGTGCAAGCAGTTTTTTACAAGTATGAGATCTCAAGAGAAATACAACAAGGTTAAACCTCCGTTAACGAAAATAGCAGTTGCACCCAGAGCATACGAATTGTTCCAATTGGCATAAAACTCGTAGCCAGGTATAGAGAAAAAGGCATTTTCATGTTCAAATATCCAAATTTCGGTGAGTAAGATTAAATCGGGTCTGTTTTTAAATGATTTAAACTAATCAACAAACAAATCAAAATTGGAACACAGGCTTTGAAAAATAATTTTCAAGTTTATCGAAATGCAAAACACTTACACAAACCTTTTCAAAATTACAGAAAGGGCATAAAATTAAACTTTATTTAGGATCTTCGACTATACTGTTATAAAAAGTAAAGTTTTTGATTAATTATCAAGATCCTCAAAACATAGAATAATAATTACCTTACCTTCTTTTTTTAATTTTTATCCATAAAAACAAAAACCTTTTTTCTATTTTCAACTGCTTAGCTCTTTTAAAAAGAGATCTATTATAAGAAAGACTTTCATTAATGCAAATAGGTCGCCTATCATGTTGTTTACCACAGACAGCCGTTGTAAGTTTCATTGATCGTTTTTTGATTAGAACTTTTCGTTTGCACCCCATCGTTTTAAATTGTACACATAATATATTCAGAGAATTTGGCTTATTGTTTGAAAAAAATTCACACGGATTTATCCTGTACAAAATACGACTACGGAAATTGATTTGCAACGGCTAGACCTTGAATAGGACTTCTTTTGGAACCCTCACAAGATCGTATCAATCCGAGGAGCCGAACATCTTTTCAGAGTTCAGCAAGCAATGAATTCAACTCTTCGAGGAGGAGCACAAACAGATCACCGTTTGAACTTCATTTTAGATTAAATATATTTTACGAACTGACTGAAATTCATTAATAGCAAAACGTTAATTTAAACTAAAACAAACGAGTTTTATTTCGGAAATTGATTAGATGATCAATATGTATTTAGAAAACTAGTTTTAGAACAGTTTAAATAACGAAATGCCGCGAACAACAACACTCTTAGCGCGGATTGTCAAAGTTTATTCACAATCCACAATTTTATACGCGTTCAACGTACTTACTTCTGATCCGTGAAGAGTCTGACTGAGGCTGTAGTGTCAATCCTAGTGTGATCCCGGGCACTCTGCTTCCACTTGTCCAGACAAGGCGCTGTGGCATACGTGATGACTTGGTCTTTATAACGGAGGTTCGGCCTTCCGTGCCTTGTCGAACCTTGGGGCTGGGAGTCAAAGATCTTCTTGGCTAGAAAATTATTGTCTTGGTTTCTTTTCCTCTATTCGCCCTCCATGGACACAGGACCAATTACCCGACGGAGTAGTTTTCGTTCGACTGAACTCAATAGAAACCGCCTTTCCTAATTATCGTCCAGCACTAACTAGGAATAACTTTTACGGACAACTGCTTGAAAAGGTACAGCTTTAACCACAACTTCAAGGTAACCCTCCAGAAACGAGAGAACGGGGACACGGGGCGCGTAATAAGTCCACATATATTAAAGACTCACTCGTGTGGTACACGGATGGATCCAAAACGGATAAAGGAGTTGGGGCAGGAGTATTTGGGTTGCTCCGTAGACCTTTCTATATGTGAGTCTGAGTATGCAGGCAAGCAACTCGGAATTTCAAGCTGAAATACCCGCAATAGAGCTCTGCATCAGAGAGAATGTAAACAGGAACATTGCCACTAAGTTCATTAACATCCTCTCTTGCACTGCATGATATTAATGCCTTTGAAATCACATCAAAATTGGTCTGGGACTGCCTCAAGCTATTCAAGACATTAGCCAGGACAAATAGAGCCCACCTGATCTGTGTGCATGTCCACAGCGGCTTTGACTGCAATGAAATAGCAAACAAGCTTGCCAGGAAAGGATCTGCAACATAATTCATGATGACAAGACCATTCTGCGGCGTACCTATCAGCTCTGCCAAAGCTGCATTATTAAATGGTTGGAAAGAAAGGCATTTCATTACTGGAAAAATACTGAAGTAGGGATGCTCATTCAAAAAATACATCGATGTTTTATTCGATGTAATGCATCGAAACGTTACATCGATTATTATCGATGCATTGATTAAAAACATCGAAGTTTTCGATGCATCGATTAAGAAAATTGACGTATTGTATTATATGAGCTAAAAATAAGAAATTAAATATAAGACGTTATCCAAGGTTTTTAATTTAACTGAGTTTTATTAAAATTGCAAGTCCCAATACTTCCGCTCCAAACTTAGCATAAACATGTTTTGTTTACCCGCTTTCCTTGGATTCTATTCCTTTGCTGACTCAATACCTGGGAAGCTTTCGAAAAAAGGCTTTTCGAAGGAACTGAGCTGGTTACCATAGTTAAATATTTAAAAGCAACTTCAAAAAGTTTTGGAAATTGGAGCGAATTTCCAAGGGATTTTCACTAAGGCGACCAACAGGTGCCCTTAAGTATACGGAAAGGGGATCATGACGTAATCTCGAATGACAAAAATCTCGAATGCAAAAAATTTCGAAAAAACAAATTTTTAATCTAGAATGCAAAAATCTCGAATGCACAAAAATCTCGAAAGACGATATCTCAAAAAAAAAATTAATTCTAGATTTTTTTCTTACCTATTTAAAGAGTTTAAACTTAAAGAAAATTCATTACATATTTAGTTTATTCAGCAATTTATTTTTTTTCGGTAAATTAACAACAACAAGTCAATATTTACTTAACATAAAAAAACATTATAAAAAGTTGTAAAAATTCCAATAGTAAATAAGGTGCCGTGAAATAATGCCGAGTAAAATAACGCCGAATTATGAAAGCGAAATAACGCCGAATTTCCATGTTCGGTCTTATTTACGAGTACTTTGCCAAAGTGAAATAAAGCCGAATCGGCCTTGTTTCGCTTTTAATTTATTTACACAATCAGATAAAGATGCCTAACCGTTTTCAGATTTGCGCCCCTGAAAACCTCGCACCTACTCCAAATCAAACAGTGACCCCAAGCAGGAAGGTTGCAGGGGGCAGTATGCCCTCCCATGGGCATCGCACTGTTTATGGGATGAGTTGCGAAATCTCAAGTAGAATAAAGTCGATCTCCGAAATCTTATTTGATATTATTACTCTTTTGTTCTACTACATAATTGGAAATAAAGTCGAGAATCGAAAATGGTGAATTTTGACATTACTTCCGATTTCTTATGGAAATAAAGTCGATCGACATTATTTCCATCTACTTTATTTCACGGCACCGGTAAATAAATCCATCGATTTCGATTTGAATATTTCCTTTGTTTGTAATGATTTCATTTACTTTCATTATACCCTATTCTAGGGGTATATTAATTTTGACGCATAGTTTGTAACATACCTCAATATTGCCCGTAGACCCCTAAAAGTTACTATATTTATGATCAGCATCGATAGTAATGTCGATCTAGCCATGTCCGTCCGTCCGTCCGTCGGCAAAAATTAGGCCTTTAAACTGGACCTAGAGAGCTGAAATTTTAACCATATATTCTCTAGGGTCCCGAAATAATCAAGTTTACGAATTTTTGAAATCCGCCCACAAACTCAAAAAAAAAAACAAAATTTTAGAAAAAATCGAATTTTGAGCTAGAAAGCTGAAATATATATGATCTATGACTCCTAAAACTGCTCGGGTTAAAATTTTTTCAAAATCCGCCCACTGACACGCCCACAAATAAATAAAACAATTTTTTTGAAAATCCAAAGTTTGCGCTAGGGTGCTGAAATTTATAATATATACTCTCTAGGGGCCCTTTATGCTCATGTGTTAATTTTTTTTAAATCCGCCTACTGACACGCCCACAATTAAATAAAACAATTTTATTGAAACACCCAAGTTTGAGCAAGGGAGCGTTTTTTTTGATAAAATCCTTTAAATGTTATATAACAAAATATGTAGAGCGTTCTTAACAATTCAACCATACTTAGACTTTTGTCACGCCCACTTATGAGGGATAGGAATAAGAATAGGGTATCCAACAGTTCGCCCAAGCGGACTGTAGCCCGTCCCTATGTTTTTAATTGTTTTTATTTGCTCTCGCGTTGTGATAACACACGATCCCAAACAACACTAATTTAAGGTACCTTTTTTACAGTTGCATGTGCAGCTTGTTAGTGAATCGTGGATGTTAAAAAGAGTAGTAAATAATCTCGAATGAGCGCGAATTGTAACCATTGTGTCAAAAATTAATATATTCATTCGAGATTTTTGCACTCAAGACTTTTTTTTTTAGATTTTTGTATATTTCGAGATTATGCTTTCGAGATTTTTTCAAATCTAAATTTTTGTTTTCGAGATTTTTGTTTTCTGGATTATTGCTTTGGAGATTTCGTGGTAAGCCCGACGGAACGATCATCACAAACACTTTCTTCGCTTTTGTTCGCCTTCCAATTTCTTTGAACGAGTTTGTGATGGTCGCTCCAAAGGCTGAAATCTTCCCATACTTTGTCGGAACAATCCGAATCAGATTCTATTTGATTTTCATTAGAAGGTTTTTCGTCATCATTTCCTTAATTTTTTGGATTGCGTGGGCACAAGCTATGGGGTCTTCAAAATTAAGCTTTTTGAAGCGCGTTTGCAACAAAGTAACTATAGCTTACCAAGAAACTTGTTCAATAGCACCCATCCGTTTCCTGATATCTCCAAGAATGAGCTTGCTTTAATAGACATGACAGTATAGTTTGTCTGTGTATCTGTGTCTGTGGTGCAAACGTCGGTCTCGGTCGTCGCGTCGTGTTCCCTCGTCTGACATGTGTTGTTGTTTATGTTTTTGGTTGGCGAAAATAGCTTATTACAAATTACGTTATAATTTCTCATATCCTTCATTAATACAATCAAAGAGAAGAGAGCATACAGAACGTATTAAATTTGAAATTCGGTACTGTGTTTCATGCTTCGATGCATCGAATGAAATACATCGATGCATCGTTAAACATCGGATGCTTTCGATGCATTGGATTGATTCGATGCAATCGAATACTAAACATCGTTATTTTTGATGTATCGATGTATTATGAGCAACCCTGTACTGAAGGTAACAGACAGGCCAAACAATCCACCAAAAGAACAAAGCAACTCCTACAACTGCCCAGAGGGCAGATACTTACAGTCACGGGATTCCTGACGAGGCACTGTAGAGTCAAAAAACACCTTCTGGCCATGGGACTTTCTGAAGAAAATATCTGTCGAATGTGTTACGAAGAAGAAGAAGAAACAGCAGAGCATATCCTATGCCACTGTGACTTCCTAACAAAAACAAGACTGCGCATCTTGGGTAAACCCTACCTTGAAACAGTAGACATATCTGTCACCTCACCCAAAGACCTGACCGAATATATCAAGAAATCCGGCCTCATGAGTGAGCTTTAAGCCAAAACGAGGACATCACAATAGGCCCAGTGAGGCCACGGTGATAAGGGTACTAAGTCTTACATAGATAACAATCTTACTTGATCTAATGTTCGATAGAGCATGCAATTGTCCTTCGATTCAGGAGTTTTGAACTCATTTGTCAAACTGAAGAAGCGGAGTTGAAGTTTACTCTAGATAAGATTAGGTGGATTAACTCCCTAGCTACATCAAAGTTATTGATTGCATGTACTTAGTCTTGTCCTCATAAATTTAAAGACCAACAAATTTCGTCCAGCGTATATCCTTTGTGGAATCCGGTGCAGTTTTTGGAGTAGTTGGAAGAGCTGTTTCCATTCTACACATTTCACCGCGTCGCGAGACACACCTGGATTAGTTTTGCCAGCATCCCACATTCGGCCATCGCCATGTACATCTCCTGATGATGAATGCTACCATAGCCTAGTCAAAAAAAAATAAGATCGGTGGCATTTGTCAGGATTTGCCTTAGTGTTAAATTTTGGTCTATTGTCTATCTGCCGGGCACTGTACGGCAAACTCCACAGGCGGACCAGTAGGGATGCAGTTAAGTGGAGGGGCTATCATCCATTTATTCCTGATCATATCCTCACCGCTATTAAAGGAAAAAGAAGAAGAATAAGTCGATCTACCGGGCCGAAAGCCGCACTACTGAGGCTTGAGGCAATCACACAGTACGTCGGATAGGATCTTATATGCGACATTAAACATATGCCTAGATGTTTCTTGCAAGAGATGATTTTTGCAGATGGGGCATATGGAGCTGATAGTCCAGTCACTGGACATGCTTTCTTCGACTAATAGTTGGTTGATCATTTGGAGGATGCGCCCTTCCAAGACATCACCTCCGCATTCAAAGAACTCCGGTGATAAGCCATTACAACTTGGTGCCCTTAAGCGTTTTTTATAACTAAGCCAACCTCTTCTATACTGGGCGGTGGAATCGGTTCTGTCTTTGACAAGACAATTGCAAAAATGGTATCTACTCATATGAACTAAACATTTTATATATCATATAATCATATACATACCTACTTTTTTAAATTTCAAAAACAGGTCGCATTGGTGTGCGTCAATGAAATGACATTGTTAAAGTTGACCTGTTTTGCTATTGCGGTTCCATTAAAGAAGCGATTAAGGTGCAACATAATTTTTTAATCAAACCAGTTTTTAAGAACTTAAATCTTCTCAAATATCATATCCTACCATTCATACCGCCTTTAAATCGCGGATGTCTGTTGCTGTGCTCTTCACACTCCTATATCAAGCAGTGTTTGTGTTCCCGTCTGTCGGTCAATCGACTGGAAATTATTCTCCCACTCAAGGTCAGAAGGTAGATAACCTCGATCCGAATTGCCTATTAATTGTCGGGCATTTTGAATGCTTTAAACTAGCACGGTGATGTGTTGTTTTGTTTTATATGTTTGTTGTATTTTGTTTTTCCAGGTGTCTGCCACTTCAATGTATTTATTTGCCCACCGCAAACAAACAATTTTGTATCTAAAGCATAAATAACGATATTTCCCCAGAAAAATTGCCCAAATGTAAATAGAGAGTTCCTATTTATTCGGCATGCTCACCGTATAAGTAATTTGTAATTGAAATATAAAAGATTGGAACAAACATATCCGCCGCCCGTATTGTTTGATGACAAACATTCCCTCCCCACCTGTTCTGATATTCCAAGCAAGTTTTGAACAAGAATAATGTTCTCCTCGCACTAAAAATTCAGACCTGTTCGAGCGTCTATTTTTGTTAGAACTACGGAAACACGAATAAAATTAAAAAAAAAAAAACAAATAAAATATTAACATTTTTCTTTGAGAATATAATTTTTGACTTGAGTAGATTCTATTTTATGTATTTTGTGTTTGCGTGTGTGTGTAATTGGAGTGTTGGTATCTGTGAATGGATTGGCGTTTCGATGTTCTTTTCTAATTCATATATAACGAAACCAACGCCCATATCAATTCGATAACAAGTCGTCAAGGTTAAGTTCATAAAAAAAAGTTGCTGGTCTGATGGCGCGGCTCTAACACAATCAAAACGCACATTATACAATAACAAGAGATTAAAGTTTACCCGGTTGTTGTTTTTTTTGTATGTAACAAGAAATAATACGACTCAAAACAGATCTATATTTATTAAGTGTGTGTGTGTGTGAGAGCAAAAGTAAGTCCTAAGTAAGTAAGTTGGGTGGGCAGGGGAGGCTATAAAAGCTTCTGATTGTAATATTGAGGTCAATAAACAGATGTTTAAAACATTCAAGGTCGCACCTAATACGAAAGCCAATATGAATGTTGTTTTACTCTCACCAACATTCACGTTATCTAATGATCGGGATATTATTATTTTGTTATGGGATTAAAGTTGAATTTTGAGATCCAAAGTCTTCACTGTCGACTTGTTATCTAACATTTTTGTGTCTGTCGAGAACAAGTTTTGTAAATAAATTGTTTTTGTTTTGCTGAAGATTTTTAGGTTATTCATTTAGCCTTCGCTTGATAAATTTTATTCGAGAGTCTGTCAATCGGATCTTGCTGCTTTAACATATCTTTTGAAGGGTCATTTTGGCGAACACACTTGTAAAGACTGCTCTATATCTAAATGTAAAGGGTATTTTGTTATTAAGATCTGTAGGATTTGAAAATAAAACACGAGTTGAGCAAATGAGCCAAAAGCTTTTTTTTATTCTATAGATAATTTTATAACATAAATGATAAAGAATGATTTTGGTCCACCACGGAAGCGTCTCAAGAACTGCGTCCTGATGCTCCTATTTTTAAACCAGGTTTTTGAGCACTGTTGGCTTATCCCACATAAAATAAATGTGACACTATCCGTTGAAACCAAATATATTTCAGATGTTTACGCAATTTTGGAGGTGATATTTCGATTTTGTTAATTTTTGAATCGTACTGAATAGTGTCGCTAGCCCATAAACCTGCAATACATGCATTTTCCGGGGTGCAACGGTAACTGATCACCTTTGGATTTTTCTTCCTAATACACCTATAATACTTATTAACAAAGCCACTGAGGCAGAAGTAGCCTCTAAACTCTCGACGCAAAAGATGATGTTCTGACTTCAATAATTCTCGCAGCAATTGAATCTTGTAAGCGCGTCTTTAAACCAAGAACCTTGCAAACATGTGGCCACAAAGTCAATTTACACAACGCTGGCGCTGGCAGCAATAGCGCCGATCTATGCCCATTCTTGTCTTTCCATTTTTATTTTTTTTTATTTTATTGTATTTGCAAGTCTTACACATAGATGTTTAATCCTTGATTGTGCAAAATTATGTTTAATTAAAGTTACGAATACATTTCTATAAATTGAATTTAAAAACAAAGATATGTACATACATAGCTAATCCCTACATCCCTTGCTCAAATGTTAGGTCCTAGAAGTTTAAAGAGTAGACATGAAAACGATTGAATTTTATACACTCATATGCTGCTTAAGTCCTCGTTAAAAGTTGCTTATACCTTGACATCTTTTGAGGCTATTTGGAAGTAAGTACCAGCATCTTGCGGTATATACAAAAAAATGTTTTTTCAATAGTACTTATTATATTTGAACAGTTGCAGAATAAGAGCTCCACTCCTTTCAAAAGATGCAAATTAAAGCTGATAGAAAAAGTTCCCGGCAAAATTTATATAAAAATAATAAGATATTGAAATCTAAATACTTTTGAACCTCGATGCCCAGAAACTTTTTAACGTACCCTGAGATACGATGACGACTGTGCAGATTGAAAATAAATCTCACAGCACTCTTTAAAGCAGGGTTCGTAAAATATCGCTCGCGAACGATAAAATAAGGATCTTAATCGTTCTTTATCAATCTTCTAACGAACCATAAAAAAAAAGTTCGCGATCGATAAAAAGTTCGATATTTAAAAATTTATTGTTCTCTCACGAACGAACTGTATCTTTTTTTTTTCTGTATCTCTCGTTCGTGAGAGTTCGGAAAAAAAATTCAGGTATACTCTATCCAACAAAAATTGTCAGTTCAGGGAAGATAGGATGTTTGTCTCAGTCCGGTTGCAATGACTTACATAAATCGGTCCCGTAGTGTGTATGATAATTCGCCATAACTCAGAGAGTAATTCTATTAGGCTTACCATCTTCTAATTTAAAATAAAAATATTGCGTAACAAAATAAATTCCGTTTAACTTTGTCCTTTTCTGGTAAGATAATAATAGGCGCGTTTTTTTTAAGGGTATCTCCAGTAGACCAACAAAATATATAAATTTCGTAACACAAAAAAAAAATCAAAACGAAAAATATATCACTGTAATCCAATTTATGTATTATAATATTGTAAAATATAAAATACTAATTTCGAATACCACTATTCAATTCAACTAATCCGTTGAGTAATTACTGCTACTGCTCTCGTTATTTATGTCTATTATATTACCCTTTCAACTGCTCCCTCGGCAAAAACGTCCATTTCCCACATATTTGGTTCAACAACCTGTTCAACGTGTTGGACACATCGATGCCATTTTTCGTTGTCAACCCTTGTAAGTGTAAGTGCTGTCGTTAGTAAGTCTCTTATTTCAGCCATTTTAAATGACTTGTTTTGGCTTGCTACAAACCCTTTCACTTGAGCCCAAACTAATTCTATTGGATTAAGGTCACAGCGATAAGGCGGCAAGCGAAGCACTTTATGTCCCGCATTTTGAGCCATTTCATCCACGACGTATGTTTCATACTTGATTTCAAGCAACCCATTGTATGATTGCATCCCTACCTAACTTGAGATCTTCCTTTTGGGCATTCCCGTATTCATTGGCAAAACAGGCGTCATTCATCGGAAAAACAAAGACATCATACAACAGGTACATAATGAGATGAAAGGATGTATTTATGTTTTTTTTTTTATTTAAACAGTTTTCGACATAAACTCAATCAGCAAGATTTTCTAAAAACATTTCCCAGTCCTTTCCGCTATATGTACAAGGTGGCGCAAAAGTAATCCTATCAGAAAATGCTATAAATTTTGCGATTGGCCCCTAATGTCAGTTCTGTTTTGACATTTGTGTAGTAAACACATGCGAAATACACGTTAATAAACAATGTTACGCTACACTGCTCCAGAACGCGGAATATTGGTGACTATTTATTTGAGCAATAATCGGTCGGTGACTTTGGCACAACGTGAATTTCGTCGCAGATTTCCTACCCGTCCAACGCCTACTGGTGAAACACTGCGACGTTTAGCCGCTCGCCTCGAAGAGACTGGCACAACACGAGATGCTGCCAGGCGTGGCAGACCCCGGAGTAGCCGTTCTGCAGAGAATATTGCTGCTGTAGCCGAAGATGTCATGGAAGCGCCGTCGACATCGACCAGACGACGTGCCACGCAAATGGGTATCAGTCGACGGTCTTTACAGCGAATTTTGGTACAAGATTTGAAGATGTTTCCGTACAAAGTCCAGACGGGGCATCAGCTGTTAGCTGCTGACCGCCAATCGCGTCTTACATACGCTCAAGCCATCCTTAATCACCACCAAGAGGAAGATGATTTTTCATCAAAAATTATCATGAGTGATGAGGCCCATTTCCATCTTAGCGGGTACGTAAATAAGCAAAATTTACGCTTCTGGGGCACTGAAAATCCGCGTGTAACCCACGAAGAGCCATTACACCCGCTCAAAGTCACTGTATGGTGTGCTGTTTTCGCTGGAGAAGTCATCGGACCTTTTTTCTTCGAAGACGTCGCGGGCCAAACGGTTACTGTGAATGGTGAGCGCTACAGAGCAATGATCAACGAGTTCTTTTTGCCGCAACTTGATGAATTGGGATTGGAAAACATGTGGTTCCAACAGGACGGTGCAACGGCACACACTGCACGTGCCACAACCGATATGCTGAAGGATGCATTTCCCGGGCGCCTAATCTCCCGTTTTGGCGATTTGCACTGGCCAGCAAGATCGCCTGATTTGACCGCTCCAGACTTCTTTTTGTGGGGCTTTTTGAAGTCGCGGGTTTATGTCAACAAGCCTCAGACTCTTGCAGCTCTTAAAGACAATATCCGTCAACAATGTGAGGACCTATCGCCGGAAGTTTTGGCCAAAGTGATGGAAAATGCCATAAAAAGGGCTCAAATGACAATCAACTGTGGCGGCGGCCATTTACATGACATCATATTCTCGACTTGATGTAAAAAAAATTAAAAGACCAAATAAAAATAATCCACAAGAAGAATCAAAGTTTTTCATTTTTTTTTAAATTACAGCCAAAAAACATCGGAAGGTTATTTTTGCGCCACCTTGTATATTGTGAAAGGAAGACACAATCAGGCAATTAGAATACAAAATTATATAACCACGACGCAATGTTATGTACCTAAACAGATAGTAAAAAAAACTGCACTTGTGCAGCTGTACAATATAAATACAATTAAATTAAAACCGAATGGCAACACCCCACGTAATAATTCGTTCTCAAAAGCACCAAAACCGAAAGTTCTTTGACAAAATCCATAGAAAACCCCTTAATGATATGCTTCATTGTAGAGATGGTAATACTCTTCTGATGTGCTTTAGTCACACACACTGCTTATTTTGGTGGATGATAATAGCAAGCGAACACAAGACGATCATGCTCATTCCCATTCGGCTGTGTGGGAGACTGGTTGTGGTGGGTTGTATGCGAATTTTAGGAAAATTACAACAACAATTCCTTGGTATGACAGTGGTTTTGTTTTTATTTCAGTGGCAATTCTTGCGTTTGAGTGCCGTGAGAGAATCTACAGGAACCACTGGTAGAAAAAAAGCTCCTCCATAAGGCATGTACTGACAATTTTTGTTGGATAGAGTATGGAATATGGTTCGCTCGCGATAAGGATCCGTAAAGATCCATAAAACAAATCATTCTCGATTCGTAATTATTTTTCAATATTATTATTTTGGTTGAAATGGGGAAAATAAAGACATTTGAGTTAAATTAATATGTTTCTTAGAATGAAGAAGTTGACGAATCAACTTGCTTACTTTGTGAGAGAAAATTGAGCATTGGAAAACATTGAGCAGCAAAGAGGTTCTTCTAGGCAAACTTGCACAAGCTGTGCTGGCAGTGCCATCAACTCTCTGTTGAACGGGCTTTTAGCGCTCTTCCAGTTTTTTTTTGACAAAAAACAGAAAAAAAATATCCAAAGAAACAATAAATAATGTGTTGTTAGTTAATCTGAAAGCAAATTTATTCCAAAATCTTAATATGTAATAAAAATACTTTTCACTTATGTTCTTTCAATATTAACATATGTAATATAATTTTCATGTAAAATGACTTTTTTTTTCGAACTATATTTTACAGATCGCAACAGATTTGATTCGATCGCCAAAACGAATTTTATTTTCAAACGAACCGAAAAATAAGGTTCGCGATCGAATCATAAATCAAATTCCTTTGCGAACTTTTCATGAGAGAAGGAATCATATTTTATCGTTCTGCGAACCTTATAGTCACTTTCAGTCTTAATTAAAAAATTAAAAACCTGCAACGTGTTTCTTTTTTAAGGCGAAACTTGTAAAAACCGTATCCCATTTTTTTTCATCGTCCGCTTGCAAGTATCGAAAGAAACATTTTCCGTTATCGCACTTTGGCGCCAGTTTTCTTTATTTTTTTTTTAACGGCAATGATATCGGTTTTGATATCGATGGACGTCCCGTTTTTTTTGCCTATTTCCACATTTCTTTATATTTTGTATTTGGTAATAAAGTTCTGCGCTGATGGTCGTGCTAAATTAATATGTTTATGCAATTTTAAAGCTGGACAATCCCGTTTTAAATCTGTGAATTAAAGATTCCCTTAAGTCTCGGGATAAGCCGCGGTTATTGGTGAGCTACGAACTGTTATTAACTTGCACGAACAAATGACTAATACATTACCAAAACCGATGTATGCCAATTTCTTTGTAACAGTAAATGATAACACTTTTTAAACAATAATAGACCAACTATTTTTGCAAAAGAGAGTGGACCAACTGTTAGGCTCTTAACAGAATACACCATACATTTTTACCGTATGATTTTAAAACATTTTTTCCACTTTACTAAGAAAAACTACATCTAATGGCTGAAACACATGTGCAGCAAGAGCCGTGCACAGCATGATGATTTCGTATGTAAAATGACACATTGCTTACATGCAGTAAGTTGTCTCTATTTCTAATCTTGATGCACCGATTGTAGTAGAACAGCACGATTTGGTTAAACTTTTCTGGCTTGACGTTTAGTGCTGTGAAATTCTATGACAATACCTACCATCTTAGTCTGTTAGGTCCATCAATGATATTTAGGTCAAGAAAAAAGCATACGTTTATGAATGCATCACTGCGTGCGTCCCTGCTGCACATGTTTTTCAGCCATAATGATGCAAACAACCAGTAAATTTCAGCGTCAAAAAGTATAGTTTGTGTCAAATGACGAGTAGACCAACTATTTTGCGTTTAGGCCATTTAACAATATTGTCTTTAATCTACGATGATTTGACTACGTATCATATTTTCGCTGTACAAATTTGCGGTTTAGTTTCGACAAATTGTTGAAAATTTGCTCACTGGACTTTCTGCATTGAATTATTCAAACTCAACGGATTGATTATCTACCCTGTAGCCGGCAAACTAAATTTTCGCAATTCAACAAAGGTTTTGCTTTTCTATTACATAGGTACATAAAACTATCTTAGCACAAAGTGTCAATTTGTTTCCTTTGCATTTGAAAGGCCCCGCTAATCGCGATGAGAAGAATCAAAAGCACAAGTAGATTCAAACTTTTATTTTACAATTATTTGGGAAATTATTGAATGAAAGTGACGGACTCCAGTTATTTTTTGCTGACGATAAAGACATCATTGGCGAAGATTAAACGTCCTTGCAACGACCACTTGATGTAAAGCTAGAAGTTTGGAGGGGAATGGATATTGTATTCGTCAAAAAAAAAAACAGAATACTTGTGTTTTCGGAATCCCTTCGACCTAGTCCAGACATTTATATGAATGATGGAAGAGTAATTCCTTGGTGCGAAATGTTTAAACATCTGGGATCTATTATCAATAGCGAAGCAAGCTGTGATAACGATATTAATCGCGTCAGCGTAGGATGCACGAATTGCCGGGAACACTCACCCACCTTCTAGGACCGAAAAATACGCGCTAAGCTGAAAGAAAGGCTCAACACGGCAGCAGTGCGCCCGCGCTCGCATATGTATCACAATTTTGGACAACGTACAAAAAGGATGAGGGCAAATTAACGCTGCTGAGATGAAGATGCTTCGCATAACAGCAGGAGTAACAAAGATTGATGGAATAAGAAGTTCCAAGATCCGAGAAAGCGTTCACGTCAAAGAACCTATGTCAAAACCCCTTCATAGAGGCAATATCACTCAATGTTTCCATACAAT
Organism: Portevinia maculata; assembly: GCA_949715645.1. Classification (NCBI taxonomy): domain Eukaryota; kingdom Metazoa; phylum Arthropoda; class Insecta; order Diptera; family Syrphidae; genus Portevinia; species Portevinia maculata. The sequence continues at coordinate 76,092,811 of OX454527.1, forward strand.
CGCGAAAGAGAGGCAGGCCTAAAAACTCCTGGATCAGAAAAAAGCAGCAACACCAACATTTGATTGGCCTCATTGACGAAGTCATTCAAAATCAGGAGGCCTGCAGTTATTTTCGGAAGTCGAACCGCCGCACAGTGGTTCAATTCTATGGAGCAGGCGGAAAAAAATCTATAAAAACTAAATGCATGGTCCGATCTTATTGAAATTTGATACGTGATAGCCTGAAGACGATTTCTAATAGTTGTAAAAAATAGTGGCTCTGATGCGAGAAAAAGGCATGCTTGGCATACACATACCTACCAATTAAACCCATTTCAAGCAAACGCGTCTGTTGCAACACTTTACTCGTTCCCAGGCATATAATGATATAGGTTTTTAGCAGTGTTTCAGAAAAATAAATTAAGGCAGTTATAGTATCCACTAGATTTTTAATTTTTTTATTTATTTTTTTTTTAGGAAAAATTTAATACATTAAGTTTTGTGCTTCTACACTTAAAGGAATACTTTTTGTTTTTGGCTCTGGCCTTAGGTGCGTAATTTTGGGATCTGACGAGATCAGCATAAGGTGAATAACGTCCTCATTTGTTAACAATCGAGAGCACTTCCTAGTGTTGTGAATCCTGAAATATCTGTAATCTTTATTTCTGTTTTCTTGCGCTTCTTCTGAAAGTGCTCCTACAGGCAATGCTGCTGATTTTATTATATCAGCTCCGTGTAATAGAATCTTATGCACAGATGCTGGCATATAATACCAGGGATATAGTCCTATTGTAAGCTTAGCTGTCTCCTCGGTAAAAGCACCAAATTTATCTGGATCAATGGGAAAATTGCTGCAGATAGCTTCCAAAATTACACTCAGATTTTCTATTAATAAATAATCTACTCTGGTGATGTCTGCCGTTATGGTGGGATTGCCGAAAAATCTACGTGAGGTGTTTCCGTCATTTGTTGTGCCCGATCCTTGCTTAACAACATCAACCTTTATACCAACTTTTTCAAAAAACTCTTTCTGAATGCGTTTTTTTCCTCTTGTTTAGCTTGTTTACATGAAGAATTTGTTCTCCAAGATTTGAAACTTAAATTATAACTTAAATGCAATACATACTCCTTGAAACGAATACGAGCATGTAATGGAGATAAATCTAATTGAAGAGCTTCTTGATTTGAAGATTTTGAGCTCAATGCGGATAAGTTGTTCATTTCAGTGGGCTTAGCGCCACAAATAACGCAATTACTCGAAGAAGAAGTGTTTGTTACAGCCTGCGCTACCTTTCCATCTATCATAGTAAAATATAATTTATGGTTAACCCTTAAAACATGCGATTTAAAAGTTATAATTGTTTCATGCAAATTTTTAATTTCATTTTCGACACGCGTTTTTTCTGCCCGTATTATGTCTTGAGTTTCTTTTTTAAAGTGAAATCGAAGGGGCCTACAGTATCGTGTTGAAGAAGGTCGAGGGTTTTTCCAAATTTCTCAATTTGAACTAGCTGTGTTTAGTTGCAGTGGAACAATGCAAGTCATAAACAAATTGGAGTCCGATGAGTCCACTTCACCATCTGAAAATTTTTGCATAAACTCACTTTGGCCTGAAGATCCATCGCAACCCCATTTCGTCACAAGTGTTAGATTAAGGTTTTCTTACGTTACTTCGAATGTTTCTTTTGTTTCAAAAATTCGTTTCACTGTGTGGTCAAGCAATTCCTGCAAAGGGATTTGTGCATATGTCTCTGCTACTTCCATTTTTTCAGGATAACACTGCATTTTTGATTGTAAAATGTGGTGGTAGGATGGAAATATATTGTGGCCAATATCATCGGTAGCTTTTTTTATCATTTCGTATTGGTGCTAATGCACTGTCAGGCACTTAAAACACAATGTGAAGCTGTGGGAGATGAGGTAGCAGCAGCGTCTATGAGATTTTGGGAAGTTGTTGCTTTTAATTGTTGCACTTTGTATCTCTGCGCACGAGGACAGCAATCATAAAACCCTTTGCTGGGTCTTCCACCTGCACCCGCACTTGATTCATTTAAACGAGAATCACCACCGTTTTGGTCAAATTTAACTAAAAACTTTCCTTTCAACCATTCTTTGTACTTTATCAAAAATTTCGAATTTATGTATCGGGTTGACTTATATCTTTGTTTAAAATGGGGCACAAATCTTTTCTTAATTTCGGAAACAACTTGATGAATTTGATCTTCTCTTCTCTTCTAGGGAGTTGACACTTCTACTGAATAGGAAATCGCACAGAAGTTTATACTCTATCACAAAATTAGCCATTCTGACAATTTTTTATTTAACCCTCACTCAACAAGACTTTAAACGCAAATGATTTCGACACCAATTTTGTTAAAATAGCTGTAAAACAAAAAACGGTAGAACCGTGCAGCAATTTCAATTGCTATTTACGTTCCACGCATTGATGCACTAAAAAGCTTCCTGCGGCCAAAGTGATTAAAAGTGACCTTCAGTTTTGATATGATATAGGCTTAATAGCGATATCATTTTTTTACAGCAGCTTATATCCGGTCAAATAGATGCACCTGACTTGCTGTCGTCTATTGGCTTTAATTTTCGTGGTGGTGCCCATAATTTACGCAGTGTTGAATTATTGGTTAACCCCCATCATAGAACGAATTATGGGAGTCATGAGCCTATTAGTCGCATGAGTAGAATCTATAATCTAAATGATCAAGTGATTGACTTGCATGTTAGTAAAATTAACCTTAAAAATATTTTGCGTAATAATGCTTTAATATCTTGAATTGTTCTCATTATTTTGTGTCTGTGTTAGTATTTTATAGGTACATAATTATTGTATTTTGAATTGTTTTGTCCTTACTAACACCTGCACTAAATGATGAGCCTGTGAGAGCACTTTTAGTGCCGGCAATTTCTGCTCGTGACAGTTGCTTGCTTTAAGCACTCCACGACACAGAGCTGATAGTGTAGTTAGCTTTATAACAACGTAATGCGAGCTTGGAGCAACGTGGAGCTTTTATTTTCTGGGCTTATTTAAACCAAATATTATTAATTTTGGAGGCATGTGCGATTAAGAGCTTCATGTGCTTAGATGGATAAGCAAACTCAAAAATTGGTAATGCATTTTTTAACTCAAATATACAGCTAACACAGCTGCGTTCTTTTTTTTTGCAGTAAAATATGCCATATTTTAACAACTTTCTGTATCAAAACTACTAAAAAAACCCTTAAAATTCATAAATCTTGAAAAAGTCTTTCTCTGCTAATAGTACTTTTGGCCTTGACAATAAAGCAACCAAAATGCAACGGATTTCTCTTCTTACATATTTGTGGAATCCAAAAATGACAATAACGTTTCTGTGAAAAATATTTTATAATCGGAGGTTTTTTCCGCCTGTGAACCACTGTGCGCCGCACCCCCCAGGCGGACCAGGATGGATGACGTTTAGTGGGAGAGTTATGATCCCTTTCATCCTGACCAGAGCCTCACCGCCATTAAATGAGAAGAAGACCTATTAAATCCTACGTTATATGTGTCTACATAGAAATTTCAGGTTATTTAAATCTTTCGTTTTCTTCTCTTTTTTTTATTAAATTTATTTTTAATTATTAAATTAATTTGAAGGCTTGCAGTGCTGTATTAACCGATTAACCTTGTAACCGATTTTGAAATATATGAATATGTATATAAACTGCTGAATGAATGAAATGAAAACTGTATGGTGGTACACCTTCCTCTAGACAGAGAAACCGACGGAGTTGAAGTAGCCAAACAAACTTGCCGTGGGCTTCTCAAGTTACAAGAAGGTGAAGATATTCACTTTAAAAAGGCACGGATAATAAAAAACACTCACGCACAGAGGAGCACTGTCTTTTTAGAATTGCACTCGCCAGATGAGGTGGAAAAAATAATGTCTGTCGCTTATCAACTCAAAGATACTGCCATTGATTAGTATTTCCCGAGAGCAGACACTATTGTACCGGCAAAAAAAGCAGACACTATTCGAAATCAAAAACAAACTCTCTGAAATTAATCCCGAAGCAAAAATCACAATTAAAGGCGACAAAATGCAAATAAACAACAAAATTTTTGTATACAAGTTCGCGCGTGGTCTGATTGTCAACTCTCCGGCGGAGCTGCATTTTGTCAACAACTTGTTTGGTGACATTTCACGTGATTATTTTGACTGCCGCGAGGGAGTGAAGTTAGCTGCGGCTGATAAGCAAGCACCATCGGTCTCTCAACTGACGTCACTTGCCCGCGAATCTTCGCATATTCTTAAGTCGATAACACAATAGGAAAATAATGCCGTCTGCCAAAATATTATTATTAACACTATTAATTTATCAATACTCTCCTATAATATTTCTGGCCTAAAAAATAAACTTTTGCAACCAGACTTTTTTAAATATGGGTTAAAGTTTGATATAATAATACTTATCGAGACTTTTTTAGAAGAAAAAATGGAAGATGATTTCCGTAAATATTTTAAAGATTTTAACTTAAAATTTGTTCCAGCAATTAGGTCAAATGTATATGGAAGAGCGAGCGGAGGTATTCTTTGTGGAGTGAAATTTAAATACAACTATTTCGTTGAGGTCAAACGTATGAGAGATAGGCTTGTTGTTAAAATTTTAAACAGTCAATTTAAATTAAATATTGTACCTGTCTACCTCAATTGCAATAACTGGCAAAACGATTTCGACAATTTACGTGGCTTTCTTAACGATTCTTCCTTGGAAAATATTATGATAATCGGTGATGATCTGCAGGTGCCCATAGCCAGTTTCTCAGCGCACTTACCACTAGATGTAAAATTCCATCTCGTTGAGAATACCCGTCAGAGAATCCCAGTTAGTCTCCCCAAACTTAAGTGGGTCGAAAGTAGAGTTTATCGGTACAAAAATCTTTTGAATCACCATTGTAATGCTCTCCCACTGCAACCTGAGAGCGACATTGATATGATTGGTGACAGTATTACAAGGGTAATCCACGCTTCGGCTCCTCCTGTGAACAACACCCCTTCGTTCACTCCTAAAAGCAAATGGTTCGATAGAGAATGTAGCAACTTACGAAAACACTCTTTTAAGTTCTTAAAACTTTTTAGAGCTACAAACTCTTTTGCCTTCAAATCGTTGTACCTGCGCGCCAATAAGGAATTTAAACAGTTATGCTATCAGAAAAAAGCTAGTTACCTCAAAAGTCTTGCAACTAGGTTACAACAGTCCAAAAACTCAAAAGAATTCTGGAATAATGTTCAGCAATTGGGAGGGCGCATTCGAACTGTGAAGACTTCTGTCGAAGCTGATACGTTAGCTGCTCATTTTAAAACACTGCTATCAGCGGAGGATGGTCTTCACAGTTTTAGCTTTGCATTACCAAACACAATGGTATCTGGACTTGACTGCTCGATTTCCTTAGGAGAACTTAAAGCTTCCTTGCAGGCTATGAAAAACAACAAAGCTCCGGGGTGCGATGGTATTCCAATTGAATTTTTTAAAAACGGAACAGACCAACTCGAGAGTTATATTGTGGATTTTTTCAATTTAATATACAACAGCGCTTGTGTACCAACGTGCTCTACCAAAGCGCTTACTTTTCCTATTTTAAAAAAGGTGATGTGAGTCGACCAGAAAACTACAGAGGCATCTCTATTCTCAATTCTCTAAGAAAGATTTTTGCTTCGATCTTATACACAAGACTTTCCAGGTGGATAGAGGATAATAATCGCCTCAGCATGTATCAACATGTTTTTCCACCGTTGATCATATTTTCGCGCTGACTAGCATCGCTAGAAAATATATTGAAAATAATAAGAAACTTTTTGTGTGCTTTGTAGATTTTAAAGCAGCGTTTGATACAGTTAACAGGCAAGCTTTAATTTATAAACTGGCATCCCTTGGAGTGTCAAGAAAGTTCTTAATGTTGTTGAAACTTGGCATTTCTTTCGTCATCTTGCGCAGCTGTGTGGGATGGGTCGAACCTGTCCGAATGGTTTGAGACATCTGCAGGCGTCTCCCAGGGCTGCATATTAAGCCCAATTTTATTCGCGTTGTACATTGATGCAATATCTGATATTCTTCCGGGTGGCGTTAATTTTGCGGGCAATCACATAAAAGTACTTCTGTACGCTGATGACCTAGTGTTACTGGCGGAAAATCCTTCTTCTTTGCAACTGCAAATTAATAGATTGCAAACCTACTGTAAAACATGGGATCTCCATATCAACGTCGCAAAAACCAAGGTCATGGTATTTGAGAACCGGCAGAAAAGACGTCCTGGGGTAGGAACTTGGCGCCTTAACAACGAACAAATTGAGGTAGTTCGTGAGTTCAAGTACCTGGGTGTTTTGTTGTCGTATAATCTAAACTTTAACAAGCATGCCAGAGAAAAAAGTATTGAAGCCAAACTGGCACTCAACATGATGTGGCCGAAGTTCTTCGCCAATCAAAACATTGACCTTTCTTCGAAGTATCAAGTGTTTAACGCCACAGTTAATACTTGTATGTGCTATGGTGTGCAGGCCTTTGGTGTGAGCCCCCTCGAAGAATTTGAGGCAGTCCAAAGATTCTTTTTAAAGCGTCTATTCCGGCTACCAAATGCGACTCCGACCTACGCTATTCATGTCGAGTCAGGTTTGCCTCCCATCTACGTGCGAAACTTGAAAGCTCATTCTGATTATTTAACCAGAGTGGCAATGAGAAGTGGGAATAATCTTTCCAAGACTATCTTAATAAGATTGCTACAATCCAATGCTTCTCCATTTAAGGATTGGAACCAGCTAGCGATATCTCTCGAACTGAATGTCTTCTTTACTTTAACTAATGTTAACGACTGGCAGAGGCTTTTTGCAATGATCATTGCTAAAGTGGATGACAAATTATACGATCAGCACCTAATTAGAGCATCTTCCTCAGCTTCAAGGTTAATCTATAGGAACCTAAACCATCATTTGCTATCTCACGAAAGTTATTTCAATATGAATTTTTCATCGAAAGTTATAAGCACCATTTTTAGAGCGAGAGCAGAATTAATAAATTTGAATTCCATGCAACATGAGAGTGCCTGAAAATATTCACCACTTCATTGCGGAATGCCCTATTTTACAAAAGATTCGTCGACTATACTTCCGAGTAAGCAATCTGTCCGTAAATGGTCTGTACGATATACTAAACGGAGCTAGGGCTTGTTTTGTACAAATACTGCAATCATGCTCTGTTATATCGTAATAGCTTTTAAAAGTCCAAGCTACAAGCCACTTTTGCCGTTCTTCTTAAGTTATTGCTTTAATAATCCAAAATTTTTCTTTTATGTTTCAAATCATTTTTTTTTTTTTTTTTGGTGTTCTAAATCACTTCAAAATTATAAATCTTTATGTTGCAAATCATCAAAATTGTTTTAGACCCCCTCGCTGATCCATTCCATTCCTTTAATCTAGTTTTATACTTAGGTACTGATGTAGATACAAATTGCATTTATTTTTTTTGTTTTATTTTATATAAATATATTTTTTTTTCATCTTTTCTGTCGACTAATTGTTAAAGACATAACGAATTAATCTTTTATGCTTAAACCCAAAATCTTGTGTTGTAAATAAGTATTTCTTTCTTTTTCAATTTTCCTTTTCAATTTAACTTCTATGTAATAATTTCTTTAATATCTATGAAATGTCATTAGAAAGCTGTCTACAATTCTTTACCTTACAAACTGTACACAGTTTTATGCATCCACAATCTACCAAACAGCAAATATAATTAGCTAAATGTAATCGTTTCATTTTCACATCACTCAATTTTGTATGAAAAATTCTACCCTCGGGCACGTGTTACTCCATACTCCCATCCGCCTACATAGTATTCAACTTTTCGATTCCTATGAATCTTGTGTATATACCTTGTCCCAGACTGAAACTCAATAAACGCATAGTAAACATTGTATTATGCGCGACGTTGTGAGGAACGGCAAAAATTCTAATCGCAAACACGTGTAGCGCTGTTCCATTTTCCAGACATGAGCAGCGCAAAAACTCGATTGTAATTTTGCAGGAAAAAAACAAACCTTATTTATTAATATGTATTCAACAAGTTATTGCGTTGCACTTACATTCGTCACACGTTTCTCTTCCGCTGTCGGCCTTGCATTCGTCTATTTTTCATTTGAGCCAAAGAGTTGCTTTTTGTAGCTTTCGAGTATCACAGGTTGTAATTATTGCTCGTGTTGCCAGTCAGTCAATATTATCAAGTTCTGTAAGCCATCTTCAATGCCGCGCATTGCACAATTCGCGTGTCAGTGTTTATCCCGAGAGTGGGACGATAATTGAAATAGTATGCATTATTGACATCTATTATAGTTGTCGTTAGTCGTATAGAAAAAAGGCGCAAAAGCGCTTGATAATGGTTATTTGCGCGCCATCGCTATTATTGTTTTTCTGCTGCCACATATTCATTTGTTAGGACAGCAGGTGATAGATAAGTTGTTGAGGTTGCTTTTATACAACGTGGTGCGTCAACAAGTATTTCGTGGAAATATGATGGGGAAAAATACGCCCGTGTTGTACAAGTAGTTTTATTCCATAATGATTTGTTGAGAGGCACTATGTCCTCTGCGAAAAAGAGTTGATGAGTAATGTCAACCCTCGCAGTCAGCCATTTCAGAGATAAGTTGAAATTTTAACAACTTTCAAAGCTACATGTAATTAAAATTCATCATAAATCGACAGAGGCAGAAAGTGAGAGGGGGGTTGGGCCACTATATAGTGATTAATGATGTTAATATTTTAAGATTATCATTAATTTTCGAATAAGACACTGTCACTGAATGAATTAATATTTTAAAATACATACATAATTAAAGTAGCTTATTGTGATCTGTGAACTGTAGCCGTTTTTTCCTTAAGTCCTTTATGATTACTTTGACTATTCAATTTGTGTAAAAGCTGTTAAAGGGGCGCCTACATGATGATTGATAACTAACCGCTTTATAGTGGTGTCTTTTATTATATAAAATATTCATGTTTATTTTGAGATTCGAATGAATAGTCAGATCGTTCGAATTTTTATTCGTTCGAATAAAACCGGTTCCCATCGAATAAAACTTCCACCAATTCGATTGAATCTCGCTACAGTCCGGGGTGGACCTGGGCCTCAACCAACAAGTGTCTCCATCCAGCACGATCTTTGGCCAGCTGTCTCCAGTTTCGCACGCTAAGTTGGTTAAGGTCCCCTTCCACTTGTGTGCGCCACCTGAGTCGCGGTCTTCCTCTACTGCGCCGTCACTCGGGTGTGGATTCGAAGATCTTCCGGGCCGGAGCATTCACGTCCATTCGCTCTACATGACCCAGTGACATTCTGTCCGAGACGTCGGTGTTGGGTGTCCTTTCTTGATGACAGCATATACTTTGTCTTGCCCTCATTGATCGCCAAACCCATCTTCGCCGCCTCCGTCTCAATACTCACGAACATCCCGCTGTGTTCTGCCGATTATGTCGATGTCGTCGGCGTAGGCTAGTAGATGGACGGACTTTTGAAAGATTGTGCCTCTGGTGTTAGCATTTGAGTTTTGCACTATTCTTCCAAGAACGATGTTGAAGAAGTCACATGACAGCGCATCGCCTTGTCTAAATCCTTTTTTGACATCGAAGGTCTCGGTGAGTTCTTTACCGACCTTGATGGAGCAGCGTGCATTCTCCATCGTCATTCTGCACAAACGGACGAGTTTGGCAGGGTTGCCAAAACTAGACATTGCTCTGTATAGCTCGTCTCTATAAATGCTGTCATAGGCGGCCTTAAAATCGATGAAAAGGTGGTAGGTATCGATTTGGACTTCCTGGTTTTTCTCCAAGATGGTAGATGGTAGACTTTCCTGGCCTGAAGCCACACTGATAGGGACCAATCAGGTTGTTGACGAAAGACTTCAGGCGTTCACACAGCACGGCAGATAAGATCTTATAGGCGATGTTAAGAAGACTAATACCTCTGTAGTTGGCGCAGTTCAGAGGGTCTCCTTTCTTGAGGATTGGGCAAACAATGCTGAGGTTCCACTCATCGGGCATACTTTCCTCCGACCATATCTTACAGATGAGTTGGTGCATGCTCCTAACCAAGTCATCGCCTGCCTCCTTGAATAGCGCGGCGGTTAGCCCATCCGCTCCCGCGGCTTTGTTGGACTTAAGTTTAGATATGGCTAACTTCACTTCGTCCAGGTCGGTGGACGGAATTGGTGGTCTTCATCGTCCAGGTTGAATGGCGCATTCTGTCTGACAGCGGGATTTAGTTCGTTATCGCCGTTAAACAGTCTGCAGAAGTAGTTCTTCCATATCCTCAGCATCGACTGCGATTCTACTATGATGTTCCCTTGTTCGTCCTTGCAGGCTTCGGTTTGAGATCTGTAACCTTGGCAGGTTCTTTTTAGTAAAACTTCCGAACCTCATTACTGCTGTAACATCTCTCTATTTCCTCGATCGCGCGCTTCTCGTGCTCCTCGTGCTCTTTCTTTTTTCTCCTGAGAAGCCGGTGTTCGTCTCTTCTTTTCTGCGCGTAGAGCTCACGAGCAGCCCTTGTCCTTTTCTGCAGCGCCGCTTTGTATGCCTCTTGTTTCGCTGCATGTGCTTGCCGACACTCTTCGTCAAACCAGGGGTTTCGTTGTGGTGGCCGAGTGAAACCAAGCACATCAGAGGCGGCGCGGCGTCTCTGATGACTTTTTGGCAATGTTGCCACTGGTCTTCGATACTTGATGCTTGCTGCATGGAACCTCTTGAGAGATTGAGAGAGACTCGATCGGAGAAGGATCTGGTGACCTCTTGCGATTTTAGCCGTCCGACGTCAAACTTCCTCACAGTATTTGCTTGTCTTGGCGCTGTTCGGGATATCCGAAGGCGTACCTTGGCTAAAACAAGGTAGAGGTCCGAGTCAATATTGGCCCCTCGGAACTTTCGGACATCCATAATACTGGAGGAGTGCCTTGTGTCGATCGCAATGTGGTCAATCTGGTTGACGGTTGATTGATCGGGAGATCTCCATGTGCCTTTATGAATATCGAGATGCGGGAACCGCGTACTTGCTATGACAACATTTCGCCCCGCCGCGAATTCGATCAGCCTAAATCCGTTATCGGAGGTGTTGTCGTGTAGGCTGTGCCTTCCGACAGTACTACCAAAGATGCCCTCTCTTCCTATCTTTGCATTAAAATCACCTAGGATAATATTAATGTCGTAGTTAGGGCACTGCTCATATGTCTGGTCCAAGAGCTCGTAGAACCTCTCTTTGGTGTCGTCGTCTTTCTCCTCCGTGTGGGCATGCGCGCATATTAGGCTTATGTTGGCGAATTTAGCCGTGATACGGATTGTCGTGAGGCGCTCGTTCACACAGCTGAGACTTAAAACTTCTTGCCTAAGTCTGCCTCCAACGACGAATCCACATCCAAATAAGAGCTGTTTTTGTTGCCGATAGCAGTCGCCATAATAAATATCGCAGTTTTTCATCCTCTTTTTGCCCGGTCCATCCATTCGCACTTCTTGGATGGCTGTAAGGTCTGCTTTATAGTAGTTCAGGGCCTCCGCTAGCTGTTCGGCTGCACGCGGTCTGTTAAGGGACCTAACATTCCACGTACAGATCCGAGATTTGTTGTCCTTTTTTCGTTTGGCAGGTTCGTCAACAGTAAAATCATCCGTATCCGAGGCTTGTTGTTGCTTCGTTGCTATATATGTTGTACGCAGTCAGGCAGTTACCCCGGCGTACAACCCCAAACCTGGAGGGCCAGACCCTTTGTTGGACCCCTTGGACTAAAGGGGCAGGATTCCTCCGGTGTCAGTAACCCACTTCGGGGATGTGAGAGCTGCCGTTGGCCCATAAAGGTTTCATCCGCCACCATCTCTGTTTCAGGACCCTGACTAGTCCTGAAAAAGTCCTCACTGACCTCAGCTCCAAATATGTCGAAGTAGCTCAAATAAGGTAGCTGTCATCTTGACTGTTGACGACACCGTTGATTCACTCTAATGAATTCATCCGCTGCACGTCGTCCTCTTTCTGAGGAGCTCATGTAAGACTTCTGAGACTCGTTCAGTCAGTCTTTCCGACAGAGCATTATAGTGTTGCTATTTTCTTCGCGTTCAACACTCGCGCTTATAAGTTCAGTAAGTCGCGCCCGGATGGGCAGACCAGTACCCGGTGGTTACCAGGAAGTAAAATAAGCACAATTGATGCGTATGAAAAGTTACAACAGCTGGGCACCGCCAGGTTGATTCCAATCAGCGCCTACCCTATTCACACACACACAACCACCAGATTTTTTAAATTCGACTAACAAAATACGCATCATTATATGATAGATCACCGTTAAGGTGAAACGAAGCTATTTTGCTAAATCATTTTTTGAGGTGAAATCACTAAATGTTGAGAGATCGGTGGATGAATCAGACATCCTTGGCGTTATTTAGGCAGTTATTTGGTTATTTCCAGAAGTTTGACTATAACAAATGCACACATGTAAACTGACTCCATGTCGTGGTGAAATATAACATTGTATAACGATCAGACGTGAGGCCCCAAATCTCCGCATTAATCGTACTTCTACTACCGTAATTTAGTTAACCACTTTTCAGTCAGTTCTTGCGATAGAGCAGCGAATATTTGTGATCTCATTCAAGCAACTGGAACTTTCTGGACAGTCACATTGGGGCAAAATGGCCCTGAAGAGGTAAACAATATTAAAACATATCAAAATGCTTCAGTAAAGGAAAGTCCGCTTTGGCGAAGTGTTGATAATTTACTCCCAACAAAATTGTAACAAAATGACCAAAACTTATAAAATTGGTCAAAAAGCCCCAAAGTGGGCGTGGTAAAAGCTTTGTTTAGACGAGTTGATATTATAGGCGCGTTTTGTGAGTTAGTGTATAGCCAGCGCCGCAAAATTTTACACGGTAAACAACAACAAACTAAAAGTGAGAATTAATGGTTAAGAACAATACTGACTTACTTAACCCAACCCGTGGAGAGTTTCTGCCTTAAACACTGCAGCCTTTCTATCCTCCGCAATCCCGGGCACGCTGCTTCCATTTATTTAGACCAAGCGCTCTGGCATTCGCGATGGCTGTGTTTTTAAAACGGAGGTTCGGTCTTATCGGTTCGAATTCGAAGAAACTCTTTGGTGTAGCATTATTGTCCATTCGCTCGATGTTACCGAGCCAATGTAGTCGACGTGTTTTAGCTTTTCCAACTACATACACATGTGAAGATTTGGTCTATTGTCTATCTGCCGGGCCGGAAGCCAAGGGTGTTGCCGATTAGTGTGTTGCAGAACGGCTTTAGACGTTCACACAGTACGTTGGATAGGATCTTATATGCGGCATGTAGCAGGGAAGCGCCCCCCTTTTAAATCGCCTTGGCGAGCCAGAAGTTTAGCAGGGATATGCCTCGATAGTTCTTGCAAGACATAAGATCGCCTTTCTTGAAGTTCAATTTTACGCTTCCGATATTTTAATTGTTTTTGAGCAATCACCTCGTTCAAACTGCTTACACATCTGAATTATTAAAAGCCCGGATAGTCTAAGAAGCAATGAAATAAAGCGCTGTATGTTCATTTCATTGTATACAAATTGTTCAAGAATTAGTCAATTTAAGTTGTCCAAGCACCTGAATCAAAAGACCGAAACACAAAAAAATCGAGACAGCGAATAAAACAGAATAATATAATTTATTTGCCTATGAAGCGTAGGTACTACCCTCTTACATATCCTCGATCCAAGTGACCGAGCTAGTTTTTACTTGTAATAGAAAAGCCTTGCAAAATCAAATAAGAAAGAAGAATAAAGAATCAATTATAAATATGACAGTAATAGAGTAGAATAAATATAAGAGTTATAACTGGTAATCAAATAAGTTAAGGTCTGCAAATAAAGAAGATGACAACATAGAGAAACAATACTGTTAGAGAGCAAAACATAACTGAGAATCTATAACATTTTTAGCATGAAAATTATAGGGCAAATCATTTAAATTGTTTACAAAAAACACTAAGAAGAAGCGTGTTATTAACAATGGTCAGTAACCAAACTGAGATATGCTGTCGTTCTCAAACATTCCGCCTCCCCTGGAACAACGTTTCAGGATACGGGTAGCACTGCTAGTTTGTGGATTGGGCGCATAATCTGGCCGTTGGATGTCTTTAAAGTCACAACTCGAACATGACCGTCCTTTCCAGGATGAACTTCGACGACTCGTCCCATGGCCCATTTTCCTGGTGGAAGGTTGGAGTCTTTTATAACGACCAGATCGTTGTGTTTAATGTCGGACTGGATCTGTTGCCAACGAGGGCGATGTTGCAGTGATGTCACATATTCTAGGTGCCAACGTTTCCAGTATCCCTGAATCTTTGACTGCAATAATTGCCAGCAGGACATTCGATTGGTTGGTACGTCTAGTGTTGGCTCTGGTATGGCAGCGTAGGACTCACCTAGAAAGAAATGAGCTGGTGTTAATGGGTCTAGGTCCGTATCCGATATTTGGCACAGCGGTCGCGAATTAAGAACAGCTTCTATTTGAGTTAGAAGTGTATAAAATTGTTCGAATGTTAGGATATCATTACTAATAACTCGACGGAGATGCTGTTTCACCGACTTTACCCCAGCTTCCCACAAACCGCCGAAATGTGGTGCTGAAGGGGGATTAAAGTGCCAAGAAATACTATCACGAGCTAAAGATTCTGCTACCAGTGAGTTATGATGTTCAGATAAAACGAGTTCATGCATTTCGGATAATAATCGAGCATATCCACGGAAATTTGTCCCGTTATCGGAATAAACGTGTGAAGGTTTTCCTCGACGCGCAACAAAACGACGGAAAGCACTGAGGAATGCGTCGGTGGTTAAATCACTCACTAGTTCGAGATGAATTGCTTTACTCACTAGGCACACGAAGAGCGAGATGTAACCTTTAGAGAATGTCGATTGTCGACCTGATTTCACTTTCAGAGTTATGGGACCGGCGAAATCACAGCCGCAATGTGCGAACGGTCTACTAGTTTGAATCCGCTGTGGTGGAAGGTCACCCATTATCTGGGTTATTGTAGCCTTTCGTTGACGGAAGCATCTGATGCAGTCATGCGTAATTTTGCGCAGTAGGTTACGACAGCCGACAATCCAATACTCCTGTCGCATAAGAGAGAATAGGGTCGATATTCCGGGATGAAGAAACCGAATGTGTGCGTCACGAGCGATGAGCTTTGTTATGGAATGTCCCTTGGGTATAATCATCGGGTGCTTTGCGTTGAACGATATATTGGCGTGTTGAATTCTTCCCCCAACTCGTAGAATATTGTCGTTATCGAAGTACCGATCCTGTAACCACTTTATGATCATAATTTTTGCACCGTAGATCTCCTGATTTCCTAGATGATGCGTCGTCGACTGCGCCCTCTTTCTGCATCTCTCGATAAAACGATTAAGCCTGGCGACTGTTCTGATTAAAGTATTCCAGGATGAGATTGATGTCGAGAGCTTCTCGTACGGATGTTCGTCGTTGACAGCAAGATGTGACTGATGGACAATCCTCTTTTCATCCATAGAACAATTGGGGTCTTCTTCAAATCTGTGTATTTTTGGCCAATCGTCGGTGACCTCTCGGAGCCAAGGAGGACCAGTCCACCAAATAGGGTGCTCGAGAAGTTGTGATGGTGGAATACCGCGAGAGGCACAGTCAGCAGGGTTGTTCTGAGACCTAATATGAAACCATCGGTTTCTCGGTATGGCGCTAAGAACTTCAGCAGTACGATTTCCGACAAAAACATTCCAGCGACGTGGGGGCGACGATAGCCATGATAGGACGACCGTTGAGTCAGACCAGGCATAGACATTAGAAAAGGTAATGTTTAGGGAATTTTGAACTGCGACGAGTAATCGAGCCAGCAAAACTGCGGCACACAGCTCAAGTCGAGGAATGCTTAATTGTTTGATCGGAGCTACGCGAGACTTAGCAGCTACAATATTTGTTTTAAAGTTTCCATTGGGAAGTTGGTAACGCGAATAAATAACTGCGGCATATGCGGAAGACAATGCATCGGAAAATCCGTGCAATTGCAAGGACGTACTTGACAGGCCTATGGTTCGAGGGATTTCGACTTTTGTGAGGAGCGAGAGTTCACTACGATATTTGCTCCATTGCGCAGCAATAGCATGTGGAACCTGTTCATCCCATGACAATTGCAAGTGCCACAACTCTTGAATTTGACAGAATTTGACGTTTGGTAATCGGTTCATCAGGGGTGTAATTTAAGCGGAAACTGAATATGTCACTCTTCGAATTCCAATTTAGCCCGAGCACTTTAACCCATGAGTCCGCGTCAGTGTTTAGCGAGATGTTTTCGTCAACAAAGGAATCTATAGTCTGGCGTAATTCGGCACAATTGCTTTGCCATTTACTCAACTCCATACCGCACTTGGAAAGTAGTTCGATTAACGAATTTCGTTTTAAAATGGCTTCAGGTAACGTATCTGCTCCAGAGGCCACATCATCAACATAAAAGTCATTGAGTACCATTTCCGACGCGAGTGGAAACTCACTTTGATTATCTTTCGCGTGTTGTTCTAATGTGCGCACCGCCAAATATGGTGCGCAAGACGTGCCGTATGTAACCGTGCGCAGCCGAAAATGGTGTATTGGATCCGAGGGTGATTTTCTCCAAACGATTCGCTGAAAATCAGAATCCCTTTCCGACACCCAGATTTGCCGAAACATCTTAATTATATCTGCGGTGAATACGAATCGAAAGCGACGAAACCTTATGCAAACCGAAAAGAGATTGCGTTGGATAGGCGGGCCAATCATAAGCGAGTCGTTGAGGCTATTCCCATTTCTGTCCTTGTGGGAACCGTCGAAGACAACGCGAAGCTTGGTCGTTGTACTCTCAGGCTTCAGGACAGCATGGTGTGGAAGATAAAACATGTTTGATTTCGCGATTTCCGAGCTAGGAACTTCTGACATGTGTCCCAAAGCTAAGTATTGGTCAAGGAAGTGAGAATAGCTAGTTTGAAGCTCGGGATTTGTAAGAAATTTTCTCTCCATTGTTTTAAGACGGGAGATGGCTCCAATCATGCTATCAGTAAACTGTGGAGGGGACCTGAACGGAAGATCAACAATATATCTCCCAAGTGAGTCCCGGCGATGGGTTCTTATAAAGTGTTCATCGATTTGAATGTCCTCCTGGGACATAATTGATTTAGAATCAACTTCTTCAATCGTCCAGAATGATTGCAAAATTGCGTCGATGTCCAAAGTTGTATGATGAGAAACAATACTACCGTCAGTTGAGGATGGTAACTGTCCCGCCAAAACCCACCCAAAGATCGTTTGTTGGGCTATTGGATGACCTTGTTCACTGTGAGCTACCTTCCCTAACAAGATCTCCCACGCTTTATCGGCTCCTAACAGAATGTCTACCGAATTAGATTTATTAAACGACGGATCCGCTAGTTCCAATCGATTAAGGTGATTCCAGTCATCAATGTTAAAAGAGGTAGTTGGTAAATTGGTGGTAACGCTGGATAAAATATAAGTATCAACTGAAATACTGAATATATCACAACGTGACGAGATTACCAAAGAAATAAGGCCTCTGGATGTACCAGCTTTGGTAGATCCAATACCGTTTATCGATATACGCGCGTTTCTTCGTTTGAGTCCTAGGCGCTGAACGCAAGACTCGGTCACGAAAGAAACTTGTGAGCCCGAATCTATGAGAATACGAACCAACTGGAATTTACCGTTTACATCTAATACCTTTCCAATAGCGGTGGGAAGTAAAGTTTGTCGAATCTGATGTGCAGTGTTCATGGAATGGTGATTCACTACCGATGAAGTGGAGGGCAGATTCTGTGTAGCCGAAGTTGCGTCAATCGTTGGGACCAGACTGGGCGAATTCCGAATGGATGGTTGAGAAGAGTTATTAATCACGGCCGATTGTTGGTTTGGTCGATTTACCGAATTGTCATGCACCAAACTATGGTGACGAGTGTTGCAAGCTCGGCACCGAAATTTAGATGTGCAACGAGCTGCCGAATGTCCACTCCGCAGACAATTAAAGCAGAGCCTACTGGATTTAACGAAATCCCTCCGAGATTGCACGTTCATGGCAAGAAACTGGGGACATTTGGGTACTTCATGTGTGTCATTACATTTTGCGCAACTTGCGGCTGCTGCAACATGCATTGTTTTAACACCTGGAATTTTAGCTTTGCTTGTTTCGCGTGTAGTTACCTTCGCACTTTCTAATGCTTCACAACGACGGTCCAAGAATGTTATAAACTGTTCGATAGTGGGGTAATCTTCAGTAACGCTATATTCTGACCACGCCTGAAGAGTATCGGAATCTAATTTGCTTATTAAAATATGAATAAGCCACGGATCCCTGTTTAAGGAATTGAGCGAATTAAGTCCGCGCACAATTTCATCAGCACCGTCTGATATTTTTCGCAGAAGGCCTGCATTGGAGTTGTGGATGGATGGTAGTTCCATAAAAGCTTTGACAAAGCTATTAATAACGTGTCGCGGTCTATCGTAGCGTTTTTCTAATTTAGCCCATGCCTCTTCATAAGTTGCGTCGCAGACCGGCAAATGATTAAGCAGACTTAGTGCATCATCACGCAAGTAAGATTTTAGGAAATGAAATTTTTGAGTAGAAGTTAAATGCGGTTTGTTGTGAACGGCGCCTTCAAACATATCTCGGAAAGTTGGCCATTCATGATAATTTCCCGAAAACGGTGCGATATGGATTTGTGGAAGGAAAAAGTCCAAATTTCGTGACGACGACGAGTTGGATCTGTCTAACGTCTCAATTAAAAGCCTTTGTTGCTCTGTGAAGACACTAATGGGATCTTGAACTTTCTCAGTGCGTTCCCTAATTGCCGACAATAGAATTGACTTAACTATCAGGAATTTAGCCTCGAACTCCTCATAATCTGGCAGTGGATCCACATACCCTTCTTGACCGACGAATTCATACATAAGTTTCTGTGTAGAATTAAATTCATTCCACAAATCATCTGCCTTAGCAATTTTAACCTCAAGTTCCCCTAGAGAGACCTGCTCTCTGATGTTTTCTGTGTAGGTACACAATTTTGTCATGGAACCTTTTATATGGCCACGGATAAGACGAAGCGCGGGAAATGAAACTGACGCGGCCATTTTGGTAGAGACAACGATCAGTCTATTTAACTATTGTAATTGTCTATAACGATGGGGATGCTTAACATAAACCGATAGACACGTGCAAAATGATTAATGAAGCAATTGTTTTTCATGCAATATTACGGTTTGGTATAATGCCCGGAAACTAACTTTTCACACGTGGCAAGAACATGCACCGCATGCGAAACCGATCGAATAATTATTACAATAATAATTGCCGAATCACATATAATTTTTTTATAAATTTCGATGTCTTTACACGATGCGACGAACAATAATGGGCATGATTAATCGATGAGGTTTTAATCAAAATGTTATAACCAAAGTCACTGCACAATTGGTACGGCTATGAAATTATAATTAATTAAAACCGGAGTAATCATAATTGCACTGTAAACAACGAATCGAGAGTTTTTATTTCGAAATATGTACACGAATATCCGGCTCGAATTTGGACCAAAAAATGTGTTCAAGAATTAGTCAATTTAAGTTGTCCAAGCACCTGAATCAAAAGACCGAAACACAAAAACATCGAGACAGCGAATAAAACAGAATAATATAATTTATTTGCCTATGAAGCGTAGGTACTACCCTCTTACATATCCTCGATCCAAGTGACCGAGCTAGTTTTTACTTGTAATAGAAAAGCCTTGCAAAATCAAATAAGAAAGAAGAATAAAGAATACAATTATAAATATGAGAGTAATAGAGTAGAATAAATATAAGAGTTATAACTGGTAATCAAATAAGTTAAGGTCTGCAAATAAAGAAGATGACAACATAGAGAAACAATACTGTTAGAGAGCAAAACATAACTGAGAATCTATAACATTTTTAGCATGAAAATTATAGGGCAAATCATTTAAATTGTTTACAAAAAACACTAAGAAGAAGCGTGTTATTAACAATGGTCAGTAACCAAACTGAGATATGCTGTCGTTCTCAAACACAAATAGCTAAATAATGTTCGGCTCTTTGAAATTACTTAAATTTAAATATGGCAATAAAAATTGAGGAAGGCAATGACGACCGAGTGACACCTAGTGGGAAATTGTAAGAACTAATTTACAAATCATATTTTGTAATCCTAATAAATACCAAGATCAATTGTTATGATATATAAAGATGATTTAGTGATAATAAAAAAGGGCTACTGTGAAGCATATGTAAGTGCTCGACCCACAACTGCGCTGCTGTAGGGTCTCTTTTTCAGTTAAGGGACATTTTTCGATCACAGAAGATGGCTGAGTTCTCCTGTCAATTCATCTAGAATAACAGAGCTTAGGTGTGCAACAGCGGTTGTAGAGGCCATTTGACGGATATTGTTTTTTTATTGTTAAAGGCAAACCTGCTGTCGATGAAAATAAAAATAAAATCATATTTAATAAATTAAAATGAAATGTCTTATTGTAAAACCATATTACAACATAGATATCGAAAAACATGCAACTTATGTACGAGTATATGTGTTAAGAACGATTAGACAAGTAGTAATTCATTTATTCTCGACAATATGTCAACGTCACATCGAGTAGCATAGCATAAGATAGTTTACATTAAGTAGGAGTGCTTCCAATACAACATCCCCGTTTAAATATTTAAGTTAAACAAATATTTCAAATCAAAAATAATTATATAATTCAAGTAATATTAATAAAATTATCTCTTAAGTGCGATATATTCGTTTTCCGGATCTGGTGATTAGCGCTTCACATGATTCGCGCCTGCGCATTTGGTCACTGGCTGCTGTGTTTCGGGGTTGTTATTCATCTCCCGTTCTAGCTGTCGTTTCTTTCTCCCCCGTATCTCCATCCGCATCGTAACTATCGTTGCCCCCTGAACTTGAATTATTATCTGAATTAGGCTGTAACGAATCTAAATAAGATGCTTTAATAAGGTGATATCTATTCCTACGAATTATACGCTTGTTAGCCTGATATGATCTGTTCTCAACTTTTCGTAAGACTTGCCCATGTCTTCTGAGGTCAACTACCCATACAAAATCTCCTGTCTGCAATTCACTCAATTCCGTAACCCCATGCCTTTTGTCGTAATTTCTCTTATATGCGCTCCTATATAAAGTTTCCCTCTTGTACAAGTTTTCTATGTTTGGTTTTTCCCTTAGGTTCACATTTGGAACGTTGTCTCGTAGTCTCCTTCCAAAACTTAATTCTGCCGGACTGAATCCATTTGAAAGCGGCGTATTCCTATATGCTAACAATGCTAGCTCGACCTTTCCTGTATTTTTTTTAGTAAGTTTTTAGCTATTTTTACTCCAGCTTCTGCAGCGCCGTTTGCTTGGTGATATTGTGGGCTACTAGTGATTATCTTAAAAATGACCATTCTACTGCAAACTGTCGAAATTCAGACGAATTTAAATTTTGGAATTGTGTACCGCTGTCAGTGTAAACAAATTGTGGTATGCCGTGGCGACTGAAGCTTGTTTTACATACATGAATGATGTCTCCCATCCGCATCCGTTTTAATTCCTCAACTTCAAAATATCGCGAAAAACAGTCAATTATTACGATAAACCATTTGTTATCTAGTTTAAACAAATCCATTGCAACCTTTTGCCAAGGATAATCTGGAAATTCAGAAGCTACTAATGGTTCGTGTCTATTCTTCGCATGCTGAACACATATTGGACAATTTTTGATTCTTCCCTCGATTTCTTTGGAGATGCCTGGCCACCACATAGTCCTTTGTGCTCTTATTCTCGTTTTGGTTATTCCCAAGTGCCCCTCGTGCAGCTTTGCTAGCATGATACCCCTTAAGCACTTTGGAATAATCATCCTGTTCCTCCGTAAAATCAGATCATCTATAATGGACATCTCCCCACTAACTGAGTAGTAAGCTTTCATCTCAGTACTTAGTTTTCCCTGTGCGTCCATCCGTTGTTGATATACTTCCTGAGTTCTTGGCATTCGGTGTCTGTTAATTGTGCTTTAATGATAGCTGTGATGTTCTCGTCCTTTGTGTGTATATTCTGCAGCGATATTTGATGAATGTATGCATCTATCTCCTCCTCTATTTCGTCTGAAATTGAATTATTTTTAATTGGCGATCTGGACAAGTGATCGGCAACAACTAAATTCTTCCCTGGTGTATGCGTTATTGAAAAATCGTATCTCATCATCCTCATACGGATACGTTGCAATCGTGGTGATAGGTCATCTAGGCTCTTCGTTTTCAAGAGTTGTAGAAGTGGTTTATGGTCAGTTTCTATTAAGAAATGACTCCCTATCAAATAATTTTTTAATTTTTCACATGCCCATGCGATAGCTAAAGCCTCTCTTTCGATGTTAGTATAATTTTTTTCAGCTTGCGTTAAGGTCCTTGAGACATATGAAACTGGATATACATTTCCTTCATGCCTCTGCAAAGGAACACTGCCCAACCCTGCTATAGATGCATCACAAGACACTATAGTTTCTTTTGCCGGGTCATACATTTTCAAATTTGGTGGTGATGTGAGAAGAATTTTGATTCCCTGGAACGCTTTAACCTGGGCGTCTCCTCAAATGAATGCGTTCTTCTTACATAGCAAACTTGAAATAGGTTCGAGTATCGACGATTTGGATATACTTTCCGATAAAATTGACCATCCCCAGGAACCTCTGGACTTCCGTGGGATTGGTTGGTGCTTGCATTTCCAAAATCGCGTTTACTTTCTCCTCATCGAGCCTTATTTCCCCTTTAGTAATAGTGTGTCCCAGTTACTTCAGTTCTCCCAAACTCCGATTTATTCTTGCTGAGTGTCATCCCTGATTCTTGTATTTTCCTAAGTACCGCTTCTACGCACTGATCATGTTCCCTGATCGTTTCCCCCCATATAAGAATGTCATCCATGTGTACTATGCAATTCTTCATTCCCGCTAGAATTTGCGTCATTTTCCTTTGGAAGAATTCTCTAGCTGATGTTATTCCAAATGGAAGCCTCAAAAACTTGTATCTCCCGAATGGGGTTAAGAAAGTTGTCAGTTCTTGCGATTCCTTTGATAAAGGGATTTGCCAAAATCCGCTGTTAGCGTCCAATTTTGTGAAAAATGTTGCTCCTGCTAGTTGCGCCAGTGAGTAATCAATACCCGGGATTGGATGTATCTGCCTTTTTACCCATTTGTTAAGTTTCCCCAGATCTACACAAATCCTGATACCACATTTCTTTGGTACAATAACCATAGGCGCACACCAATCTGAGGCTTCCTCAACAGGCGCTATCACCCCCTCTCTCTGCATTTTGTTTAACTCCTCCTGAGCCTTTGCCCTCAAATGCACCGGAATTATTCGAGGAGTTGATTGATTGCATTGGGTTTTAGTTCGATAACATATTTTTCTTTAAATGTTCCTAAGCCAGCAAAAACTTCCTTAAATTCATGCACCCAGTTCCTTGAAGAAACTGCAAATAATTTTTTTACCAACCCAAGTTTTTCTATTCCTGTTTTCCCGAGTAAAGGCGTTATCTCATCTTTTGTAATATAAATTACCTCTTCCACGTCTGCTTGTCCATATTTCAAACAAACCTTAGCCTTTCAACTTTAAATGTAACTTTCTTGTTATTTAGTCATAAATCAACAGACCAATTGTCGGTCACCATGCCTACAAAGTATTCCTGTTCCTCAACTCTGCCTGCGTTCTTTCCGCTTCTTCTTCGCTCCTCACTAACTTCACAGACCCCTCTTGACCTACAGACTCTTGCATAATGTCCGCACTTGTTGCATTTTTTGCAGATTGCATTTTTCGCCGGAAACTTATCATAACTGTGTCGTTCAAACCCACATCGCATGCACTTCTCTGCCCCCGTCTCCCGTGGCTGATGTTTTTGGTTTGCTCTATCTGCGAATTTTTTTTGTTTCTCTAATCTAGGTACGTTTTTGATGATCCCCAGATCGCTCTATTTTGCAAATGTGTGGTGCTGTTGTTAGCTGGAGATCTTTCTTTTGTCGATACAGCTCTTCAACCTGCCGCAGTGAACAGGTTTCTTTTTCAAAGTGAGACTTGGGTCTATAGTTGTAGCCTGTCACTTAAACTTTCGTCTCTCATGCCTAGGACTAGAGTTAACAATATCATGTCGTTTAGAAGACTTCCCCATTCACAGTGCTTTGCTAATGCAAATAAAGCTGTCACAAATTCTTCGCCCGATTCGTCGCCTTGTTTTCTTTTCAGAAACTTAGTTCGTTCATATAAAGGGGTTTTCAACAGGGACGCTACAAAAGTAGAGCGACAGGGACAGCAAACGACGCCGAATTTCTTGCCACTCTTTTGACATTTCTCTTCAGTAAAGTTTGTTATTTCATGATGGAAAGATATACGAGCCAAGAACGAGTCGAAATTATTAAAATTTACTACCGAAATTCGGAGTCAGTGGCCTCAACGTTAAGAGCGCTACGTCCAATTTATGGTCGTCATAATCGTCCTAGCAGATCAGCAATTGAGCGTCTAGTGGAAAAAATTGAATCCACAAGCACAGTACAAAATGTTCCCGTGCCAGTGAGACAAAGAAGTGCCCGTAGTGTCGAGAATATTGCTGCCGCTGAGGCTTCAGTTGAAGAAAGCCCAAATGTGTCTCTCACACGTCGTTCTCAAGCGTTGGGCATCTCTGTGACATCGTTGTGGCGAATTTTGCGAAAGATCTTGGCCAATTGGATGATATGGACTTGGAGGACATGTGGTTCCAACAGGACGGCGCCACAAGCCACACAGCGAATACCACAATCAATTTATTGGAAACCAAGTTTGGAAACCGTGTTATCTTACGAAATGGTTCAGTCGCTTGGCCGCCTCGGTCGTGCGATTTGACGCCGTTAGACTATTTCCTGTGGGGCTACGTCAAGTCTATGGTCTATGCCAACAAGCCAGCGACGATTGATGAACTTCGTACGAATATCGAACATTGCAGCAGTATCGGCCGATTTATGCTTGAAAACCTTCGAAAATTGGGTTCAGCGCCTGGACTTCTGCAAGCGTGCCGGTGGTGGCTATGCAAAAGAAATCGAGTTCTATACATAATGGCATCGAACGTACTTTCACAGGAATAAAAAATTTCATTGATATCCAAAACCGTTTTTGTTTTATTTAAAAAAAACTTTTGTAGCGCTCTTATTGAAAAACCCTTTATAATATTTCGTTTTGGTATGAAATATTCTTCAAATTTATTTATGCATGCAGCATATGTTTCGGGTTGTGGTTTAAAAGAACTGTAAATTTCCTCGGGTTTTTCGCCCATGCAATATATTAGGATATTTACCTGGGTCTTCTCCGGTGCCTCGTGTAGTCCATTTCCATTGCGATACCTCTCAAATCGCCTGGTCCATTTTTCCCATTCAGACGGTATAAATGAAAACTCTTCTGGTGCCGAAAGTGCCAATGGGGTCTGCATTTTGGAGTTTCTAGATAGTGTTGGCGCTGGTGATGATGATCTAGTTTTTATTTTAGCTGTGGTGCTCGCTTGCTCCTTCTTTGATTCCTCGGTCATGCCATGCAATTAATTACACGTGTTTTTTTGATTTTTTCTTCCAAAGATTTTATTAATTACCTTTTTTTAATTTTTCCTGTTTATCTCATATGTTTCAAGTCCTTTTCTTGTTCTTTTTTTTCCAATTATTCCCGTTTTTTTTTCTCTTCCTTAATTTTTTTTTTCCCGCTGCCACCATGTGTTAAGAACGATTAGACAAGTAGTAATTCATTTATTCTCGACAATATGTCAACGTCACATCGAGTAGCATAGCATAAGATAGTTTACATTAAGTAGGAGTGCTGCCAATACAACAGTATATCTGTTTTATGCACAGGTTGAAACCATATTCATTTCAAGTTTTATTCAAAATATTTGCATTGAATGGAGAATAATTACATTGAATTTAAGTGATTATTTTTATTCACGTTCAATGGAAATCGAGAGCATTTCCATTCAATTGAATGATGTCAATGAAATCTCGAAGAATTTTAAATGAAAATTGCTTTATACACTATCAGCTCAGTGTCGTGGAGTGCTTAAAGCAAGCAACTATCACGAGCAGAAATTGCCGGCACTAAAAGTGCTCTCACTGGCTCATCATTTAGTGCAGGTGTTAGTAAGGACAAAACAATTAAAAATACAATAATTATGTACCTTTAAAATACGAGTACTAACACAGACACAAAATAATGCAAACAATTAAGACATTAAAGCATTATTACGCAAAATATTTTTTAGCTTAATTTTACTAACATGCAAGTCAATCACATGATCATTTAGATTATAGATTCTACTCATGCGACTAATAGGCTCATGCCTTCCATAATTCGTTCTATGATGGGGGCTGAACAATAATTCAACACTGCGTAAATTATGGGCACCACCACGAAAATTAAAGCCAATAGACGACAGCAAGTCAGGTGCATCTATTTGACCGGATATAAGCTGCTGTAAAAAAATGATATCGCTATTAAGCCTTCGTTGAGAAAGGGGTAACATTTGAAGAAGCTTGATACGTTGACTGTAGGGAGGAAGGTTAAATGGATCATCCCATGGAAGTCCTCTAAGTGCAAATCGAATAAATTTACGTTGAATGGCCTCTATTCGATTTGAATGAATGTTGTAGAACGGTGTCCAAACTTGAGAGGCATACTCTAGAATCGGACGGACAAAACAATTGTACAATGACATAGAAACATAAGGGTCATTAAATTCTTTGGCCCACCGTTTTACGAAGCCCAACATAGAATTAGATTTATTAATAATAGAATTAATATGCTTAGCAAAATCCAGTTTGGGGTCGAAATAAACCCCAAGATCCTTAAAATTATCAACACTACAAAGAATATGTTGAGACAGAGAGTATTGAAAGGTGGAAGGGATATTCTTTCTAGAGAATGTCATATGTTGACATTTAGTTGGGTTCAGGGATAAACCGTTTTTATCACACCAATTGGCGAAGCTATTAATGTCAGATTGAAGAAACATTCTGTCTTGCTGACTAGTGATAGATTTATATATTTTCATATCATCAGCGTAGATCAGGATATTACAGTGATTTATACATGCCTTAACATCATTAATGGCAAGTATAAATAAAATTGGTCCGAGGTGACTTCCTTGGGGAACTCCAGACTGAGCTGTGAAAGATACAGATAGCGATCCTCTAAATTTCACTTGATAAACCCTTGATCTAAGGTATGAATTAACCCATTTTATGAAACATGGTGGGAAGCCAAAAGCCCTAAGCTTAAATTCGATTATTTCATGGGACATCTGGTCGAAAGCCTTAGAGAAGTCAGTGTATATGCAATCCATCTCACCCTTATTCTCCAAGGCATTAGAACAATCATGCAAGAAATTTAATAGATTAGTGACAGTGGATCTGTTTCTTACAAATCCATGCTGTTCATTACAAATTATATTGCGACAAAGAAATATTAGCTTTTCACAAACAATTTGTTCAAAAAGCTTAGGGATACACGAAAGCTTTGAAATGGGCATATAAAATTAGTGATATCACCACGTTCGCCTTTTTTAAATACAGGTGTGATAAAAGCACTTTTCCATACATAAGGGAATTTACCAGTACTAATGGACAATTCAAACAGATATTTAAGATATGGAGTAATTGCATGACTACATTTTTTAAGAACAATCGGTGCAATGCCATCGGGACCTGATGAATAATCATTCTTGAGAGAAGAAATACATTTTAAAATTGTTTCCAAATCGAATGAGATACTACTAAAACTTATTTGGGAACAGCTAGTTAGATAACTAAAATATTGATCATCAATGTGAAGAGGGGTCCCCCTAAATGACTTACTGAAATGATCCGCAAACATATTGCTTGCATCTACTGAATCAGCAGTTGTAGAACTATTGTAAGTAAGCTTCGATGGATAACCATCAGTTTTTTTCTTAGAATTGACAAAACCCCAAAAAAGTTTGGGGTTCGATTTTAAAGAGCATTCCATTTTACTTATATAGTCAATATATAAGTTGCAGGATAAAGATTTGAATTCATTGAATAATGTGAAATAGAGTTCAAGATCTGAATGGCAGAGACTTTTTAAATAGTTCTTCCAAGCCCTATTACGTCTGTTTCGTATCGATTTGAGCTCTTTAGTGTACCAGGGATGGGACGTTTTCAGATTCCTAGAGGATTTCACAGGAATCACTTTTTTCATGCAGTTATCCATCAGAGAATAAAAAGAACCTACTGCATCTTCAATATTAGATAAGGCAGTAAGGTTAAAATTAAAACTGTTAATTTCATCAGAAAGCCTTTGAAAATTTGCTTTCCGAAAGTCAAAAGATTGCGAACGGTCATACGAATTACTGTTTTCGTACAGATGTGCGCCCAGTTCAATAAATACATCCAAGGGTGGATGATTGTCATCTATGTTAGTTATACTGAGATGGGATTCCAGAACCACAGTACTAACAGAGTCAGAAGAGAAAACAAAATCGAGAGTTCGATTTCTGAAATTTTTTATACAGCTTGTTTGCTGTAAGTCAAAAGACAAAATGTTGTCAAGTAAAGCGAGCTCTTGTTGGGCAGAGTCAAAGGATGGAATGAAATGAGAATCATCCTCAGAAGGTACCCATCCAATATGTGGCAGATTGAAGTCGCCTATAAGTAAGACAGTGCTGTCACAACAAGATATGTCAAAAATATGGTCTAGTGCCATAGAGAGTTCCGAATACAAAGAACATAGACGAGACGATGGAATGTACGCATTAACAACATATAAATGTTTGTTCTTAAGTGTAATTTTTACACAGATAACTTCGACATTAAGTTGAAATGGAAAGTCAATTTTGCGTGACTCAAGGTTGGAACGAACAGCGATCAGAACACCTCCTCCAAGCGCTTTCAGGTCATTGTTATGACGGTCGTTTCTGAATACGGAGAACTCATGATTGAAGAGTTCCGTGTCTAGAATTCCGGCATTTAGCGATACGATTCTTAGATAATAATGCCAAAAAATTATCATATGAAATGAGAAATTGTGTCAGCATACATAAAGTCCGTATTTGCAATGTGCATATTGGGCTTTACCAATAACAAATTTAAGTGGTTTTATTCTTTTAAATTTCCTTTTGCATACGTGTTAAGGATACTACAAATTTAAGCTTCACCGTATATATGTTTTTGGTTGGGGTCATTTTGTCTTTGGAATAAGTCGATTGATATTAAAGTCCTGAGTAAATTCACTCAATGTCGGAACCAGTGGTTGGACGACAAGTAAGTCTATTTCAAGGAACCAAACGTGTGTACGTTGATGCCAAAGTCCCTTACCAAGGAACTTAATCACGGATCGCGATCACTGTGATTTGAGGTGCGCGTTTTGACATGATCCTGTCTAATGTAGGCTTGTGTAGTTCATGAACTAACTACTTCAAAAAGAGCTCTGACAAGTGAACTAAGTGAGCGATTTCACAATCTCACTTTCAATTTAGTTCAATTAGTTCACAGTATTTCATTGCACAATGCACGAAACAATGCAACCGAACTGACTTAAAAAAAAATATATTAGGCATTAACGGCCCATACAGGTTCTAAAACCTAGCTTCTCCAACCAATTGCTTGAGCGAAGTGGAAGGAACCTAGCCAAATCCGAACGGCAAATTTGAGAAGCTTCTCATGACAATGGATACTCTTGGATGTTCGTCAGGCGTTCGCAAGAGTTGCGTCAGTGAAAAAAAACTTAGATGTTACTTGGCCCGGCGGGATTTGAACCAGAAACCTTTAGATTAGTAGTCTAACATACTAGCCTCTGCGTCACTGCGCCCACTATCTGAACTTCTGGTTTGCACATACGCAGCTCAGTGCTTAGATAGGGATTGTTTTTGTTTTCGTTTGTACAGCAGTTTCTTTGTGTGTAGTTGACTATATATCGGGTCCGCCATCTAACGTTTTTTTTTTTTCAACTAGTGCTTATTTCGTGAATGGTAACACTTAGCTCATGTCTGATTTGACAGATAATTAGATTTATCCTTCCGCTGAACGAATATGGTTGTGCATACGCTTGAACAACGCTGGAAAATATTGCGACATTACTTTGAAAATCATGGTAATGTTGCAAAATGTGTGCGATAATTGCGTACGGATTTTGGAAGAAGAGAAGCACCGTCAGCTCCGTATGCTCGTTATCTTGTGAAAAAAGTGAAAGAAACTGGCATCCTCATCGATAAACCAAAGCGTGAAAAGCCAAAAACAGTGCGTACACCCGAGAATATTGATGCTGTGGCAGAAAGTGTGCGTGAAGCGCCATCAACATCACTTCACCGTCGTTCTCAACAATTGAACATTTCGGAGACATCATTGAGACGAATTTTGCATAAAGACCTTGGTATGACGCCATACAAAGTCCAATTGGTTCAGGAGTTGCCAGCCGAGGCAGCCATTTGAATGAAATTATTTTCCATTATTAACCGGAAGGATTGTACTTTCAAATAAAAAAAGAAATTTGAGAAAATATTCAGTAGTTTTTTTTTTATAGCATTTTCAAAAAAAAAAGTTATTTGGCGGACCCTTTACAACCTGCGTGCTCCTGCTGCAGATTTCAGACTTGCAGGTTCTCTGTGTTTCTCTGTAGTCTGTGTAAATTTGGCTTAGTTTATTTAACACCGCGTCTTCACAAGCAATATTTTATAGCTAACCATCTGTCTTTTTTTTATTGAATGAAAGAAAGATGGAATGCCATAAAATTTACGGTGGGCATTTCCATTATTTCCATAGGTGAAATGTCACAGAGTGAAGCACTTCAATAAAATGATAAGCCATAGAATACTATCCATAGAAAGCTATGAACTGAGCAATACTATATAGAATGCAATTTTTCATAGAGTACTATTTGAAGTATAGGCAATATAGCATTCTATGAAAATTATTCGTGGAGACGCCATGTTATATGTAGTACATATGTATAGTTCAATTGCATACATCGAAAATCGTTGGATTGAAGCACGTTGTGTGCAGTTTTTTCGAAAAAAAGAAAAATTGTTTCTTCATAAAATGTATATGTGCGTGAATGCCTGATTTGATTTAGCGGTAATAATCGCTATGATGCAATGAAGGCAATTTCTTTCTGGCTTAATGTATATACTCGTAGGTTTGGTTTGATTTATTTATGGATATCCATTTGCTCCTTTAGTATACTAAAGAGAAAGATATTGGAATCGTGCTAAAATTTTGAACTCAAACTGAGTATGAGGTATGATATAACCACTAAAGAATTAAAAAAAAGTATGTCCTGCACTTCTGTCCGTCTGTCACTGAGGCTCATTGAATTTTTTGTTTTTATAATATACACGCACTAAAGGGATTTATTAGGACCCTTATACCTACACAGTGCGTGCGTTAAGGAAATTAGGGTGAGACGAAAACGAGAGATGCCTATGCACGTTGGTTTTGAATGTTTGTAGGTTATAATGTGAACAAAAACAATGCGTGGAGAGTATTCCACATTCGTGTTGTACGGCTGAGGAAAGATTCTTTAAACTTCACTGCACGTTCGAATACAGGCCTGAGGGTGAACTGATGAGCATTCCTTGCATGGCGCGTGTTGCGGTTGAAATGTTCAAGGGGAGGAATGCAACTGGCTATTTCGTTTGAGCACTTCTGTTGGAAATAACGATAAAATAAAGAAAGGCAGGAGACATTACGACGATGACTAAGGGAGTCAATCGATCTCGCAATGTCTCGGTCGTTAATGAGTTTTATCACTCGTTTTTTGGATCCTGTCAAGTAGCTCCAAATAAGTTATTGGTGCACCGGACCAGATATGAGCGTTGTACTCGAGTTAATAAATGTATAGTCAGATCAGTAGGGGTGAACTATTTTTACATCGCTTAAGGAAGCCTAGACATTCCGCAGCGTTCTTGCCGACATCGAATATGTTGTCATTCCAACGAAGGTTGTCACCGAGAATGGAAAGTCTCGGTTTCAGCGATGCAAGTGCTATTCATGGAGTGTGTGGATTTTGCTTTAATGACAGGAGACAGCATTGCGTTTGTTGTTGTACTCCACTGAGTTATGCTCTTAAGATCGGAATTTAATGCACTTAACATACGTTGCCGTTCCAGTTCCACACAGGAAGAAGAGGGGCGTGACCCAAGAAACGAAATGAGAAGCTGAGGGTACTAACATCAGCAAAGGAATGAATTGGATTAGAGGTAACAGATAGGAGATCATTTATAAAAATGAAAAAGAGATTCGGGGACACAACGGAGCCTTGGGGAACACCAGCATTTATTTGGTGAGTTGCAGACTTGAAACCGTCCAAAACAACTTGAATTGAACGGTCCGAAAGGTAATTTCTAATCCATTGAAGAAGAGTATACTCGATTCCAAATGCACGCATTTTCGACAAGAGAGCTTGATACCAAACTCTGTCAAATGAATTTGCAATATAAAGCGCAACTATCTTAATTTCACCACCTTGGTGAAGAGATTGGTTCGACTTTTCGGTTAGATATGTCATCAAATCACCACTGGACCTGTTGCTATGAAAACCAAACTGCCGGTCATTAAGAAGTTTTCGCGATTCAAGATATTTTATTCGCTGACGGTTGATCAGCGTTTCCATGACCTTTGAAAGTAAGTGCAATTGGTCGGTAGGTGGAGGAAGAAGAAGATTCGCGTTTTTTTGGTACAGGCTGGACCAATGCTCTTCTCGGAAAGTGTCCTGAAAAATAGGACAGATAGAAAAGCTTACGCAGTGGTTTTGCCAGAGAAGAAGAACACCTCTTTCAGAACCATAGGGGAAGTACCAGCTGGACCAGCGGATTTGTATATGCCAAGATCTCGAAGTACTCTAGCCACCATGAAGTATTCTACGCGCTCGAGTACGGGGGGAGACAAAGCACAATCTATGAGCGTTGATCTGACTGTTATGGATGAAAGACTTCATGCCCAGGTGAATTATGTTTGTGACCATATCCAGTATCCACGTCGCTGTCGAGGAAGCACAGCGACCAGTTAAAACTCTTAAAGAAACCTTTTACTTTTTCCCAATTGGCTTTTTCGTATTGCCATACGGTTAGGAGTTGGTTCTTTAACTATGTGGTTGGAGTACGAGAAATTTGCTTATATGATACAATGGTCTGACGAACCTAGAGGCGATAATACTTTCAAAACGTATTTATCGGGGTGAGAGGTAAGAAACAAGCCCAGTGCGTTGGCAGTTTGACTGGTAATGTCCGGTATTCGTGTCGAAGCTGAGTCGGGTTATTTACCTCAGCAAAGATCTCGACGTACCTTCCTTCCAGACAGGGCATCAAACTCATTATAAGTTGAATAACTGTACAAATTTGGGCTTCTGAAAATAAAACAACAGTAGATTAATTGCCCAACGGCGAGACGGCGCGATGGGAAAGAATAATGGCCCTAAGTTTTACCCAGGTAGACTAAACTCTGTTAAATCAGAGCCAACGCTAACCTGTGTTTCATTAAGTGCCAAAACAGCTGGTTTACTGTGGAAAACATAGGCGTATAATGAAAAAATGTTTCCTCAACCCACGAATGTTACTGACATCAATACAAAATTACTACACATTTTAAAACACAAACATAAAATAAAACAACTCCGACGCATCCTAAGCAAAAGCCGTGAATTGAAGATCGGCGTTAGATTTCCAAAACAATTTACCGGAGGTGTTATGCCCGTATGGTAACTTGTTTTGGAAAACCAACAAAATCACCAGCTCACGACCCGCTATCCGCCTGATGCTGCCTCTATTCAACCAATACAAGTGCACAAACGAAAATCGTACGGCACCTGCAATAGCCAAGCAAAATCAGCAACGATGGAGTGGGATGGGGTATGATGGAATACCCAACGCTGTGGCTTTTTTTCGATTTATTTTAAGAATGAATTAATAACAATTAAGTATATATAGTTTTTATGTCTTATGTGAATAGTTTTATTTAATTTTGTGATTTTAAAAGTGATAGCGCTTCAATTTAAAACGATTATTTAAGGACCAATCGCCGTTCAATTGAACTAAACTGAGAGCTCTCTGAACTGTCCAATCTAATGATCTATTTCAATCCATAATTCTCATATTTGTAAGCTAATTCGCCTAGCTATTATCTTGGTATATAAGGAAAATGAAACGGAAATGCATATGAAACACATTAAATTCCGAAGCGTACAGCAAAAGAGTAATGATCCTTTAGTCCAGATCATAATCTCGTCGTTAAAAAAAAAAAGAAAAAGACAAAACGTTTTAATGTCAAAAACAAGCATTTTTTCCTATAAAGATAGTAGTTTTAGTAATTTTCACTCAAAAACTAGAAGACAAAAACCATTCGGTTTTTTCTGTTCAATTCAGAATTTATAGGTACATTGACCACAAAAAGCCGATTTTGCACTTCATTTCACAATTTTGAAAAGATTGGTCAAAACTCTTTTTTTTTTAATCTCTTTTTATCAAAATGTTGAGTACATGCGAATTTTTCAATAACTATTGACATAAATAATTTAATTTAAACTTAGGATTATAGAACAGATTGCTGGCTTTTAAAGCCGGCATAGTACTTTATTGTAAGTGTTGCTGTTGTTTTTTAATAATTTTTTTTTCATTTTAAGTATTTTTTTCTAAAATTGAACCTACCTCCTAAACGGGGCGAGATAGACCCCCCCTTCATAGCACAGTTGCACGTTAGCTACCTAATTTGTTATCTAGCTGACGCCATAACTAGGTAACTAACGTAGTTAAATTAGCTGCGCTAAAAATGCAATCGATTTGGTGGTTAGCTATCATAATGACAACTAATTTTAGCTATTAGCTATTAGTTGCAGGTTGTGTAACTAAGCACGTTAGGTTGGCATTCTTCAATCGGCCATCGGTTACCTCTTACCTTCAACTGATGTAGAACAAACTTCAACCTATACAACCTCAATTATTCAAAACTTATCGAAGACAAATCTACTTCCACACTATTTCCCCGTGTTTCGTAAGGACATAATAATCTCTAAGATTAAACATAATTCAAACTAGAAAATGTATAACGAAATAAAAGAATCGATCCTGTTCCTGTAAGCCTTTTCGGATTAAATTGTTTGAAAAAAATTATTAGTTGCGTTCAATCGATAGCTAAAAAGCTAAAACTAAAGCTAATTATTGTTAGTTACACTCTGGCAACTAATTTTTCACAACTAAACACGCTTAGTTACACTTCGCAACTAATAACTAATTTAGGTTCAAAATTTGTGGCAACTACAACTAAAATTATGGTTTAGTTATGTACGTGCAAAGAAACTACAGCTTGTTGTTAGTTGTAGCTTTTTAGCTATTAGCTAAGCTAACTTTTGTGCAACTCTGCTTCATAGTAAAAAATGCTTGTTTTTGACCCTTCTACAAAAAAACCATTATCAATTCTTGGCGCCCTAGTTATCGTACTCGTGCCACTTGCCATTATACATCGAAGTCAAAATGAATCTAGAAACCATTGAAGAAGATTAAGTTATAAATGCAGCCGCTAAAGTCATTGCTGTTGTTTGAATTATTTTTATACCCTATCCTATTTGTGATCGGCATTGAAAGTTTGGTCGAGCTAGCCATGTCCGTCTGACACCACATTTTGACAAAAGCATTGTTTTAAGAATTCGCCCACACAAAGTTTTTGTCCCAGCCCCTTATGTTTAACACATCAAGTGGAGAAACTATTAATGTGGACTTGAAGGAGATAATAGTCCTCCTGGTTATTGGCAGATTTATATATGTCCATATCTTCGTCGTACTTTAGAATATTGCAGTTTTGTTTAACTGCTTTAACATAGCTAATATCTAGTAAGTAAGTAAGTAAGTAAGTAAGTAATTCATTTATTTAACATGTTCTTATTACATTTTATAAGTAAGAATAAATTTTAAAGCTATGGCTTAGCCGTCTGCTTGGTTAGCAAAATGTTTATACATGTACATTTGTAACTTAAACAATATAGTTATTTTTTTTTTGTTAATAAACTTAATCAATCATACTCTGCTATTAATAGCGACCTGTATTTGTAGATGGATTTAATATAATAAAATAACTTTTTCCAATCACACTCGTTCAGAATTTGTATTGTCTCCTGCATGGTAAGGAATTTTTTTTCTAAAGTAAGCTAGTCTTTGTGGATTGGACAAACACTAATAATGTGAATGCAGTCTTCTTTCGCTTTTAAGTTGCAAATATTACAAAACTGGTTGAAGCTTCCATTATATGGGCTGCCATGTAAACCAATCAACTCACATCTTGCTTTGAAAATAAGAGATATTTCACTATAGTTGAGTGAGTCATTGAAATAGTTCTTATCCTTTAGATTGAAGTTCAAGTGAGAATACAATACTCTGCTATCTGATTCACGAGCTTTCTTTATAAATCGCACACGAATAGCATCTTCATTTTTATTTATTATTCGATAAAGTTGGTTCTTTAAGTTGTCCAGGTTGTTTAGATCGAATGAAATAGTTTCTCCACACGCGTTTCCAATTCTTAACCATCTTGACGCCCACCAGTCCTTGTTGCTTAATTCATAAAATAGCATTTTTTTTGCTTATTCGGGTGTCTGGATACGAACCTAATTTAATGATGTAATCCGCTTGCGATTTGAGAGTGCTTGTAAAAAGCATTGGAAGACCCGTTTCCAAATAGATTGTGTAGTTCGGGGATTTAATTAGGTTAGGTTAGGTTTATGTGGCTGTCGGCAGAAGCCGACACA
Organism: Portevinia maculata; assembly: GCA_949715645.1. Classification (NCBI taxonomy): domain Eukaryota; kingdom Metazoa; phylum Arthropoda; class Insecta; order Diptera; family Syrphidae; genus Portevinia; species Portevinia maculata. The sequence continues at coordinate 76,129,648 of OX454527.1, forward strand.
CTTAGACCAATTTAGGTCCATTGTGATACCACGTATATTATCTACCTCAACTCTGTAGATGGGACTGGCCAACGACACGCGGTTGTTCTCAAACGGTCCCCCATCTACGTACTAACCGCGCCCAACGTCGTTTAATTACGGTGATCTGACGAGAACCGATTAACTCGACGTGGTATGGTCGTTGGTGGGGATTTAATTGGTAAGTTGAATAATTTTTTCAAGAAGTTCCTGTGAATTTTCTCGATTACTTCGTACTCGTCTGATCTCCAAACTTGAGAGGCGTAACAAAGAGTTGATTTGACAACTGAATCGAATATTCTGTATTTCGTTGAAAGGAGAATCCGTTTGTTTGCAAAAACATTTTTTCATGATAGATTCACTAAGCTTTGGGAAGACTTGGCTTTATCCGTTAGATGATTACCAAATTCTAAGGTTGGGCTCAGTTCCACTCCTAAATATTTGAGTTCCTTGACAATCTCTAATCGGTTTCCATTGTAAAACCATCTATTTCCACTTTGCACTCGTGGTGAACGGGAAAAGACCATAATTTTAGATTTTTCGGTGTTGATGGTTAGTGCCCATTTTTTGCAGTAGCTGGCTAGACGATTTGTCATCAATTGGAGATTTTCAGGAGATTCAGAAAGTAGAACAAGATCATCGGCATATAACAAGACATTGACCACGATATTAGCAATTCGTACTCCACCAGGTAAATCTTTTTCTATGTCGTTTATAAATAGAGAAAACAATAAGGCACTAAGAAAACATCCTTGCTTTACACCAGTCTGTGTTTTAAACCATTCTGAGAAATCCTTTCCATCCCAGACTGCTGCACTTGTTTCGGCATACATTTTTTTAATGGTCTTAAGAAATTTTGTAGAGATACCCAACTGAGACAGTTTATAGAAGAGTGCGCTTCGGCTAACAAGATCAAAAGCTGCCTTGAAATCTACAAAAAAGCTATACATTTTCTTGTTTCTGGCTTGAAAGGCTCTTATAATCGAAGATAATGTGAATATTTGGTCAACGGTTGAAAAGTTTTTTCTGAATCCAGCTTGACGCTCTGTCAGAAAATTTTTTCATCTACCCATTTTTCTATTCGTTTTCTACGTTTTCCAGCGAACTCTTTTTGTGGATGGGGAATATTACAGACTTCTTAAACTTATCTAGTATAAAAAGAAAAAGGGGCTAAATGACTTCCTTGTGTAACTCTGGACTGGGCAGTGACGGGTTCTGAAAGCGGAACTCTAAATTTAGACTTGATGAGTTATGTGTCAACCCATTTTATTAAACGCTATTCTAAGGGTATATTAATTTTGACTCAAAGTTTGTAACATACCTTAATATTGCCCGTAGACCCCTAAAGGTTACGATATTTGTGATCAGCATCGATAGTAATGCCGGTCTAGCACAAAATGCTCGTGTGTTAAGTTCTTAAAATCCGCCGACTGATAGCCCACTATTTGAAAAAACCGTTGTATTGAAGAAATCATTGCAACAGGAAGTCCTATTCGTCGTAAAGTACATATGTAGATAAACTTGTTTTGAATAATTCCTTTATATAAAGTTTTCTGCCCACTTTTAAGCGGCGTTTTTTTTTACAAAACCTTTGTTTCTTCGATAAAATCCTATAAATGTTGTGTAAAAAAATATGTGATCGTTTAAAGCAATTCACCCGTACTTATATTTTTGCCACGCCCACTTTATGAGGAATAGGAATAGGATATTCAATTATTCGCCCAAGCAGACGGTAGCTTTTTCCTATGTATATATTATTAATGATGAGTTAATATACTATTAATTCATGACTCGGACGCTTGAGAAGCCAGTGTATATTGAATAAGCCAACAAAACTAATTTAAGTGAATTTAACTGAATTTTTATTCGTAACTTAATCGTTCGTAACCAAATCCTTGAAGACATCGTCGGGGGAAGATTTTAATTGTTTGACTTTGTCCACGAATGACACATGAAGAATGCACTTCTCTGCTCTGTGTTTCCTCACCATTATAAACATTGATAAGAAATGCATATTTTGAAACGGTACCTAAAATAATAAGTGCGCAAATTATAAAAAAAAAATCAAAACTTTACTCAGTTTCGATCATTTCTCTTGCAAATGCTTGCCTAAAAATTGGCTATTCAACCAGTTAAACGGTGATTTTTAGTGTGATTTTGAGCTTGGTTTTATCAGCTTCTAACAGCTGTTCTATGAAAATAATTTTTCTTGTAGTATATAAAAAAAACTCTATACTCATTTAATATTTCTTTATTACAATTCACAAATGTTTTAACCATTTTATTACGTTTCCTCATTTCAGGTTGACCTAGAACCAGAACTTAGTATCAATATGCCACAAGGGTGAGTAAAGTAAACGAGTTATGAATAATACGACATTACAATGGCGTTATTAAAATTTGAAAATAATGTTAATCAAAAATCGTTGCGAACACAATGGTAAGGCTTTTAATCTCCTGCTCCCGCCTTTACTACCAAAGTCAATATTTTTTAAACATGGACTGTACATAAATAGACACAGACGAGCACTTGTAAATCGTGTGCTTAGATCAATATGGATTATGCAATGTGCTAACTTGTTAAATTGAGTATCTAATGAAGTGTGTACATACACTGCCGCTCATCTGAATAGGTTCAACTTCTTTTTAACCTTACTGTTAGCCTCTCTTTATATATATTGCAATGGCACATATTTGTTATACATACGAGGGCGGGTCAATAAGTCCGTGACTTTTTGAATTTCTGACCTCTTTACTGAAACGGCAACAGTGCTCCTGTCAACAGGCATCTGTCAGTTGACTCCTGTCAAAATTTAAACTTGCTGCGTCAGTTAGTTTGTGTTTGACAGCTATTTTTATCAGACTACTCACTAATTTGAGGAGAAAATGGAAAAAAGTGAATTTCGTGTGCTTATTAAGCATTATTTCTTGCGAAAAAAAACCATTACCGAGACCAAGGCTAAGCTTGAAAAATACTATGGGGACTCTGCACCATCGATTTCAATGGTAAAAAAGTGGTTTACTGAATTTGGAAGCCGTAGGGATCTCGCATGGCTCAGTGGTTTCAATTTTGAATGATCACTTGGGCATGAGAAAGCTTTCCGCAAGATGGGTGCCGCGTTTGACCACAAACGCAATCGTGTAACAACTTCACAGGAAGGTTTGGCGTTGTTTAATCGCAATATGGAGGAGTTTTTGCCCCGTTTTGTAACCGTGGACGAAACATGGATCCATCACAACACACCAGAGACCAAACAACAGTCAAAACAGTGGGTTTCTAACGGTGAATCGGCGCCAAAGAAGGCCAAGGTGGGTTTGTCAGCCAATAAAGTTATGGCGACTGTTTTTTGGGATGCACGCGGGATAATTCACATTGACTACCTTCAAAAGGGAAGAACAATCAATGGGGAATATTATGCCAACTTATTGGACCGATTCAATGACGATTTGAAAAAAAACCGACCTCATTTGGCCAAGAAAAAAGTTCTTTTCCACCAAGACAATGCAAGGGTGCACACATGTGCAGTTGCCATGGCAAAAAACCATGAATTGGGCTATGAATTGCTCCCTCATTCACCCTATTCTCCAGATTTGGCTCCGAGCGACTACTTCTTGTTCCCAAACCTGAAGAAATGGCTTGGTGGAAAAAGATTTGACTCCAATGATGAAGTCATCTCGCAAACAAAGGCCTATTTTGAGGACCTCGACAAATCATTTTTTTTGGAAGGGATAAAAAAATTGGAGAAGCGTTGGACAAAGTGTATAGAGCTCAAGGCAGACTACGTTAAAAATAAAAAAAAAAATTATCAAAAAATCTGTGTTTTATTCCAAAAGTCACGGACTTATTGACCCGCCCTCGTAGTTAGTGTTTAAAATTAAATATCACCTGCCGACATACTTAACATCGAACTTAACCTTCATGTGATAATCAACCGTAATTTAAGATCCAACTGTAGTTTTCGACTACAATTGTATAGATACTCTAGAACACAAAAACTGCTTAGTTATCGTGGCCTTAAATTATTTCATGAATTACCACCGGAAATAAAAAACGAAACGAAAATATTTAAAAACGTACTGATCTCTTATATAAAGGAAACAGTTGAATAAGCAAGAAAATAAATATCTTTAGTTTTGCATTGTAGGTATAGGTATACATTTTGTTCTAATCAAAAGTATATTTATAATTAATGAATTAATTTATTAAATTAATTATTTATACATATTTTTATTGATTGTTGTTAATAGTAAGATTTTTACAAAACAAAAATATACATACATACATAATTTGCGAAGAATAGGACTTTCATTTACAATGACTTCTTCAGTAAAACGTTTTTTATTTTTAGTTGTGGGCGTGTAGTCTGCGGATTTTAAAAATATTCAAACATTAGCATTAAGGGCCCCTAGAGAGTATATAATTTCAGCGTGCTAGCTCATAAAGGCGCATTTTTTGTTTATTTTATTTTCCAAGTTCAGGTATTACCAACGATTTCCGATGTTCAATTGGAATCCAGAGGGAGTGAATTATTAGGTAGGACCAATGGAAAACGACATAAATCAACCTCAGATTCAGAATACTATTATAAATGAATTGTGAAAAGTCCCCATCAATCCCCCTTCGGCAAGAAATGTTATTAACGGTAAAAGTTTGCAAAAATAGGTTTTTCGCGTTTTTCAGCTAAACGCTGAGCTTTACAGCAAAATAGTACAGACAGAAAAATTGTAGATCATCCGATTCTCTACAAAAAATGTATATACACTTTTTCATAAGTATTGCCATTTCCGTGATATAGCGGTTGAAAGAATTGAAAAAAAAAATTTATTCGTAATATGCACGTTAATGTACTTTTATATACATTTTTGAACTGTTATACGAGTAAACATATGAGTCCGTATGTCTTATAAATACAAATTATAAAATTCTTAGAATATAAATGAACGTCAAAAACTCCGCCCCTATTTCCATTTAGGCCCGCCATTCACTACACAAAATAACTGCGCAAACAGAAATAGAAACGCCAATTTGGAGCAGTTATTTTGTACAGTGAATGGTCGGTCTTAGGCCACAAAATGACTGCGCAAATAGATTTGAGCAAAAATCAAAATTGTTTACTGTTAGTCGCAAGCATTCCTTCGTAGTGACAACTCCTGGCTTTATACGAGGGCGGGTCAATAAGTCCGTGACTTTTTGAATTTCTGACCTCTTTACTGAAACAGCAACACTGCTCCTGTCAACAGGCATCTGTCAGTTGACTCCTGTCAAAATTTAAACTTGCTGCGTCAGTTAGTTTGTGTTTGACAGCTATTTTTATCAGACTACTCACTAATTTGAGGAGAAAATGGAAAAAAGTGAATTTCGTGTGCTTATTAAGCATTATTTCTTGCGAAAAAAAACCATTACCGAGACCAAGGCTAAGCTTGAAAAATACTATGGGGACTCTGCACCATCGATTTCAATGGTAAAAAAGTGGTTTACTGAATTTCGTTGTGGCCGTACAAGCACTGAAGATGCCGAACGTCCTGGACGCCCAGTTGAGGTCTCTACACCCGAAACAATCGAAAAAATTCACGATATGGTGTTGGCCGACCGAAGATTGAAAGTGCGAGAGATTGTGGAAGCTGTAGGGATCTCGCATGGCTCAGTGGTTTCAATTTTGAATGATCACTTGGGCATGAGAAAGCTTTCCGCAAGATGGGTGCCGCGTTTGCTCACAGTCGACCACAAACGCAATCGTGTAACAACTTCACAGGAAGGTTTGGCGTTGTTTAATCGCAATATGGAGGAGTTTTTGCGCCGTTTTGTAACCGTGGACGAAACATGGATCCATCACAACACACCAGAGACCAAACAACAGTCAAAACAGTGGGTTTCTAAGGGTGAATCGGCGCCAAAGAAGGCCATGGTGGGTTTGTCAGCCAATAAAGTTATGGCGACTGTTTTTTGGGATGCACGCGGGATAATCCACATTGACTACCTTCAAAAGGGAAGAACAATCAATGGGGAATATTATGCCAACTTATTGGACCGATTCAATGACGATTTGAAAAAAAACCGACCTCATTTGGCCAAGAAAAAAGTTCTTTTCCACCAAGACAATGCAAGGGTGCACACATGTGCAGTTGCCATGGCAAAAAACCATGAATTGGGCTATGAATTGCTCCCTCATTCACCCTATTCTCCAGATTTGGCTCCGAGCGACTACTTCTTGTTCCCAAACCTGAAGAAATGGCTTGGTGGAAAAAGATTTGACTCCAATGATGAAGTCATCTCGCAAACAAAGGCCTATTTTGAGGACCTCGACAAATCATTTTTTTTGGAAGGGATAAAAAAATTGGAGAAGCGTTGGACAAAGTGTATAGAGCTCAAGGCAGACTACGTTAAAAATAAAAAAAAAAATTATCAAAAAATCTGTGTTTTATTCCAAAAGTCACGGACTTATTGACCCGCCCTCGTATATATTAGTATTACTTACTGCTCGAACTCCAACAGAAAAAAATATTTATTCATCAAAATGCCAAAATCATATACTTTTTCTACACGCAATAACTGGCTGCGATACAACATCAGCATTTTTCAAGAGGGGCAAAACAACGGTTTTGAAATTGTTCGAGAAACAAAATTTAATTAATTGTGCTGAAGTTTTTAAAGATAGTAACTCTACTCATGAAGTTATAATCACTAATGGAATTCACTTTCTTCTTTCTATGTACGGAGCTCCAAAAAAAGTTATCTGCTTGGATAAACTCCGATACTTATCTTTTGCAAAAAAAAACTTATAATAAAAGACAAGTGCAATTAGCTTGTCTTCCCCCAACCTCTGCTGCTGCTTAACAACATCTTACTTACTTACTTAGGTGGCGCTACAGTCCGGGGTGGACCTGGGCCTCAACCAATACGCCTCTCCAGTTAGCACCATCTTTGGCTAACTGCCTCCAGTTGCGCACTCCAAGTTGGTTGAGATCCCCTTCCACTTGCGCGCGCCACATAAGGCGAGGTCTTCCTCTACTGCATTGTCCCTCCGGGTTGGAATCGAAGACTCTTTGGGCCGGAGCGTTGGTGTCGATTCGCTCTACATGTCCTAGCCATCTTAGTCGACTAATTCGCACTTTTTTGACCAGGTCGATGTCGCTGTACAGCTCTTAGAGTTCGGTGTTAAATCTCCTCCTCCAAAGCCCGTCAACGCAAACGGGACTAAAAACTACTCGAAGAATTTTGCGTTCGAAACGACCAAGGAGATTTTCATCCGCTTTTGCTAATGTCCAGGCTTCTGCGCCGTAGAGCAGGACTGGGATGATGAGGATCTTATACAAAGTCTCCTTAGTGTTTCTGGACAAGGCCTTACTAGTCAATTGCTTCTTAGGCCAAAGAAACAGTGGTTGGCAAGTGTAATTCTTCGTTTGATTTCTGATGTGATGTCGTTTTCAGAATTTATAGCGGAGCCAAGGTAGACAAAGTCCCTAACTACCTCAAAGTTGTAGCTGTCTATCGTGACGTTCTGTCGTTCTGTCCGATTCGTCGATGTTGTGTGTCCCTTCTTGTTGACAGCATATACTTGGTTTTGCCCTCATTCACCTCAACAACATCTATTCCGGGTATATTATCAAGTTCAAGTGTGGCTTGGTAATAAAATGGATCCAGTAGACTGGGGTTGGAAGTTAGTTGACAATGCATTGGAACCAATTCATACGTTATTCCCACCTGCACCAGAAAAACTCCTCAACACCATCTTTTGCAATTGCAAAAAAGGTTGCAATGCTAAATGCGGCTGTAAAAAGGTTGGACCGTTTTGTTCTTTAGCATGTACCAATTGTCAAGGACAGTCGTGCTCCAATGTTGTATCAATACTAGATGAGAATAATTACGATCTCAGTGATGAGACATATGATGCATCACTTTTAGAACATATTTGTATCCAGCAGGAAGATGAAGAAAAAGAAGAAGAAAACGAAGACAGTACACTAGAAGTTCCATTGGATTATTATGAATCCGACGAATATTTTTTCCAAATTATTTTTTCATTTATATATTACATAATTTACACAGCTTTCATCATTTTCAATACTCAATGTGAATTCAATAGGATCACAATGGATCGTGGAATAACCCTACCGGGGAAACCACGTTAAAAAAAAAGCGCAAAGCACACTACCTCATAGGTGGTGTGGAAACTTGTGCATATTACGAATAAATTTTTTTTTTTCAATTCTTTCAACCGCTATATCACGGAAATGGCAATACTTATGAAAAAAAGTGTTAAGACATTTTTTGTAGAGAATCGGATGATCTACAATTTTTGTCTGTACTATTTTGCTGTAAAGCTCACCGTTTAGCTGAAAAACGCGAAAAACCTATTTTTGCAAACTTTTACCGTTAATAACACTTTTTGCCGAAGGGGGATTGATGGGGACTTTTCACAATTCATTTATAATAGTATTCTGAACATTCATTCCAATTTTTAGCTCTATGGGAATTAATGTAACCTTACCTCTATTTTAAGGGCTAATTTGACTGGACTATTACTCGTACCGATCGATGCGACGAAATGAATAAATAAAAGAATTGGATGAGTAATACCTACCCACTTACAGGTATTTTACAGGAATCAATGTAGTTTTAACCCTAAATAAATGTAAACACATAGACGCTTAAAGTAGGAATTCGGAAAATAACGGTAGAACGAAGAATATTTTTATTGAATTTACAATGTGTAATTTCATTTTAACACGTTTTGATGTTGAATTTAAAGGAGACCGTTTTGTTTTCAACTGTGTGTACGATGATCTGGTATGCAGGTTGCCACTTTGGTAACATTTGACAAAATTTGGTTTTTTTTTTTGCCTGGTAGGATTTTTGGCAATTTGGTAATTTATATCTGGCTTTATATAGGTGACTTTTTGACCAGAAACACCAAAAATACTAAGTCAATATTAAAAAAAAATAAGATTACAAACATTAGTTCTTGGGCAGAATTTAATCAATAGGACAAAACCCATTTTTTATCAAATCAAAATGATGTGTGATTGTGTTCAATAATTTCTGAATATAATGTGCAATATCAATTAAATTAATTAATTTGTTACTTAGAACTTTTAAATCAAATATTACTCAAAATTCATCTAAATAACAATGACTTAAAAATGTGTTCGTTATTTCACCTAAAAACTTGCTTTCGGTTTCCGAAGTATTCATTTTACCCTTAATAGATGCTTTTGAAAACTTGGTAGATGTCGATTCTGAAAATGTAGTAATGGATTGGAAGATGTAATGATATTGAAATAATAATTTAAACGATGAGATGGATTTAGGAAAATAATATTGCAGTCTGGAACATATTTTGAGTTGAGTAAAAAAAGTGTAAAAAATATCAAGTTGGCGAAAGAACTTAACAATGAGAAAAATTAAAACCATTCCGTTTGGTCGGCAAAAGCATTATTTAAAAAATCAAGTTTATTTTTTTAGTATAAGTGAAGTAAGTTAGACGTTGTTCCAAATCTAAAAAAAAACTGACTAGGTTTATATTCGCATAACGTTCCTCATTGAATTTAGAAAACTTACGTTTTGAAATGTACATATTTTATAAACAAAAATAAAGTGATACACTTTTCTTTAAATTTGAAGACTAAGCAAATGGACATTTTTACACTGTCGTGCAGTTTTTTGTATAGGTAGGGTAAATTCATATTGGCTCAAGACGATGTTTATGTCATTTGTTCTCTTTGTGTTTTATCAACGTTTCCATGTTTTGAAACTGGATTTGGTATCTTTTTTTCCAATTTTGCTCGCTAATTGTTTTTGGAAGTGGCAACCGTGGTGGTATGTCCGATGTTGTGTATGGATCCTCGTCATTACACACGGCTGTCGTCTTTGTGTACAGTCTAACACCTGGAGTGAATGTATGGATGATGTCTTTATAGATTTCAATAGACAAAAATTGAATCTCTGGCGTCAATACTCAATACATGAAAAACGAATTCGTACAGAGGGTTGATGCATACGATTTAGTGTTGATTTTACAATGGCCAATTTTGTTTTAAATCGATTCAATGTTAATTACACGCAAAAAACTGTTGTTATAAAAATCAATGTTATTTCAAAATTATTGAATGTTGAATTGAATGTGTCAAATTTTATTTTAACAAGAACTCATTTGTCACTTATTCCATCTATTCTTCATTGTTGAATTAACCATTTTTCTTTTAAAGCCAACGTTTTAAAATATTGATTCAAAACGAAAATCATTTAAAATTATAGTGAAATGAATGAACTAAGATGCATTATTTAGAATCAACAATTCTTCATATCAATTTTACATTGGTAAATTTTTCTGTGTGTACCGACATTTGAGTATATACTCACTCGAATTTGTTCCTTTTCTGTTGTATCGTTGTTATTTTGCTTTTTAAGCCTAGTCATCTAGGGTTCAGAATTTTACTAGGGATAGGATGAAGTTCCCGACGTTACCCTAAACCCTTCTCTATTATCCGGGCTTGGGACCGGCACAGTAATCTATGGCGGGGTTTTTTTTATTCATTTATGAAATACTGTTTGTTAAAGTCAATAAGCATTTCAAAAATAAAAAAAATCTTTTCAACGGCAAGGGCTCGATCTTTATTCTTTCTCCTTTACGAAGAGGTTATGATCTGAACTAGAGGTATCATAACCCTCCATAACGGCATCCCTACTGGTCCGAATGTGGGGTTCGCCGGTTCGACGTCAACAGATAACGCTAGACCTCCCGATTTTGAATCACTCCGCCAATGCGGCCAATCAAATGCTGTTGTTGTTGCATTTGTGTGATTTTAAAGAATGCTTGATTGGTATTGCCTCTTTGATATCTCTCCTTTGAGCACGACAATACCAATTGAGCCGGTCGAGCTGCCATTTTCTTTGAGATAGGTTCTTTGACGTGATGGCTACGAACATAATGAAAAAAAGTAAGATGAGCAGTGTTAATGATCTCTAATTTGAAAACCTAATTCCAAGATCAATTTTTCATAATGCAACTTTCGCTAAGCTCAAGCCGTGTTTTTTTTTGTCTGCTCACTAAACTAAAGTACGTGAAATGACTAAAAAACATAGGGACGGGCTACAGTCCGCTTGGGCGAACTGTTGGATACTCTATTCTTATTACTATCGCTCATAAGTGGGCGTGACAAAAGTCTAAGTATGGTTGAATTGTTAAGAACGCTCTACATATTTTGTTATATAATATTTAAAGGATTTTATCGAAAAAACGAAGCTTTCGTAAAAAAAACGCTCCCTAGCTCAAACTTTGGATTTTCAAAAAAATTGTGGGCGTGTCAGTAGCCGGATTTTGAAAATATTTACACATGAGCATAAAGGGCCCCTAGAGAGTATATACAAGGTGGCGCAAAAATAACCTTCCGATGTTTTTGGCTGTAATTTAAAAAAAAAATCAAATAAATAGTCACCAATATTCCGCGTTCTGGAGCAGTGTAGCGTAACATTGTTTATTAACGTGTATTTCGCATGTGTTTACTACACAAATGTCAAAACAGAACTGACATTAGGGGCCCAATCGAAAAATTTATAGCATTTTCTGATAGGAGGATTACTTTTGCGCCACCTTGTATTATAAATTTCAGCTCCCTAGCTCAAATTTTGGTTTTTCAATAAAATTGTTTTATTTAATTGTGGGCGTTTTAGGGCGGATTTTGAAAATGTTATCTCCCGAGCAGTTTTAGGGGTCATAGATCATAATATAAAAAATTCAGCTTTCTAGCTCAAAGTTCGATTTTTTCGAAAAACTTGTTTATTTTGACTTTGTGGGCGTGTCTGTGGGCGGATTTCAAAAATTCGTTAACTTGATTATTTCGGGACCCTAGAGAGTATATGGTTAAAATTTCAGCTCTCTAGGTCCAGTTTAAAGGCCTAATTTTTGCCGACAGACGGATGGACGGACGGACGGACGGACATGGCTAGATCGACATTACTATCGATGCTGATCATAAATATAGTTAGTATCTTTTAGGGGTCTACGGGCAATATTAAGGTATGTTATAAACTATGCGTCAAAATTAATATACCCGTAGAATGGGGGTTTTACCCGCAGAACCAAAACAAATTAGTTAGCGTAGAGCAGACTACGTGATTTGCTTTTGTTCTGCGGTTGAAATAAAAATGGTTTATTTAGTGGGTAGAAAAAAAACACATCTTAAGTGTACAAAAGAACTCAGTCAACATCCAACGAACAAAACAAGAAACAAAAAAAAACATAACAAAGTAAACCAACTGCATTGCAATAGGAAACGATTAATTCAAGAACGCACATTCTTGTGTTCGCAATGAAAGTCGAATGGAATTTTTTTCATTTTCTTGTGAGTGAATCATCGAAAGCGTTTACATTTTCTCAGAACTTGACGAATGGCACGGTTTACTCATCATTGTGCAAATACTGTCAGTCTCTTGCATCGAATTCAGTGCATATTGCAACGTCTAAAGTCAGATAAAAGAAAATGGTTCTTTTTTCATTTTTAGAGATCATTATCGTAGGTAGATCTAGATAGACAAAGGCGTCGCGCATACTTCCGTCGTCGAAGCAAAGAGGCGCCACTCGCTTTATTCGCTTTGTTCGCGAGCCAATGACGTTGAATACGAAATGCGACCTCTACCCTACCTACAGTTCCTCTCGCTTGCCAATTTCGTTTTTTTTTTTTTTTTTTTTTTTCTAATTTAATCTTATGATTCATGAAGGTGATCTTATTAAACATAAGTTTTTATGTACTATGTAGGTAATGTGCCAGCGGTTTATCAGTTGTGATCATTCCTTTTTTTTTTAGGAGCGCCGATAATTGAACGAATGCTTTGCAAGCTTTTTGGCCCATGAACTTAGCTGCTCTATTTTCATTATTCACCTCGTACATAGTAGCAAATAAGACCTTGTGATAAATTTTTTTTCGTATGTTGAATTATATGTAACATTTCAGGGAGTGCGGTTGCTTCAAAGATTTTGGTTTTCAATTATCATTAGAAACGAACATAAAGGGAGACATTAGCTTAGAAGCTAACCTGGTAACTTTCTCTCATTGCCCAATAAAAAAAAAGTCTGGCGAGACTCAGGAGAAGAGGAAGAAGAATGTGAGAAAAAATGCTTAAAGGTGCGGAGCTTCAAGTCCAATTTTACAAGCACAAGCAGAAAACGAATGCGGGATAAATAATGCGAAGATTTAGGCTTAAAAAACTCATTTCTTAAGATTCCAATATGTATTGAGTGTTAGGGATTACGGTTTACGAATATGCATATATTCCCATGAAATAAAAACTCAGCAATTTCGTTTTTTTTTTTTCAATTGCAATTGTAATGGCTTAATCTCTTCAATTCGATTTGTGGTGACATATAGTGCAAGGCTAAACCAAATGTTCTTTGTCTCTCAGTCCAGGTCACCTACAGTTAGGGACTGAACTCAACAATTTGGTCCTTGTTGCTAACACTATTCCTTTTAATATGACGCCGGAAAGCTCCAGTTGTGTCAACCCACAGTCTTGTACACTTGCAGGGCAGTTACAAAATGTTAAATACGTCGTTAAGCTCCGCTGAATGTTGAAATAACCTAGATGTGATTTCTCTTTCAGTGGCATTTTACAAGAGATGGCATGGAGGACTGCGATATGACACCAGCATCTCCCCGGGTGAAGGCATCCTAAGCATGTGCAATTCATACGCCTTCTCGTTCTAGATACCATGTTCGTCAAACAAAGTCGGCACCTGATCCTGGCGGAAATGACACCTACCATGGCCGACTATACGACGACTATCTATTTCGAACACCCTCAGTGAACAAACTAACTTCACTTTAGTGTTTTTATTTATACGTTATTTGATTTGATTTGATTTCATAAAAATGGCAAATTATGCAAATTATCCATTCCCTTGAATGAAAATGTTAGATTTTGTTAATTAGTTCAATATCTTGCTCCTTTTGTCTTGACACGGATATAAGGCCCTCGTTCGCGTACTTTTATGTGTAGAAAAATGAAAACTGTCAAATCTCAACAATCGAGAGAGAACCCTCTCATTTCGAAGAAAAGTACGCGAACGCTTTTGCTTATATAGATGAAAAACGTCAGAGTTCGAAGTATTGTGAATGAGGCATAAAATTAAAATACTATATTTTCGCGCTTCTTCAATCTCGGATTTGCATTTAGTTTTATTTAAAAATGTTGTGTAGAAACGATTTACGTGGATGGTATCATTTTGAATGAACTCCATTTGATAATTTTTTTTGCAAATTATTTTGACAGCTCACAGCTGTTTCCGCAGTAAGTAAGATTATTTCAAATATAAAAACCAGGCTTCTGCGGATTTCACATTTCACGTACATATATAGGTCCTCAAAAAAACAGGGGTAATTTTTTTCGTTCGAATAAAGCAATAGAGTTCCTCACGACAACGTCAGTGTCAAATGAACACAAAAAAAAAAACAGCTGAATGAAATGAAGGAAAACAATGGCGAATTTGCATGGCGGGAAATACGTTCTTCGCGAATATTTACTAAAAAGTTTATAACAAAGCCAATTTTGACAATTTTTGAAAAAAGTTCCGGAACTAAGAAGGAGTATTTAAACCACGTTTTGGAATATTAAAAAATTAACATTTATAATATGATTGTGTACAAAAAATAAAACTGAAAAAGTGAGAATCACGTAGTTGTGGCAAAAAATGTTTCTGTAGCGAATATCTCGTAATAACTTTATATTAAAGTAAATTATAACAATAGCAAAATTTCCAGACCTAAAAAGGAGTATCCAAACACTATTTTGGAGTACTAAAAAGTTAACAATATATTAAGATTCTATACAAAAAATAAAAAGGAAACCGTGACAATCGCGTTGTGGCAAAAAAATATTTTTGTTTGAAAGCAATTAAGTTGAAAAGTTTTCTAAACATACCTACATTTTATACATCTAAATACAATTGAACAGCGTTTTTGGTCAACATATTAACTGTTTTTATTGTTTGTTTTGCTTTAACATACTTTCTCTCTATTTTCTCTTTAGTTTGTTACTTTTTACCCTTCAATAGCTTCGACTCCTAGCCAACAGGTTCCAAACGCCAAAAACACCGAACCTCTGTTGATGCTACGGCGCTTGTTCTGTACAGAGTTTGGAAAACTGCAGTGTTTCAGACAGCGGGATCCCATTAAGTAAGTTCTAATGGACCGTACAAGTCGAGAATTAATACGTATTTATTGGTGTTTTTGTCCATATTCATTGGTTAACAAAAACATGCTCTTTAATATCAGCTTTATAATCGTTAGGGACATACCCACAGTGTCGTGTTCTACACGGCTCATAATCAATCATACTGTGAGAGCTGGTCTGCTTCACATAGATTGGTTTGTACTAAAGTGGTTCCTGTCCCAACAGATTGAATTACTTATTTATTTGCAATAAAAATAAATATTGAAATTAGCGCCATCTAAATAACACTCGTCGTCTGGAACGTATATTTGGTTCTATTTATTCGGACGGATTTTGCAACTAGGATCCCAACAGCTGCTCGCGGAATGTGAGTTCCATGATATTAAATAGAATTTAGAGGCAGATGATGCATGCGCGGTCAGAGCCGATAATCGCAATCTTGCATTCGCTTGTCTAAAACTTTCTCTGTGATTTGGGTTTCACTTTTTGAAGCTGATTCAGTTGCTCTCGCGTGTACAATGGCCTTAGATTTCGAGAAAATATGTTTTCTATCATGGTCACGCCGCACACTGTAATCATCAACGAGGAAGGAAACGTCTGTAACAATCATTGATGCCTGGCAACTATGTCAAACTTAATCATCGCCAGCGCTATAAAGTATCTTAGTAAAACAACAATCCTCAGATGTTACTTACTACACCACTTTAGTTAAGTGTTAATAAAAAAAACTATCCATTATAGTCTCTGAATGTCAATTCGTGTGCGGTTTTTGTATTATCAATGACAACCATGATAGTAAAGATTATCTTAAGTTGCTTCTTTACATCCTGTCCTGGCTTTGATTTATTATTTATTATTACTTTTAAAATTTCAGATCAGAAGGCTTAGAAACGATACAACTGTCAGAAGAAAATGTAAATCCTGGAAAAATCAAATTGGGACCAAAAGATTTTGAGCTAAAAAAGGTGCTAGGCAAAGGTGGATATGGAAAAGTTTTTCAAGTAAGTTTGAATAAAAATTTGAATGAATAGCATGTCGCTTATCTCTTCGACGGTCGACCTCTTACAGTTGTTTTGAGTTCAGATCAGTATTCCGCCCTTTCTCGGTGTGAGGCAAGTTAACATAGTTATGTACTTGATATTAATGAAGACTGCATCATTACAATTCGCTCAAAAGTTAATGGAATTTATTTAACAAATTTAAATCCGTCTCCATATTTAGGTGCGTAAAACAGCTGGTCGTGATGCTAATAAATATTTTGCCATGAAAGTCCTCAAGAAGGCGTCAATAGTCACAAATCAAAAGGATACAGCGCATACAAGAGCTGAACGAAATATTCTAGAAGCCGTAAAGGTGTGTCGATGTTTTAATTAGTTAATGCGCACCGAACTAATCCACTTGTTTTCCGTTTCAGCATCCATTTATAGTAGAACTAGTTTATGCCTTCCAAACAGATGGAAAATTATATTTAATCTTAGAGTACTTAAGTGGTGGAGAGCTATTTATTCACTTAGAACGCGAGGGAATATTTCTAGAAGACACTACATGGTAGGTGTGGCAGAAATCTGCAGTCGTTTAAAAATATTAAATACTTGTTTTGTTTTGTAGCTTTTACCTGAGTGAAATAATACTGGCCTTAGGTCATTTGCATTCTCTTGGAATTATATATCGAGACTTGAAGCCTGAAAATATTTTGTTAGACGCACAAGGACATGTTAAACTCACCGATTTCGGTCTATGCAAAGAACACATACAAGGTGGCAGCGTAACGCATACATTTTGCGGGACAATTGAATATATGTGAGTTTGGTGTGAGGTAATTTCCCAAATGACTGAGAGAGGCTAATGCATTTTTTTTTGTTATTTATGAATGTATCTAGGGCTCCAGAAATTCTGACAAGAAGCGGTCATGGTAAAGCAGTCGATTGGTGGTCCCTTGGTGCTTTGATGTTTGATATGTTGACTGGAGTGGTAAGTTCATTAATTTAGTTGACAAAAACATTTACAAATCGATTAGAATCGGGCATAACCGAATCGAAATATAATAGAAAAGGTTGTTATTACATTACCTTAGGCTGGTGGAAAGGCAACAAGCATTAGAAACTGGGTTTCAATCGACAAAAACCTTTAGTCATATATATCTTAGTCAATTCAATTTCAATTAATCAAATCAAGAAAGGAGACTTTATAATCCAATTTGTGCCGAAGCGAAACACGTGACTAGCACTGCTCCCATAACTCGAAAAGGGCTGCAAAGAGCAAGATTTTCGTATTTAATAGGTTTTGGCATTTCGAAACTGTAAATCGATTGAGACTAGTCGCTACTGCTGCCCCATAACTCAGAAACGGATAATTAACGTCCATACTGCAAAATGCATGTTCCAAGTTTCAGGATCACGTGAAGCCTTGAAGCTGCTGTAGCTTCGATTCTATATATTAAGTATTACACGCCGCTAGCCCTGCATGAATCTCCACTGAGTGGCAAGAAATCTAATTTTTCGTGAGTGGTGTGATGTGTAGTGGGCTAGATGTTATTCGTTTCTATTTTTAAATTTGTACATAAAGTTTTTCCACTGCCCTAACGCGTGCTAAATTCTTACAAACATCCAAGAATATAATTTGTCATGGGAAGCTTCTCTAATTCGCCGGTCGGAATTGGAGGAAAATGTAGTTCCATGAAAAAAAAAACTATTTTGAGCACAAAGGTTTTCGGCTCTTTCAATTCAATTCATTTTTCCAATTCAATTCCGTCCTTATTTGTATACTAACTTACACAGTAAGATACAATGGGTCGTATTTAAAAAAAAGTGAGTTTAAGCTATTTATTCACTATTCTGAGATCTTTCTTAACATGGTATGCGAAAAAAATTGCGCTGACCTCAAATTGAAAGTTCAATGTAAAACACAGCTCATTTTGATATGCAAAAATATGAGAAAACGATTGATCTCATAAATAGTTGAACATGGTTTTTCCCTTACTCAGTTCATATACCTACAACCATAAAAACGGAACTCGAGTCGTAGTAATTACAAGATACGGGTGTTCGTTCAGCAGTTTAAAGGAAATTAACGGAAGCTTGTCAGCCCAACTGCAAGTGTGTTGTCACACCAATAGCTAGCTCAATTACAATTTTTAATTTTTCAATTTGTTTTGTTAAAATTATGTTTTTAAATTTTCTGTTTTAGTAGTCTTGTATTTTCTTACTGACACAGGTATCGGTTTCTCTTTGAATTAGAAGCCTACAAGAAAAAAAATCCTTTCAGTACCGACAATTTAAAAGGTGTCCGTTCATTTTGTTCAAAAATTTAATTTTAGTCATTTGTTGTACCTTTATTATTAAAAAAATATAATTTTTTTTAAGTAGGGCTCCTAGTATCCACAAAAAGGGCCTACACATAATGTGTGGGCTGGAATTATTATAAGACACAAATTTTATTTCAGTTTCGTATCTTTATATATAAAAATGGAGGTTGGTATATCCGTTTGTGATTAATAGACTTCGAAACCGTCGAACCGATTGACCTCAAATTTCGCACATAATAATCTTCGCTATGTTCCCGGAAGTGTTTTTGTAAAGTTCGGTCTAAACCGATCCAGCAGTAATCCGAGCTCTCTCTTTGCTCCACCTAGAAACGGGTTGCATTGGGTCTTTCCCAACTGCACACATGTCATTGTGACGCTTCTGATATCCTTCCATTTAACTACTACTTCCATCAGCTCGAACTGTTTGATCAGCTTCTCCTCAACCGATTGATCTGTCAGTTTAAAATTCTATAGTCTTGAGGCGATTTGTGGGTCATTTTAAGGACTTCTAATCGGTCGAGTTAAGGTATATGTATAGCGTTCAAAACAAAACAAGCTGGTTCCCTGGCAAAGTTCTCGATAATCGCAGAACTACACTTGGACCCAATGCTAAAGATCTCTCTCCAAGAGGGTTCAGAGCTCCTTGGTAAACCATGCATAGAATGGGAACCAGGTAGCACAATTGTGAGGGTCACCAAACGCAATTAGTTCTGCTGATAAAGTTTGAAGAGAATCATAAGATCGTTTTGTTGATTTTGTTATTACACTGCTCGATTTCTTCCCACGAGAACCTATTGAGACTTACATTGGCATCTATTTTCCTTTTTAGTCTTGACTTTTATTGGCAACTTTTTTATTTACATATTTATTTATTTCGTAAGGTCTTCGCCAAATTGGTTATTTGCAGCAATAATCTTGAGCACTGCATCCTTCTTCCTCGATTTAAATATTGGGAATTGCAATTTTTCCAGCAACATGTATTTTGCTTAAGTTCTTAAACTTAAAATTGATTAACTAAATAAGACATAGAGAGAGCTTTGAGATCGATCTCAAATGTGAGTTCAAGCTCGTCAGCGCGTTTGAAATTATGTAACAAGGTCAAACTATTGGAGGTCTTCATTGGGCGTTTGAACAGATGGAAGTCTTTACCAGCAAATTTTGTTCAATGAACAGTCTCAGTTCTTTTTTTCTCTTGGATGTGCCAATGGATGTAGTCTTTTTCTTTACGGCGAGGTTACGATAAAAATTTATGGGATCGTAACCTTCCCACTTTGTGGCGTCTCTACTGGTTCGCCTGTTATTTCGACGGATCACTGCTTTACTCAGGCCGATCCATTGCTGGTATTATTGCATTATTGTAAAATTCCGGCCTGCCTCCTTTTTACAGTTTCGACGCGTGCATGCTCCTATTAATGATCCTTGTTTCATCGTCGTTTTACGACACCGGTGATTTCCAATCGTGTCAACCTACGGATTTTCATGCAAACTTGCGGGAATTTCAAGATGTTAAATACGTCGCTAGACTCACACACTTGCGTGTTTTTTTTTGAGGGGCGCTGTAGTGATATTGTTATCCCTGTACGCCAAAAAATGTTTAATCTTCTAAAGCTGCAATAGCCCGCGCTACTAGCATGCACCATTCGTAAACCCGAATAATCGATGCCAGGATTGAGCCTACGTTCTAAACTAAAGTGATATTCTTAGACCGTCTTTGCACGCCAAATGATGTGGTAATCTTCTAAAGCTGCACTAGCCCGTGCTACTAACATGCACGATTTGCAAACCCGAATAATCGATGCTAGGATTGAGCCTACGTTCTTATGCACACAACTACGTCCTTCAAAGCATGGTTAGCAATTTATGCTATGTGTCGTGTCTGCTACTTCTGACGCCTCTGTTGTTCCTGTTCCTTTCATTAGCTTTTCTATTCCGCAACTTTAAAGTCCTCCGACTGCAACATGTGATCGAAAAGTAACTGCGGACTGGTCAGAGTAGTTCTCAATGCCTTGTAGCGTATGCAGTAAAATACTGCATATTCCGTTTTTTCGTCTCCACCTTGACATTCCATGCAGGACGGTAGGCTATATTTGTATAATAATCAATGCCAGTTGTTAGATAATTAAATCTAGAATTCAGGCATATTTGGTAGATTGCTGTAGGTCAACTGGTTTGGGAGATATCGAAGAAACCGTGCTGCATCCGGATACCCGTTTCGAATTACAGTCTGTTGTCTAACATCACTCAAAAATTTTGCACTGCTTCTTTGGTTCTGAGGTCTAGAAACTCGCAAATTCAATGTTTTCCGACAGCTTCCGTTTTATGGTCCGCTGGATCGGGCCCGGCAGATACTGATTCTACTGCACGGGTCTGTTTAGCTTCTGTCACGACGGCAATGTCATCAGCGAATCCAATTATCATTATTCCGCGAGGTGGATCAGGGGACTCCATGGTACATAATGATCCACAGAAACGGTACTAGAACCGATCCCGCAGTGACCTTATGGTATTTTAATCCTTCGGTGTTGTACATTCGCTTTGTGTTGTTAAAGTATTTCGTCACTATCCTCAGCAGTTAATATGGTGTATCTTTTCTTGCAAGAGATCTGCTAATGAAGATAGTGAAACTGAAGGTGTT
This sequence comes from Portevinia maculata, assembly GCA_949715645.1. NCBI lineage: Eukaryota > Metazoa > Arthropoda > Insecta > Diptera > Syrphidae > Portevinia > Portevinia maculata. Next base: position 76,150,771 of record OX454527.1, read on the forward strand.
TTTGACGTCCAGCGTTAGTAATCCTTTGTGCCGTAAAATGAAATCTCCTTCGATTTCACTTTGTGCGATATCGACTATCAATCTAATGGCATCAACGATAGTTAAAAGGCTCTTTTTTTCTTCAGCCACAGCGAAGAGTCTTATCTTATTACCTTCTCGGGGATCTTTCTAATGGTGTCCCATATGCATATACATAAATAGATTGGACAATGTTTCTTCTGGAGGCTTCTTTTCTTTCGGTAGCAGGACCAAGTGCTGCGTTTGTAGGAAATGTTTCCTCTTTGAGGCACCTCTGTATTATTGATATGTAGAGGCCAAGTCTCTTTTTTGCAGTCGCCTTTAATGCCTTGTTTGGGATGTCGTCAAGTCTGAGCGCCTATCTTGCTGCATACCTTTAGAAGCTCCTCTAGAGTATTAAGTGATTGCCATCTAGATAAACCTCTCTTACGATGCTGCCCATAGTAGTTGGTCTTAAGGGGAATAGGTGCTCTACTGTGGACTTCATCATTATTAGGCTTGTTATTGGAGGGGTCATGTACCCTTCGTCGCATTCATGCTAAAAGTATTTTGCTCTGCTTTCTTTGATAGCCCTTTCACTCGCGCGCCTCTCACTGTTCTTAAATTATTCAGGTGTTTTTGAAAGTCAGCTCTCCCTGGATCGTTGAAATTTTTGCTTCACTTTTAGGTAAATGGTCTCTGCGGTTTAGTTTTGTGTCTGGTTGACTGTGGCCGTCTTTTCTTTAAACATATTCTTCTCGATGAGTGCGTCTTTCCATATTGACATGGTGGTCGCTTTGCGTATATAATTCACTGACTCGCAGTTTTCTACTTTTTGAATAGAAAAAAAGCAAAGGGTATGAGGCATTAATGCGGCTAAAACTAAGCTTCTCCAACCATTTGCGTGTGTGAAGCTATATGTTCCGACCGGCAATTTAAGAAGCTTTTCATGCAAATGTTTACTCTTGTATGCCTATCAGACTTTTCGTGAGACGTGGTTCAGTAAAACAACTTTAGGTGCTACTGGAGGATTTAAAACCGGGACTCCTCGTTGAGAAGTCAAACGTACTAATCATTGAGCTAGTGCTTCACTGAATGTATCACTGAAAATTGTATCAAAGTCTCGTCTCCTACAATATCCACTTATATGGCATTTTTATTTTATAGCCGCCATTCACAGCCGATACCCGTAAGAAGACAATTGAAACAATACTAAAATCAAAACTATTTATACCTGGATACCTCACACAAGATGCCAGAGACTTAGTACGCAGATTACTTAAACGCGTCGTTCACCAAAGACTGGGATACGGGCCTGAAGACGCCGATGCTGTACGAGGACATCCTTTCTTCAAGCATGTCAATTGGGATGACGTACTGGCCAGGCGCTTAGAACCGCCAATCAAACCAGTATTGGTAAGTCAAATTGCACATCTCATACAAGTTAAAAAATTAAAAATTTTATAACAAATATTTATAGAGAAGTGAAGACGACGTGTCACAGTTCGATACAAAATTCACCCGGCAAGTTCCAGTTGATTCCCCTGATGAGACAACCCTCAGTGAAAGTGCCAATTTAATATTTCAAGTAAGTGGAGGTTATTTTTTTTTTGTTTTTTTAGGGGTATTTGCGTTTTAATAATGTTGTTTGTGTGCTTTCTAGTTTTGACTATATAAAGACTTCGGATTTCAGACATATTTGTACATTGTGTATAAGTTTGTAAAAAAAAATGGCAATGTAATCTTTCGTCTCCGATAGACCGTAAGATCCTCTAAGTCTTCTGCTGTAGTTAAGTGGAATTTCTTATTACCTACGTTAGGTACTCATTGTTTGTTTCACATCAACAAACAATACTCATACTGCATCCTTCATAGATTTGTTGCGTAACTTACCTACGGCTTTCTTCGTTACCAAAATGTGGCCACTTTAACTTTTGCTGTTGTTGTTTTGTCAATAAATAGCTTCATTTTAATTCTACACAATACAATAATTTAAAAATAAATAAATAAAGTCAAGGAAGGCAACGTTAGCTAATCACTAAACACATGAGCTCTTCGGCTACTATAATACAGGTGGTACATCACATTGAAAATGCGGTTCTTTTAATGGTATTCCCGTCGGTCCATCAGCAAACTCACAGAAATTGAGTCCAATTCTTCTCAATGGGTGACATTTGCTTTTGGGATTGCCCCACTTGCCCTTAAAGTACAACCAATTGTGGACAAACGATCGTGCTGTTAAAAATAAATTTATGCAAATTAATGATAAAATATACTTGAAGGAAAAATTAAAAAAAACCACCAAGCTTGTATGACGTTCAAAAGTATATTTGAACCACCACTTACCCGTTCGCATATTCTCGTAAGAAACATCGACCGCCTTCCACGTATGCCAGGGAGTGCCAAATCCATTAACATCGTAAAGCCGAGCCACTTTGACGAATCTATGTTTTCCTGGTGCCGTCCAAAGTCCATGAGATCCCTGCATATTTTGCATTAAATTAGTGAAATACGAATTCATAAAATATTTAACATACCTTTGCCGCAAATAGAACCGGATGATTCGTGAACGTCGTAACAGTCTTTGGGAAATTCGGCCGCTGAAGGATTCCCTTGCGTGTCTCTTGCTTTTGAAACTCAAAAGAACCCGTCAAGTGATTATACGAGTAAAACGCACCGGCGTCGTGTGCCGAAACATACATTGACTCGGGATGACTACTAGTTCCATCGAAGTACAGACTCATGTGCTCCCAGTCTCCCACATGACTGCCGATATCTTTTCGATTTCCCAGACAGTATCCATAGACTGCCGGAAATGGAATGCTTCCCAACGGACCCAAGCTAAGGGTACACATAGTTTTCCCCTGACTGTAGGGATAGAACATCCAATAAGTGACGTGAAACGCTGGAATGTTTTGTTTTTTCTTCTGTGGCTTCATGTAATCCTCGTTGATGTTATTGTTCATTCCACTGTCGCCAGTAAATTTAACATTGTCTGCTAAATTTGCAATGAATTCGCTGACTTCTTTCTCAGCTGAGAGTGTGGATAACTTTGTATCATTAGCTTGGGGATTTTGAAGTACTGGCTTCTTTTGAACGATTCCATTTTGATTGTAGTAGGTGGGTGCATTGCGTCGTGTTCGAGAAAATCCCGGATAAAGCCTTGACGATCGACGAATTGTGTTGCTGGTTTCTCCAGATTCGTTCATTGACACGGGGATATAAGGCACCTGACGCTGTTTTGCAGGTGTTGGTGCTGAAGTTGGAACTCTAGCTAAAGAAAGGTTTGACCATTAAAAAAATGTTGATTACCAATAAAAAAAAACAGCTTCTTATGAAATACAAGGTATGTTTTCTGATTCTAGAGGATATTGCATTAAAAACTTGCTGGCAACAACGTAGCTGCCATTCTTTGTAAAGTACTCGTATTTTAAGCAAAGGAAGTACTATTAAGGTCCGCTTACATTTTTGTCCATAGATTTCAGTTTTATTAAATAAAGAAGCTATGTTCCCATTGGTATGTAGCTTTCATTAATCTGCTCGGTATTAGCTTTGCAATAAGCTTTCAATGAAATAAATAAATATGAAGAACAGATGTACTCGAATCACAGAGATTGAAAGTCATGTAGACTAAGAAAAACCTGAAAAAATATTTGACAATTGAGCAGTCACATCCTTGAAAGCGCTGTTCAAAATACCCTTGTTTTGAGAGCAAGAACTCAAATCGATGTCGATTGCACTTCATTCGCAGGTATCTCTCAGATTCGAGTATAATGTTATATATATATTATTTACATATATACCCAAATGTCTTTGTAAATGAAAATTTACTTCCGCACTTTATGTACTCTCCACAAACACTACCACTGGTCACCAACTCTCGGAGTCACTCAGTTGGCCTCAGACCGCTGTTGGAATGACCTCATATTCGATGTCGTCATGAACGCTGCGAAATGTCTAGGCTTCCTAAGCGGTGCAAGAAACATTCTACCCCATCTGATTTGGATGCATTTTATAATGCGTTTATTCTTGAGTATAACGCTCATATCTGCCCCGGTGACCCAATAACATATTTGGAGCTACTCACCAGAATACAAAAACGCTCGATAAAACTTATCGACGATCGGGATACCGCGGAAACGGTTGACTGTATTACCCATTGTCGCAATTTTTCCTGTCTACCGCTGTTTTGTTTTGTTTTATTAATTTGATTTTGAGGGCTTACACATTAAGATATATTATCTTTTAAAGAAGAAGAAGAACAAAACTAATAAAGACGAAATACGTACGAGTTAAAAAAAAAAACTGAAGGCAACTATTAAATGAAAAACATAAGTTGAAACATATAAACCGCTGATTCACAAATTCAGGGAAATGTGCGTTATACCTACTGTGTACATTATATAAACAAAATTAACAAGGAATACATTTGATATAAAATTTGCGGAGAAGTAAGATTTTAATTCCGTTAGAAATCTCTGTTTCAGTATCGTTCCTCTTTTTAGGATTTATTGCCATCAATTTAAGATTTTCTTCAAGTCGAAATTTATGCGGCTAACGCCGTGATCGATTAAATCAGGTTCACAGCTCATATGTAGCTGAGTATCGTCGGCAAACATTTCAACATGAACATTAGCGATGGAGGGTAACTCCATACATACATACAGAGAGAACATTAGGGTCCTAGAATAGAACCTTGTGGAACCTTGTGGCATGTATTAGAAAGAAATTCTGACATTCCAGATACGACGACATACGACTCACGGCAGTGCGAGAGAAGTTATATTTATACCCTATTCTAAGGGTATATAATTTTGACGCATAGTTTGTAACATACCTTAATATTGCCCGTAGACCCCTAAAAGTTACTATATTTATGATCACCATCGATAGTAATGTCGATCTAGCCATTTCCGTCCGTCCGTCCGTCTGTCGGCAAAAATTAGGCCTTTAAACTGGGCCTAGAGAGCTGAAATTTTAACCATATACTCTCTAGGGTCCCGAAATAATCAAGTTTACGAATTTTTGAAATCCGCCCACAAACTCAAAAAAAAACAATTTTTTCGAAAAAATCGAATTTTGAGTTAGAAAGCTGAAATTTTTTATATATGATCTATGACTCCTAAAACTGCTCGGGAGATACAATTTTTTAAATCCACCCACTGACACGCCCACAATTAAATAAAACAATTTTATTGAAAAGTCAAAGTTTAAGCTAGGGAGCTGAAATTTATAATATATACTTTCTATGGGCCCTTTATGCTCATGTCGTCGCTTGAAAAGCAAACTGATATAAGTCAAAATTTGACGATTTTGAGTTAACTATACAGAACGAATCGCAAAAAAAATTTCAATTTTTCTATCAAACCATCATAACTATAACTCTTAAACTGACAGCATGAGGGCACAAGTGTCGTTTTGAATTTAAGGAAAAAATCCCTGTCATTTCATTCATTTCTTTTATTTGTAACACTTTGCTTCTAAACAAATTATGAATTCGTGATAAATAAGTTTCTTGAAAAGTGACACTTTTCGTGTTGTGTCATTTTACCTTGGAACGAAACTAGTTGATGAACTTCAAAGTTATTTTGATTACTTTAAGAAGTGTCGTTTTACCAATAAGCTAGGTTTTATTTTATATAATTTTATTATAGTCGATTTTTTCATTAAAAGTTTCTATATTTTTTTTATTATAACTTAATACTATTTAAAGTGGGTTGATTCTACAAAATACACAAAAAATACAAATGGTTTTATTTCAAAACAAAACGACACTTTTTCATACTTAAATTAGTAGCAATTTGGATGTAAAACGACATGTCTATTTTTTTTTTTTTTGAAAAACGGCTTTTTGTACTAACTTAAATATACCACTTGAAAGAAGAAAAAAAATAATACTTTTTTACTTTACAACTTTTTGGTATTCATTGAAATTCAAACCTAAAATGATTTTTTTAAGTTATGAAAAACTTCAAATGGCTTTTCTGAAAATATATGAATTTTGACTTATGTCAGTTTGCTTTTCAAGCGACGATGTGTAAATATTTTCAAAATCCGCCTACTAAAAAAAACTTTTTTGAAAATCCAAAGTTTGAGCTAGGGAGCTGAAATTTATAATATTTACTCTCTAGGGGCCCTTAATGCTCATGCGTAATTTTTTTTTTTTAAATCGGCCTACTGACACGTACACAATTAAATAAAACAATCTTATTGAAAAAACCCAAGTTTGACCTAGCGAGCGTTTTTTCTTACAAAAGCTTCGTTTTTTTTGATAAAATCCTTGATAAGAATAAGAATAGGGTATCCAACAGTTCGCCCAAGCGGACTATAGCCCGTCCCTATGTTTTTTCAAAAGTTTACCGCATAGTATTGCGTGCTTGATGGTGTCAAATGCCTTGCACCAAAAAAGTGACTTCATTATTATCTAAGCTCTGCTTTATGTCGTCAACCACAGTCAAAAGTGCTATGGTACAGCTATGCTTTGCACGGAAACCAGATTGTTCTCACCAATCAATTAGGATTTTGCATTGAGATACCTATTGATTTGTTTTTGTATAATTCTTTCGAATACCTTACAGTAAAAAGAAAGTATAGCAATTTTACGAAAGTCTTTACCCGTACGACTCTTAGGAACTGGTAAGATTTTAGATTTTGTATACCTATCCTATAATGTTCTTCTATTCGAAAGCTCTTCCATCGGCTATACGCGTCGTCACGCTTTTTCATAAGCTCTCGGATATCACTTGTAGACCATTATATAAAACCTTGTCTTAGAAATGCTGTCTTAAGCGGCACGTTCAATCAACCGGTGCAGGTTCAATCCCCATGGAGAACAACAACATACGCCACCCATTAATGGAGAGAAACGATTAAAACCTTGTTTTCTCCAACCTCTACACCAAAAAGAGGATTTCTGCCTGGTAGTACAATGGACCGTTAACGAGTCTGAGTGCTCTGAGATTTGGATTTCCTTTTTTGCCAAACACTGTGAATATGGCAAATCTGAAGACTATTTTGTTGTTTAGAAAAAACTTTAACCATAGAACGTAATATGGTACTACCGCCGGTCTCTGGAGAATCCCTGCTCTGACCACGCAAGTCTCGGTCCACTAGAGAAGACATACATTAAAGAGGGTAACAAATAGATAAGAAAAAATACATTTGATGGCAAGAGTTATTTGTGATTGTTCAGATGACATGATAGTAGTCGGCAGGGAAAAGGGGATCGCACTTTTAATGGGTTGGGCTCTTGATGCTGATCAGAGGTGGTAATGGGGGAAAAGACAATAGGCGAGTGTCCTTTACACTGCCGAGCTTTAGGCGAACGGAGCATTGGGACTATAGTTTTTAGTTCGATTAAAGAAAAGAAATATTATCTTATGACTAAAAGATTTATGCAACTAATGATTAAGACACGGATTGATATCAATAATTTATTTCACTATTAATAACACGAGCTTGTGGCGAAGAAGAAGTACAGCTAGACATATCAAAAAATCAACGGAGAACCGGACGAAATATGGTAGCTTTCATTTAAGATGACTTTATTTTTATCCATATTTCCACCATCAAACGAAAAAGCCCGCTGCAGTCCACCCTTAGAACATTTCAACCGCAATATCCACCATGCCAGGAATGCGCATCAGTTCAACATTAAGCCTGTATTCGATAGTACCTACAGTGAAATACAAAGAATCTTTCCTAACCCGTACAGCAAGAATGTAGAATGCTTCTCCTCGCTCCATTTTTCCTTCACATTATATTCTACACACAATCAAAACTAACGTGCATCGGGTTCTCTCCCTTTTATCTTGTCCTAATTTCCTTAGCGCCCGCGCTGTGAAGCTATTACATTATAAGGGTACAAAGAAAATTTCTTTAGTGCGTCAGCAATATAAAAAAATTTGTGTTCCCTGATTGGTTAAGTTCTCGCCCCTTGTCCACGCGGTACGTTGTGGTTACAGATGTGGTTCTGATGATGAAATGTGTTTTATGGGAATAAACATAAATTGAGACAGAATTAAATAATTTTCTGTAAAAAATGGAAAGGGCATCACTTAAAGATAGATTGAAAATTCAGAACAGTCCTTGGTGAGAGAGGCATTGTGGAAGTTAGCTAATTAAAGGTGTGAAAACGAGACAGAAGAGTCAATGCCAACAGTGGTGAAGATAGGGTCTAATTGCCTACACATAAAGATTAAGACGCCACTGACTTGGCAATGACTTGAGTCTGTAAGGCAATATAAGAAGATGTGTTGGGGTAAGATGCGATGAAAAAGGATTCTTCATCTGATGGAATCCAATATGAAGATACAATTCCTATAAGCGCACGATTTTTCCATTTTTAATAAAGTCAAGGAATGACGGCGAAAATTTTGATGTGTCAGCGAAATTAACTGTCGAGCAGGCCAGTTAACACAATTACGCTTTGTAGCTTAGCGTAGACAAACGCATCCAATTAAACCTATCACAAAGCTGTGCTGTTTTTCAACTTCAAAATTACACTCGTAAAAACAGAACGTAATGATTCGCAACGTTGCTGTAAAGCGTCGTGTGTCAAAGCGAAGGTAGGTTAGGTTAGGTAAGGTTTATGTGGATGTCGGCAGAAGCCGACACACTCAGACCAATTTAGGTCCATTGTGATACCACGTATATTATCTACCTCAACTCTGTAGATGGGACTGGTCAACGACAAGCGGTTGTTCTCACCGTTTAATTACGGTGATCTGACGAGAACCGATTAACTCGACGTGGTATGGTCCTTGGTAAGCGAAGGTAGGAAAAAGTACAAACTCGGTACGCATCGATTGAGCTGCGTGTGAGAAATACGTTTCATAAATGATAGAAAGATAGGTGGACGATTCACTGTTGCGTGTTATACGAAGGCTAAAAATACCCGGTATTTACGGGTGTTTACTGTTTATGACTTACTTATTGGTGTTGTTACTATTTCTACGGGACTGCTGCACAGTCTTACCACGGCGTATATCGGTACATGATTCTGGTTTGGATTTTTGCCATAAAGAAATGAATTATCATCTTCCAGCAGTTCGTCTAAAACAAAAAATATGCACGAATTCCAATGAATATTTATTACATATAACATGTCTATACTTACCAATATCGCCATTAGTTACCAGGTAGGCTTTTTTAGAGGTATCTCCCAATGGCATTCCTTTTACTTTCGCTTCATCATTGCCTTTATCCACCGCGTGTACATTTCGAAGAAACTCTTCCACTCCCAGGGGCAGGAACTTCTCTTCAGGTGCAAGCCATACCACCGGTGCCCATTCCTTAATCAATCGTTCAACTGCAAGTAAACAAATACACGAAAGCAAAGTCATTAAACATGCGCACAATTTCTCTCATGCAAGTTGTAACAAATTGAGCTGTTTGTTCAATTACACATTTTACTTGCGCTTTCAAAATGAGTGCTGGTGGTTAAATCTGGTTTTTATTTAAAATTTTACGTTAATCTTGTCTGTAACGCTTTTGAATGAACTGCAAACGACTACCATGATTTGCTTTCTTTGTGTAATACCGACTTTGGTTAGCCCTTCTCATTTCATAAATCTATTACGCATTGTATGTGTGAACGCGTGCGCACTCTCATTGCTACAGACACCTTGCTTGGATTGCCCATTTGCATGACCATGATCTGATGGCAAACAAAATTTGGATTTAGGTTACGTAATAGTTAAAAGGGGGAACCAAAGATATACTCGTACTTAGTTTGTATAGACACTTAGCTATCCGTCTGATGATGATTTCTTCATAGTCTCAGTTGCAGCATAATAAATGCGGAAGTCGGCTGATTGATATAAACAAGACATTTACGCAAACTTAATTGCAGATACGAGTACGACGGCAAAAGAGAAACAGAAATAAATCGCCTTTGGTGCATGATATAGCATGGCTTTGTCCACAGGCAAAGTTATCGTTTTTATTTTGGTCATAAAATGCTGTTGATTGAATTTAGCTTGTTATTCGAATATGATCTCGATTATGAAAAAAATATAAATTTTTCGCTCTCCACTTCGCAGTATCATCAAACAACTGGCATACATATTTTAATCCATATACCGACCCATTTAGGAGTTGAGAAAGTATAGCACTCGGACCTACTTTTGCATTAGGGAGCGGCTACCCGCCCACCCGGCACAATAAACCGATTAATAGTTTTTGTTTTTCTTTTAAGAAAATACATGCATAATAATTGCTACCGTTTACTAAGCTGGTTCCACTCTCGTGAGTGTTTTTTTTGTTGTTGTTTGTTTTCCTTTGTTAATTTATGACCGTAAACCGTACAGTTTAAACGAAGGCTTATGAAAGAGTTCATTCAACCTGTTTTTAATTTCCATTAATTATGTCAATGTTAATGACTGCAATGACTGGCCAAAAGTTACCCAATTTGAATAGGTGTACTTCTAAATCCTTGAATAATTGTAATGATCTAACAACAGTGTAACCTTGGTGTCACGATACAGCTTAATGCCCTACCCTATACGGTGAGTAAATATTGAATCTTCAAAATTAAAAAAAATTATCTTTCATATCAATGTATTATGCATGTAGTATGTATATAGCTTAGGTTTTTTTTTATACTTAAAACGAAATCCAAATCTTAGAGCACTCAGACTCGGTAATGATTCATTGTACTACCAAGGAGAAGTCCTCTATTTGGTGTATAGGTTGGAGAAACAAGGTGTCATTTGTTTCCCTCCATTAATGGGTGGCGTATGTTGTTATTCTCCATGGGGATTGAACTTGCACCGAACGAATCACAAGTCAAAACACTGACTTCTACACCGTCGAGTTAAGGTACTTCAAGCCGCCTTATGTTATGACTAGGGTGTTGCAAGGGACAAGTACCGTTTTCGCCCACAGCAGCAATTGCTTCGGTTGACCTGACAGTGAACGCGCATTGAGTTAGATTGAGCTTAATAGCTTGATCAATTGGCTGCTACGATTAGAAGCATTTTTATCACCCTATTCTTAGGGTATATTAATTTTGACTCATAGTTTGTAACATATCTAAATATTGCCCGTAGACCCCCAAAAGTTACTATATCACGAATATTAGCATTGATAGTAATGTAGATCTAGCCATTCCGGTCTGTCGGCAAAAAAGCCCTCAAACTCGAGCTAGAAATCTGAAATTTGAAACATACTCTCTAGAAGCCAGAAGTAATCAAGTGTAAGCATTTTTAAGATCCGCCAGTTGACACGCCCACAAAATAGTAAAAACATATTCATCGCAAGAGCTAGAAAGCTGAAATTTAGAATACGCACGGCCACTATTAAAAAAAAACTTTTTATTGGAGAAATCATTAGAAATGAAAGTCCTATTCTTCGCAAGGTATGTAGATAATGTCGTTTTAAACAAACCTTCATATTTCTGTCATGCCAACTTTTAAGGGCCGTTGTTTATACCCTATTCTAAGGGTATATTAATTTTGACGCATAGTTTGTAACACACCTTAATATTGCCCGTAGACCCCTAAAAGTTACTATATTTATGATCAGCATCGATAGTAATGTCGATCTAGCCATGTCCGTCCGTCCGTCTGTCGGCAAAAATTAGGCCTTTAAACTGGGCCTAGAGTTGAAATTTTAACCATATACTCTCTAGGGTCCCGAAATAATCAAGTTTACGAATTTTTGAAATCCGCCCACAGACACGCCGACAAACTCAAAAAAACAAAATTTTGGAAAAAATCGAATTTTGAGCTAGAAAGCTGAAATTTTTTTTATATGATCTATGACTCCTAAAACTGCTCGGGATATACAATTTTCAAAATCCGCCCACTGACACGCCCACAAATAAATAAAACAATTTTATTGAAAAACCAAAATTTGAGCTAGGGAGCTGAAATTTATAATATATACTCTCTCGGGGGCCCTTTATGCTCATGTGTAAATATTTTCAAAATCCGCCCACTGACACGCCCACAATTTAAAAAAAAACTTTTTTTGAAAATTCAAAGTTTGAGCTAGGGAGCGGAAATTTATAATATATACTCTCTAGGGGCCCTTTATGCTCATGTGTTATTTTTTTTTAAATCCGCCTACTGTCACGCCCACAATTAAATAAAACAATTTTATTGAAACACCCAAGTTTGAGCTAGGGAGCGTTTTTTCGATGAAATCCTTTAAATGTTATATAACAAAATATGTAGAGCGTTCTTAACAATTCAACCATACTTAGACTTTTGTCACGCCCACTTATGAGGGATAGGAATACGAATAGGGTATCCAACAGTTCGCCCAAGCGGACTGTAGCCCGTCCCTATGTTTTTTTTTACAAAAACTTTGTTTGTTTCGATAAAATCCTTCAAATGTTATATAACAAAATATGTAGATCCTTCTTAACAATTCACCCATAGATATTTGCCGCGCCCACTTTATGGGGGAAAGGAATAGGAATAGGGAATCAAACAGTTCGCCCAAGCGGACTCTAGCCTTTCCCTATGTTTCTATTTGTACATCTGTTGAAACAATGATTTGTACATGACAGCTGCCACGTTCTGAGTTTGAGAGGATTATGATTAATTATTTATTTATTTGAGATTTGCTAATTAATTTAACTTGGCATATATACATACTATCCTTGATTTCTACAAAATATGTTGTAAATATATGTATCTAATGAGAATGAGATATGTATAGGAATTGTACTAGGTATATTCCTTAAATTTCGCGATGGATCACTGAAGTTGATAAAAGACAAAAGGTACATAGAACTTATAATATCATCAATAAGTTTATTAAACAAATTAAAGCAAAGATAGGATCGCCTCTTTTCAAGACTTGGCAAGTCGATACTGGTCTGGTATAAGGTGTATCTTGCCAGTCATAGCCTCTCAGTGCAAATTTTAAAAATCTTTTTAAAACTTTGTCTACCCGGTCGATATGACATCTATAAAGGCAAGCAAATTCAAGTATTGGCCTCACAAAAGTAAAATATAATTGTTTACTAACATAAGGGTCTGAAAATGTTCTCGACTCTCGTTTTCCCCAAACAAGAACTAAATTTGCTTTATCCGCAATCGTCTTGATATGTAGCGCAAAGTTAAGTTTTCTATCAAACGTCACACCAAGCACAGACATGATGTCAATATTACAAAATGGTACACCATTAAAACCATAATCGTAAGACAAGACAGACAGACAGTTTTCGTGTTAAATTTATAATTTTACAAATTGCTTTAGTTCAAGCAATAATGTAACCGTGGAACGACGGTTCGAAAAAGCATGTTTGTTAGCAACAATAAGAAACAGCATAAAATAAATGTCTCACAAATAATTGCCTCGAACATTTTTGGAATAGCCGATAGTATTGCAGTTGTTCCATAGATTTGAATTTAATTTGTTCGTTCTTTCTTATGCAAAGGTATTATAAGTGACATTTTCCAGGCCACTGGCAATTCTCAATTTAACAAGAAAGACAATGGTTGCATTAGGTAACTTGTACACTTTTTGAAAACAATAGACGGAAAACCATCTGGACCAGACACAACATTATCATCTAAGTCAGATATAAACCTCTTTATTGTTTTACTACTAACACAAAAATTGATATCATCAAGTAAAATTACGGATTCAAATGACCAAATAATTGATCATTATGGTCAAATTTATCACAGTCAGAAACATTATAGCTATGAGCGGATTCGAAAAAGTCAGAAACTAACTGTAACCCACAGTTCCGTTTACTATTAAAATTCTCTTTTGGCTTAAGTTACGAGTAACTTAAAAATCGGATGAACTTTGGGAAATCTATGTCGATCACAACCTATTTCTTCAATTTTTTCAAGTTCTTCACCTTATTGTCATACCAAGAAGATGACGGACAATTCTTCGGTAGTCAAAGGAATAGATTCTAAGAAACAAAACATTTAATTACAAACCCAAAAAACGGCAGATTTAAAATCTTAAAATTCAAAAAGACTAGGCCAGTCAGCTTTAGATTTAGCTTCGACCACACACATGGTTGGACAAGCTAGTTTCTCGACCATTTATGAGTTGCTAAACTTACACCCCATTTCGAGTGTCAATCGACAATTGATAATTGACTATTTTCAATGTGTGCTATTGTGAACATATCATTTTCATTGATATTCTTGTCAATCGCATTTTTTTAATTGACTGCGATTGACAAAATCCTTTGGAATTGTTCGTTCACAATAGCACACATTAAAAAAAAGTCAATTATCCATTGTCGATTGACACTCGCAATAGGGGTGTTAGTATTTGTTTTTTTAATTAGAATAATAATAAACCCTTTGAAAATCAGTTCCGCCCTTCTTTGCCGATAACGGCTTTCTAAAAAAATTACACTGTATTAAATCATCTGTACGAATTTAATTTATTTTTGTTTATTATTATTTATTTACTCTTTCGCCGATTTATTTAACATAATCGCAACCTTTGATTAATGATTATGAGTTACTAATTTGAGGAAAAGTTAAAGGTGTGATAAATTATAGAGTGCTGAATATGCTAATAATAATTCGCCGGTCATAAATTAAACAATTAAATATTAAACGCAAAGTTCGGGAAGGGGCTATTAGAATGGTGTTGTGTTAATATTTTTGGTGCGATTTCCTGTGGATAAGAATATAATTTTGTTTGCCTTTTGCTTTGACACAGAAAAAGTTTCATTTACAAAATTTGTTAACAATCATTCAATACAAGCCTACACATTATGTCGACTCAATAGTGTTGAGCATTTTGTTTTACCAAAAATAACATATAAAAAAGCGGGCATTCTTCGGAGGAAGTTTCCGATTAGTGAATCGACAAGAAAATTTCCATGCGAGGTAATTTTACGGATACGTTATTTCAATGGCGTTGCTTTTTGTAGTCATGATACTCATAAATAGTGATATGATTTTGTTGACCCGAAAAAATAATCGGGCAAAAAGAGAATACACGTCCAGTCAATGAAGAACCGGTTCCAACACCCAGTATTGAAGAGGTAAGCATAGCTGTAAAGAAAAATGAGTTCGAAGATCCGAGTGCTTGTTTTGTCACACGTTAATTTACCACAGTTGTAATGCAAAGTATGAGGATCTTGATGGGAAAACACCGTGATTTCTGAACGGATTTGCATATGATGTTTTTAATTTTGGAAATGCATTTGGTAGATAACCAAGATATCTGTAATGGGTGGCGTTAGGGGACAAGGAGTTGCAGATGGTGGTGGACATGTTTGGTTGGACAAAGATAAGAGAAGGAGTCATAGGGGAGTTCCCTACCTGGGAAGTGCCCTAGTCCTTTGCTGCATATTGCAGTCTTTGATTATCTTCTTAAAGGAAAAGTGATGGTCTCCCAACCACATCAGTTATTCTTTGTGGGCCATAGAGCCATCATAAGCGAGGATCAAAAATCCCTGCAACTAGGATTTGATGTATAAATCGATGTTTTAGAGGAGAATGAGTATCGTATTCGATTAGTTAGGTTAGGTTAGTAAGTTGATGACACTCAGGCCAATGTTGACCCATTGTGATGCTCATATTGGGGTCTACGTGTGTTTGTTTCGGATAGTACCTACCGTGAGGTCATAAAAAAAAATATACTCAAGTTTTTTTTCTTAATTGACTAGGCCTGGGTACTGGCACATAAAGTGTATGGTGTCGTCGTGCACTTCCACATCAACCCAGCCCCTACACAGGTGTCATCAGTCAGATGCATTTTCACTTTATGGTTCCTTAGTAGGTTGTGTTCAGTACGTTTTGTCACCCACATCGAAATAGTTTTCCTGGTTTTTTGAATTAGTTTTTGGTTCTGGCTTGATCATAGACACTCTGGTCACATTTTGTTGGATATTTCGGTGTTCCATCTATTTTTGCGCTGCCTGTTTAGGGCTTGTGGTAGATTCCTCTCTTGCCGGTATATCAGCAATTTTATAACCCTGCATGCCCCTGTGTCCAGGGACCCAACAGAGCTTTATATTATTATGTCCGCTCTTCGCGACACTGTTTTGCAAAGTTAAATTTTATTTCGACAGTGGAGTTTGCTTTAATTGACTCTTTGCTATCAATGAAATTTGTGATATCACGTGGTATTACTGCCATTAAGGCTAATTTGGCTGCCTCTGTCAATGACAATATCTCAGCCCGGAAGACACTGTCATGAGCAGGGAGTCGAAATGTGCTTTTTAGTCAAAATATTGCGAAATCAACTCTCAAAAGGAGCGGCCTTAGACCTGGGTCCGAATTTGGCCTTCAGTGATACTCGTGAAAAATAAACCTGTTCTACAAAGTATCTGCAATCAATATTCTTTACACTTTTTAGAGGATAAACTATTCCCAACCTTTTTAAACATAAAAAACAGAGTTATTGCAAGTCATTCCAGCGACTAGGGTTAATGACTTCTTAGTTTATTTACCGCTCGAAATTCAATTGGAAATCTGTCAAATTACAGTGTGTGCATCTCACGCGTCAGTTTACTTCTTCCAACGGTTAATTGACAAATAATATTCTAACGCTGTTGATTGCACGCTTGAGGTGAATTTTCAAATCAAATTATAACAAATCTGATATAAAGGCACACCCTGAAAAAACATTACCCACGCTTATTTCTACTCAACAGGCAAAATTGCACAAATAAATTAATTATCAGCTTTCTTCTAAGAAATTTATTGTTATTAATTGTCTGGAGCGATTACAAAATAACTTCAATTTAAACTCAGTTTGGAGTTACAACTTATAGTACATATCTCAACTTTCTTTTTGATTGCATGCATAATGGAAGCGAGTCGAAATTCTGCTTTCAAAATTCTGACTTTTAACACAAAAATTCTGCTTTTTTTCTGCTTTTCAAAATTCTGTTTTTTTTTTAATTCTGACAGGCAATATTTTAAACAAATAAATTCTGCTAATTCTGTTTTTTTTTCCAATTTACGAATTTAAGGAAAACAAATATTTTTCAACTTTGTCAACAAACTACAATATATTTCTTATAAAGAAGGTACACAGGTGGGTACCAGGAACACACAAAAAAAAAAAACAGCTAAAAATAACAAATTATTTCATAATTGAAATTACCAAAAAAAAAAAAAAGGAAACAGCAGCATTAAGAAACTAAACAAAGCACACGTTCACTCACAAAGGTATACCTACCTAACCTACTAACAGAATATTTGTCTAAACCAAGAGAGCAATCTTAAAACCAATAAAAAACATAGGGACGGGCTACAGTCCGCTTGGGCGAACTGTTGGATACCCTATTCTTATTCCTATCCCTCATAAGTGGGAGTGACAAAAGTCTAAGAATTGTTAAGAACGCTCTACATATTTTGTTATATAACATTTAAAGGATTTTATAAAAAAAAAAAAAACGCTCCCTAGCTTAAACTTGGGTGTTTCAATAAAATTGTTTTATTTAATTGTGGGCGTGTCAGTAGGCGGATTTAAAAAAAAATGAACACATGAGCATAAAGGGCCCCTAGAGAGTATATATTACAAATTTCAGCTCCCTAGCTCAAACTTTGAATTTTCAAAAAAAAAAATTAATTGTGGGCGGATTTTGAAAATATTTACACATGAGCATAAAGGGCCCATAGAGAGTATATATTATAAATTTCAGCTCCCTAGCTCAAACTTTGGATTTTCAAAAAAAAAATGTTTTATTTATTTGTGGGCGTGTCAGTAGGCGGATTTTGAAAATTTTTTATCCCGAACAGTTTTAGGAGTCATAGATCATATATAAAAAAATTCAGCTTTCTAGCTCAAAATTCGATTTTTTTAAAAATTTTGTTTTTTTGAGTTTGTGGGCGTGTCTGTGGGCGGATTTCAAAAATTCGTAAACTTGATTATTTCGGGACTCTAGAGAGTATATGGTTAAAATTTCAGCCCTCTAGGCCCAGTTTAAAGGCCTAATTTTTGCCGACAGACGGACGGACGGACGTACATGGCTAGATCGACATTACTATCGATGCTGATCATAAATATAGTAACTTTTAGGGGTCTACGGGCAATATTAAGGTATGTTACAAACTATGCGTCAAAATTAATATACCCTTAGAATAGGGTATAAAAACTACTTATACCTCTTCTTCTATAACAAGTGAGTGGTGGAATGTTTTACAAAATTCTGCAAAAAGCGCGCGCCTTTTATCTTTTTCCAAACCTTTTTTTATTATTTGCAGAATTTTGTAAAACAGAATTTTGTAAAGCAGAATTCTGAAAAGCAGAATTTTGTATAACAGAATTTTGAAAGCAGAATTTTGACCTCGCCAGAATTTTGAAAGCAGAATTTTGACCTCGCCAGAATTTCGACCCCAACCCATGCATAATACCTGCAATCTACAAATATAAACTTGAATTTGAAAATAATAAAAATAAACAAATTTTCGTTGACTCAAACCATACCTACTTCTTTTTCAAGGGATGCAAATTGTTCATTAGTTGCAGTAGCCACTGTGACTGTCGCTGTCGGTGTTTTGGCGGTTGTAGTCGCGGTTGCAATGCCAATCATCTCCGCCTCGGCATGTGAAAGCTGCACGAGAATGCCGATCAACACTGCCCAAACACTAATTCCCACTGTTGTGGTCGATGCTGTTTTTGTCTTTATTTTTAATTGTAGCAAATAACTAGTCCCCATGTTATACATGTTTATTTTGTACTCATCCACGTCTCTTGCTCTGCGTTTTTTTTATGTTTGGCTTAGAGTTGCTAAAATAGTTTCTTTTATTTTTTCTGGTACCAGTACCTAACCGAGTGGTGGTCTCAATTTCATGATTTACCAATTTGTGCCCGACTGAGCCACTTGCCACTGTCCAAATTCGCACTTGGAGATCGAGACCGATGCACTTGCAAAAAAAGACTACAATAACTAGACACTCAAAATGATAATATTTGAAGTGAAATTGAGTTAAAATAAATTGTGTGCCGCTACCGTGACTGCGACAGTGGTGTTTATTTTTTATTTTATTTTATTTTTAAATCGTTGAATGGAAAGCGTCGCGCGCACGCCCGTTCAATAGAAAACAAAGTCTGCCCGCAAACGAAAATCAAACGAAATGCTAGCGTTGCCCTCAATAAGAACAAATATTTATTCCCATAAAGGTTGTTCGCGTGATATGGTATGACGCTGCCGATGACGAGGTTTGGTAATGAATCCGTAAATTTTTTTTTTGGTGTGCCGCTGATCGATGCATTTACTAAATAACAATTTCAGAGTGAACAATTTTTTTTTTTATCGTTTTACCAAAGATCAATACAAGCCTGCGCTGAATTGAAAACCTTCCTGACTTTGTACCGCCACAGTTCGCTTCACCATTCCGACTGAATCAGGTTGTTGATATCTCTCGCGATGTTTTGGTTCGGTTTGGCCGTCCACTTGGATTCTTCCCTAGTTTCTTTCCTTTTCGTGTTTACCATCTCTCATTCGTTTTATAAACTCTTTGTCGTTGTTTCTTTATCATTCTACTCAGGCTTATCGTCACCGAAAACGAAAAATGTTGGTACTTGTTACAATGTAAATGTTTGTCTTGGGAGATGTGGCGAGTGGAGTATGCCTTTAAATACAATGGCCATACAAAAAGGCTATTGGGTGTGATTAATTGATCCGATCTACCTAAAGTCAACATTGAAAGACGATTTAATATTGCAAAATTTCGTAAACTCAAGTGTACATACAAAAGCATTATTGATATTGGTTATTCGACATAGAGCCATTGACCAAACAGTGCAGATTACTCTAACTCGGAAAGCTTGGTTTAGGAAGGAAGTATTTCGCAACATGAACACAAACAAAGAAAACCACTGATGCTGTTCAGCCTTAGGAACATAGTACAAATGGGGACATTGCACGATAATAGGCACAATCGCCCATGAATAAATGCTTACCTACTTCTACTAGAAGAGGAGCCTCACATTATGGTGATGATTAATCCGGCTTCGGATTCACAAACCGGCTACCAGTTGGTACAAAGAATGATAATTTGCGGATGCGAGGATTCCTTTTTGCAGATTTATCTCCAATGGCGATTATTTTATGTAACTCGTTGAATATTAAATTGTAACTTAGAGCTTTATTAACAGACTATATCACTTCCGCGTGTGTTGATGTTAATTATCGATCATGTATGTATCTTGTTAGCAGTCTACATTTAAGCAAGGGGTACATTTTGTTAAGTAATGCTGGTACTGCGGGAGAGAGTTTGGACAATTAACATACGTTTTTATAGGTCAAATCGTGGTGCCATTTACATTCGTCTCAGTTAGAAATTTATTCTAATCGATTAAGAAACGTGAGTGACCTATTTGCAACGTAATCGTGGATCGAAGTACCTCACATTGCGCTGAACAAGTCTTGATGAAACAGGATTCCTCGCGGAATACTTCCGGATCGCAGCATTTTTAATTTTGTATGCTTATTTTGAGATTTGAAAGAAAAGTCAAATCGCTAGAATGCCTCTATTCGTTAAAATAAAGCCATGTGTTTTGCAATCAAAAATATGTCTAATTTGACACGGTCGGTTGTGTTGAAAAAAAGGGGTTGGGGTCGAAATTCTGGCGAGGTCAAAATTCTTTTTTCAAAATTCTGCTTTCAAAATTCTGCTTTTCAGAATTTTTTTTTTCAAAATTCTGCTTTTCAAAATTCTGCTTTACAAAATTCTGCAAATAATAAAAAAAGGTTTGGAAAATGTTAAAAAGCGCGCGATTTTAAACATTTTGCAAACCTTTTCCTACATATTATTTGCAGAATTTTGTAAAACGTTCCACCACTCACTTGCTATAGAAGAAGAGGTAAAGTAGTTTTTTTTCTGTTTTGTGAACGTGTACTTTGTTTAGTTTCTTAATGCTGTTGTTTTTTTTTTTTTTTGGTAATTTCAATTATAAAAATAATTTGTTGTTTTTGGCTGTTTTTTTGTGTGTTCCTGGTACCCACCTGTGTACCTTCTTTATAAGAAATATATTGTAGTTTGTTGACAAAGTTGAAAAATATTTATTTTCTTTAAATTTGTAATTTGAAAAAAAAAAAAAAAAAAAAAAACAGTATTAGCTGAATTTATTTGTTTAAAATATTGCCTGCCAGAATTTTAAAAAACGAATTTTGAAAAGCAGAATTATGTAAGAGAGAACAGAAAAAAAGCAGAATTTTGAAAAGTAGAATTTTTGTGTTAAAAGTCAGAATTTTGCAAAGCAGAATTTTGAAAGCAGAATTTCGACCCGCTCCCGAAAAAAGACCAAATGTTTTTCTTCTCGAGAAATGTATTCCAATTTTACTTTTCAATCCCCAATCCCTAGTTTTGTTCCCAAGCATACAAAAAGTTTTGAATTTTTTCTTTAAAAAGAAGTGATTTGCTAATTATACTTAGCGCGAACATGGTCACACTGGCTTTACATTCAGGGGCCCTACCACAGTATTCGATTCTACTTTCCACTCTATTCGAAAGTTATTTTCGATTCTACTTTGAAATGGAACTATCTATGAAAATAGAATCGGATGCCAGTAATACCAACTTTTTTTCCAAAAATTTTCGACTTTCGAACGAGCCTCGCGCTGTTTGACAATACTCAATCCTAAAAAAAACAAAACTTCATATTTACGGAAAAACAACAAAAATAGTCAAAAGAATAATTACAAAAATGGACAGCGTTGCAATTTGGTTTGATTTACAAGAAAATCAGGAACGAAATGAGCAAATTGAACGAAGAAGAATTAGAGACACCTCTAACGTGATGGAGCTTAGCCAGAAAAGGTTTTCATTTTCACATAATAAAGTATTCGAACGTGATTTTAATCAAATATAATATTTTGATTTCAGTTTTGTTAAAAACTATCGTCTTTGTAAAGAGAGTTTCATGTTTTTACTTAACAACATATCATCGGATATGTGTATTCGCAAAAGGCAAAATTCCGCCCGCCACCGGTTCCCGATAAATTGGCCTTATTTGACCTCAGCTTTCCCTTGGTGGTATTCTTAAAATCCGCCCACACCTACAAAACGAAACATGAAATTAATAATGAGCTAATGGTTAATGAGCTAATTGTTAACTTGAATATTCTTACTTTCTTCCATCCTTTAATGTCACGCTGCGGTGGACCCTCAGCGTTAAGGTTTTCGGTTAATTTTGTCCACATTTGATGAGATTTTTGTCTCGCTTCTGGACTTTTAATATATCCCTTGGATAAGTCTCGATGAGTTTTCATGTAATTGACCAGCATTTCGAATTGTGAAGGCTTGGTGTTTACTATTTTCGTTGATTGCCTATTCATAAAAAGTAAAGTTAGTGGTTGAGTAATTAATTTAAATGCAATTAATAAATTAATATTTTTATTTACTTACATTTTTGATGCAGACAAATTCCCTTACCTCTTCCTCGCAAACACATTTGATATCGAATGAATTAGAGCAAATTCGAACGATTCTGACATTAACTTTTGAATTCGGTAGTTCCACAAATACGCGAAAGTACACAAAATAAGTTGGCGCCACTAGAGATGTACGATTTTCGTTTTCAGAACTTACTAATAGAATTACAGAGTTGCGATTCTGCAAATTCGAACAGTTTCACTTTAGAATAGAATTTCATGGTAGGGCCCCAGAACTGGGCCCTCATCACGTAAGACGATGATCGTCTGACGCTATCGTTTTGCTTCATGTGCCCTTTAAAATGGCTGTCGTTTATTCTTTATTTTCTGCTTCACATAACTTACAAAAAGTCAAAAATTCAATTCTTCAATTAAATGATACCAAAATATTCCACCTGCTGAACATAGCTCATCGTCAAGACGATAGCATTTGCGCGAAAGCCAATGAGGTATCATCGATTTACATATTTTGCAGACAATTGAAGCAGTCTTCACTGTTTTCAAAGCGAACCTTGTACTTTAGATCTTTTCTTTAAATGCTTCAGAATGTAATTACATAATTATTATTATGTATAAACAAGAAACTCTATTTCATTGGTTTTCACCTTGCGATTTAGAAATGTCAAACAAATATAATATGTATCAACTGATGTCATTAGTGCGTTAGCTAAGACATTAAAAAGGTTCGGAAATTAGTCAGATTGACCACCCCGAAACCATTCATACTAATTCACTTACTAGGGATAAATAGTAAAAAGGATTGTAAAAGTAAAAATCAGAAAAAGCGTTCGATATTGTCCCTCCAACGTTGTTGGCTAACCTTTTCTTGAGATTACACGATTACCAATCCTTCAATGTATCAATTGTTTGAACTGCTGTGTGGCATATGACACTACCTTGTTGTGTGGTTCCAACACCACTGATTTCAATAAATCCAATCCTGGCCAAAAATAGTCTGCCAACATGACACGATATCGAACTCCATTGATCTTAACATCGCGATCATTTTCATCAACGAAAAAATACGGTCACACCTCTGGCTTGAAATACGCACCACACGGTCACTTTTTGTGGATGCAATGAAGTCTTTTGGCAGCACATGTGGGTTCGTTACTGTCCAATAATTCATATTATGCTTATTGAGAAAGCCATTAAGCTAAAGTGAGCTTCACCGCTGAAGATGATTTTCTCTCTTTTATACTTTTTAATAATTTCCAAACGTTGTTCGTTCGTGAACTTCACCATAATGAAAATGTAAACCTTGACTGACGTTTTGACATTGACAGATCACAAAAAAAAGTTCAAGGTGCGTTTGTATTCAAATACAAAATTGTTATGTCGCTCGATACTAGAACTCTGGATGATTT
This sequence comes from Portevinia maculata, assembly GCA_949715645.1. Lineage (NCBI taxonomy): Eukaryota > Metazoa > Arthropoda > Insecta > Diptera > Syrphidae > Portevinia > Portevinia maculata. Next base: position 76,174,465 of record OX454527.1, read on the forward strand.
GTTTTCTTCGGGAGCGGGTCGAAATTCTGCTTTCAAAATTCTGCTTTGCAAAATTCTGACTTTTAACACAAAAATTCTGCTTTTCAAAATTCTGCTTTTTTTTGTTCTGTCTTACATAATTCTGCTTTTCAAAATTCTGCTTTTTAAAATTCTGACAGGCAATATTTTAAGCAAATAAATTCTGCTAATTTTGCTTTTTTTCCAATTTACGAATTTAAAGAAAACATATATTTTTCAACTTTGTCAACAAACTACAATATATTTCTTATAGAGAAGGTACACAGGTGGGTACCAGGAACACACAAAAAAAAAACAGTCAAAAATTACAAATTATTTCATAATTGAAATTACCAAAAAAAAAAGAAACATCATTAAGAAACTAAACAAAGCACACGTTCACTCACAATGGTATATTAACAGAATATTTGTCTAAACTAAGAGAGCAATCTTAAAACCAATAAAAAAACTACTTTTACCTCTTCTTCTATAACAAGAGTGAGTGGTGGAATGTTTTACAAAATTTTGCAAATTATAAAAACATTAACATTTTCCAAACCTTTTTTATTATTTGCAGAATTTTGAAAAGCAGAATTTTGAAAAAATTAATTCTGAAAAGTAGAATTTTGAAAGCAGAATTTTGTAAAACAGAATTTTGAAAACAGAATTTTGAAATAAGAATTTTGACCTCGCCAGAATTTCGACCCCAACCCGTTTTCTTCATAAGCCGCCGAACAAGGATTTAGCTGTTTTTACCTAATTTCAGGGCAATATCGTGTAACTACCAACTACCACAACAAGAAATATTCTTAATTCAATTTTTCATAAAATATACCTACAACAAAAATAATCGTTTTATGAATCAAAGCGTCAGAAAATTGTTTACGAATAAAAAAATGGCATATTATGTTTCGAACCTATAGAATCTGAAAATACACTCAATAAATAAACTTTTTTTGATGAACAGAATATATGAATTTTCTATCCGATCGATCGTCATAATACAGATTTTTTGAATTCAACAATGTTTCGATCAAAATCGAATATCAAAATGAACATGAAGAATTTGAATCACTCAGTTGAACTTTACTTGATAAATGCGATTTCGCGCTGACTTTCATTGAATTCTTCATCTCTGAATGTGGGTGGCTTTGATAGGGTGGGTCGAGTATCCTCTCTTAACTCTTATCAGAGATTTTTTTGCCGCATCATTGGGTCGTCTCAGGCTGCTATGTTGACTACAACACTAGGCGTAAATTTAATGTCATTAACAATAATCTAGCAAAATATGTTTGAAGAAAACAATACTGCGAACTCATGTCAAGTTACTCTCTGCAAATAATGGGCCTCAGCTCCGACTACCTCCTTAAGTTCAGAACACTAATCTTCTTCCATGGTATTATGCAGACCTAAACAGCCCGAATATTTGTACTGCACATTGCAATTTGCCAGCTCAAATAGAACAGCTATCATGATTCGGCCCAGATTCTATTGTTTGCAATCTGAGTGCTAATTATTTCGGGACCCTAGAGAGTATATGGTTAAAGTTTCAGCTCTCTAGGCCGAGTTTAAAGGCCTAATTTTTGCCGACAGACGGACGGACGGACGGACAGACATGGCTAGATCGACATTACTATCCATGCTGATCATAAATATAGTAACTTTTAGACGGCAATATTAAGGTATGTTACAAAAATATGCGTCAAAATTAATACCCTTAGAATAGGGTATAACAAATATTTCAAAGTGCAAACCAATTTTTAAACTTTCGGTGATCCTTTCACTGAAAGTAGCCTAGTGAGGAGGTGAGAATTTCCTTTTTTTATATTGGAAAATATATTTTGAAGGCTCAGCTTCATCTTCAATCATATAAGATTAATTCTTCAATAAATTTACATTAAATTATAATTATTTATGCTTAGATTGACTCTAAGAGGAGCTTCCTGTGCCTAAGTCATTCTGCCGAATACAATATTTTATAGAATAAAGAACAATATGCAAGTAATAAAACCGCTCCATCGTCAAGACTATTCAAACAAAGTTTCTATAAGGCTAGTTTTTACCCCCGCTGAAGAAACTATTCTGAGAATTATTTATTTCGAAGCTCAAGAATGAATTATGGTTTGACATACGTTCATGGTCGAAAAATAGCCTTTCAATATGCCACTTTAATGAAAAATGCCCTGTGATATGGACTGATAATAGAAAGACTGGTATGGATTGGATGAAACAGGCTATGTTTTGTGGGCGGAGAGGTTAGTGTGTTGGACGAATAATCTGAAGGTCTCAGGTTCAAATCCCGCCGGTGCCAAGTAACATATAAAAGTTTTTTTTCTACTGTCCCACCTCTTGCGAACATCTGACAAACATCCAAGAGTATCCATTTCATCAGAAGCTTCGCAAATTTGCCGTTCGGATTTGGCTTAAAATTGTAGGTTCCTTCCACTTCGCACAAGCAAATGGTTGGAGAACAACTAAAGAAGTTCAGAACTGCCCTGCATGGGATGTCCCTTTGACCATAAAGAACTGCTTGTTTAACAAAAATCATTAGATTAAATAAATCGGTTTTTATGAGACTAGAAATCAAAAAGTGTTCTAAGTTAAGGACTATTTAATGACACCTTTTTGGAGGATCATACATTTTGTGATGTTTTTATCATGATGATTCGTCGAAATATCCTCACCGCGGCGTTAAAAACGCTTTCTGTGTATCGAAGCCCTTATCCATAGGCACCTGCCAGACAACTCGCACCTAACATTAGCGTAGCGACGAAGTTGTGAGAGCGGGCTAAAGAATGTGAAAAAGGGTGAAATAAATTAAAGTGAGATTTTAATATTCGCTTAATCGTACCGAACCAAAAAAGGCTACAGCCGAGCAAAGCTGTTGAAAGAAATGTTCCTCTAATAATGTTGTGTAGTATCCACAAGCGATGTAGTAAAACTTCTTTTCGAGTACCAAAATAAAAATAAAACTATTTTTCAATCGATTCCGATATTTACTTTGACTTTATTAGGGTGCGATACAATGCTTCATCCATTTTACACCTTTTTGGATTCACGCCCATACAGGGCCTAGAACCTAGCTTCCAACCATTTTCTTGTGTGAAGTGAGAGGGACCTACAATTTCAAGCCGAATCCGAATGGCACATTTGAGAAGCTTTTCATGTTAATTTGATTAAATGGACTCTTGTCAGACGTTCGCAAAAGGTGGGATAGTGGAAAGAACTCTAGATGTTACTTGACTCCGGCGGGAATTGAACCGGGGATCTTTCGATTAGTAGTCCGACACACTAACCACTGAGCCCGACAATCTCGTCACTATACAGTGCTGCTCACTTGAATAGAACCCCCCGTTGCTTCGATTTCCAACTCAATTTCTACTCAAGTTTATTAAATTTTGTAAAACATAATAAGAAATGGTGTCTATATTGAAAGTGATAATTTTACTATACATTTTAAAGTGATAGGACTCAAATTATTTGTATTAAATTTTAGCTCGTTTGAATAGAACCCCCCACATAAAAAATGCATTTAGGAATAGTTTAACACTCTTAAAATATTAAGGAATACAATTTAAATTAAATTAAAGAACAAAATAGCAAAAATTAGTAATGGGTGCTCCCACCCTGGTTATGAATAACCTCAAAAACTCTGTTAGGCAGAGAATCATACGAGTACAGTTTCTTGATATAATCTAATGAAATGGAAGCCCGCTACATTTAATTAATTCTATAAGTTAATTTTTATTTGAATATTGTTTGCCTGATTCGTAGACCTTCCGATTAAACCATCCCCAAACATTTTCGATGATGTTCAAATCGGGCGAGTATGGTGGCCAGTCCAAAATGGAGACATTTTGGCGCTGAAGGTTAAGTTTTAAAACCCTGGCGTTGTGTATGGGTGCATTATCCTGTTGTAGTTTCCACGCCAATCCACCAAAGAGCTCATTCGTAGAAGGGAAAACCTTCTCGAGTACGCAAATGTAAGATTGCGCATTCATACGAGGAGTCAGAAACTGCAATTCTCAACTGCCGTAGTACGTTATGGCTCCCCAAAGCATAACACAGCCCACTCGGCTATGTAATCGATCCACTTGATGATCCTCTTTTCGCAAATCATGGAAGTAGTAGTTAAATCCGTCAGGACCCTCAAAATAATTTTTTTTTCATCGGTGAAAACAACACGGTATCCCTTCCTTACTCCAGGTCATGTTAGCGCGAAAAAAGCAAAGACTTTTTAAGCGTGTTAAGCGGTTTTTTTTTAACTTTAAACGTTTAAAGTGTTTAGCCTTTGAAATAACCCGCTTTACCATAGAAACACTAGCCACTTTTTTCTTTTATTTTGACTGCAGAATCGTGCCAATTTGACGCGAGTCGCAAAATTGCTCTTTTGTCAGCAGCGGTAACGGCACAAACAGTTCGCCCTTTCATGTTTTTACCATTGCGTAGAAATTTTGATATTACCTTGCGGCTTTGCTGCATTTTTTTTTTTTAACTATTTGGTGAATAGACAAGTCGCACTCGCGATAAGCTTTGATTTTAGCTTTCTCGTCCCCGGCAAATGATTTACCACGTTCCATTTTGACTGTAATTGTTTAAAAACAACAAAAATATATTAGAGAAAATGTTTGCATAACTACCTGCCTTAGCTTGCTAGTGAAAACTAATATTATATGGGAGGGGGTTCTATTCAAGTGAACCAATATGAAACCACTTTCTCACAGTAATTCAACAATAACTTTGTAACGGAATATTTCAAATCCATGACTTGCTCAGAGCGAAGGTGTTTTGAGAGATGAACAAAATATCAAAGCAACGCATCTTGAAGACTGGATTTATAGTCAGTTATATTATGTACGAAGGCGGGTTCTATTCAAGTGAGCGGCACTGTATAGCTCTAAAATCGATTCGTTGTTGCAAGCTATATTCTTCCGCAAACATGAATGTATCTCGCATAAGAATTTAAAAAATTTTTTTTTTTATGAAATCCTCTAGAAGAATATTTGTAATTAAATGCTTTGATAGCTTTTCGTGTTCCTGTTTCAACAGAAAATTTTAACAAATTTTTAAAGACTACGGCAGAAAAGCGGTTTATTTCTTAGAAAATTCTCTCTGCTTCGATTGACTTTAATTCCACTAGTGAAATGTAAAAATAATCCATTTTACATACACAACCTTCAATTTCGTTACAGTATTTGTTTCATAAGATGTGCACAATTTCGCCCCTCAAAGGATAAAGCCGCATTAGCACAAATGAAAATGGGGAAATATATTTTTAAAAATATATGTTGGTATGTATTATTCTTCAACCAATGACGAAAGACCTCTTCACGTTAATATATGCAACAAAAAAACATTTACCGTGAATCATTTACCATGGAATCAATTACATTATATCCTTTTAGCATGGAGTTCGTAACATTCTCGACCCATGGTATCTTTGATTCCCTTTTATTTCTATGCGAATTGTCCCAGGTTGCATCAAAATGAGCCTGTTCTCGAGAAGCGGGATTTAGCGAGTAATTGAAAAACTAAATCAATTTCTTTCGGTTGTTAACTCTTTCAGGGGCACTTTCATATAAACTACAATATATGTCTTTTTTGTTGTTTCTAGATATATTTAGGATATAACAATATTGAAATGAATGAGAATTTTTTTTTTGGAGGGGGGGATTCTGAGAAATCAAGCGGTTAGCTGTGGTAACCACCGCCGCTGTAGAACAAAAAAAAACACTATTAAAATTATTTTTTTTTTTATTCATAACTTAAGGCAAAAAAACATAACAAAACAACTAGAATTAAATATTTTCTTCACTTTTTATGAAAATCTTGGAAGCAGGACTTTCCTTTACGCAAACAGAGTGGGACATTGCACGTCTTACATTTCCAAATAGTACGGACTGGAGTATTACTTGTACTGCATTTGGCGCATCTTCTTGAAGTGCATCGCTCTGGCTGATGTTGATTGGATTCCAAGCGGATTTCCTCGGGCACAGCTGGTTTATGCCGTTTTATTTGGACCGAAGTCGGAGAAGACACTAATGAACCATATGGACTCTCCACTGAATGAACCCTGCGCCGATTGACAAATGCTGGAGCCAAAAGGCCTTGATAGACAGAACGGCGAAAATCCTTCAATGTCAGAGCTTCTAGCTCTCGGCGTGAATTAGATTGCAGTTCCTTATACACCAAAAATGCATTGACAATACAGCAATCAAGAAAATGGAATAAAATTCGATGCCACCATTTGTGTGATTTTCTGTCTATTTCGTAACAGCTTTTTAATTGATCGAACTTATCAACAAAATTCATGTTTGCATTATAGTCTTTCACAGCTTCTGGGCAAGAAAGTTCTACACTCTCTCCGTTACGTTCTTTGCGTGTAACTTTGCCGACGTTCTTAGGATCGTGATAGTTTGACAGTATAAACACAGATCTTTTGTCTCTCCACTTCAGAATACTTATATTTGTGTCACTGATTCTACAGTCGTGCTGTCCTCTCTGCAAGTCTTTATCTTCTTTTAGGTTTGGTAAGTGCTTCCTTTTTGAGTTCCCCCATGCAAGTATTTTTTTTCTTTGTAAATCCACTTGAAGCGGATAACTATTGAAATAGTTGTCGAAGTAAACTTTATGGTTTTTACCTTCGAGGGTCGAGCAAAACTGCCGTACGACTCTGCCACCAAGATCTTTCTCAACTTCAGACCCCTTTTTACCGGTCTAAAGTTCAAAATTCAAGCAGTAGCCCGATTCAGCACATGCCATCCATATTTTATAGCCTCGTTTGATAGGCTTCTTGGGCATATATTGTTTCAAGGAACTCCGACCCTTGAACTTTACCATACTCTCGTCTATTGCAATCTTCTCCGAAGGCCTGTAGTTGTGCTCAAAATTGCGTCGCATAATGTCCAGCAATGGTCGAATTTTATAAACTTTATCGTAATCTGGGCTATTTCTTGCAGGCATGAGGTTATTGTCAATCATGTGCAGGTAGTGTAAGAGCCAACTAAATCTTTTCAACGGCATGAACTTTGAAATGTAAGTATCTTTCAGGTCCGGAGCTGAACACCAATAATCCCTGTAGCTTGGCAGTTTTTTGATGCCCATAGCCAAATTCAAAGCAACAAACACATCAATCTCTTCAGTCGTGCATGGTGTAAAAGCTTTCCCAGATTGAGTGGCATAAAAAATAGTTTGAAAGCATAAAAGTTCTTTTAGATCGTCTGACCAAAACATGCGAAATAATGCGAGGGGCGTAATATTTTCTAAGTCCAGTATATGTGCTGGTACTCCCGCATTTCCAGTAAACTCACCTGGTGGGGACAATGTGTGGTTCTTCTTCCATTTTGGAACTCTGAAAACTTGACAAAGGTTCATTATCCTGCTCATCAGAACTGTAAGTTTGCGGACCTTCCCCTACGACATCACCCAACAGCATGGGAGGTGGTTGTTCAACACCAGTTTCTTGGTCCGACTCTACACTGCAGCAACTGTCGTCATCTGAAGGTATCTGTTCCAGATAGTTTGCAATATCCTTATCAGCTAACACGCGAGGCATTCTACAAAATTTTCCAAAAACAAAACAAGACCATATGTCAACAAAAAAAATTCTATTTGCGCAGTGGTTAGCTATGCTAACCACCATCTATCAGCGTAAAAGTATATCAAAAACAAAAATTTACACATTATTTATCAAATATATCTAAAAGATGTCTGTACACACATCAAATAAAACAATCACAACAATAAAATACAAACTCACCTTATTTTTAATAGTTTTTTTCCGAGCACGAGACAAAAACACTATACACCAACCTCAGAATGCAACACAATTTACACATCAACTATTACTGGTGCAAATAACCACCTCAATTTATTCAAGAGTACTGTTTACTGATAAGCTTGATCATAAACCAGTTTCTAGAGCAAAAGAATTTAAAGAAAAAAATTTGGAACTATGTGGTTACCGTAGCTAACCACTGACCCTGAAAGAGTTTTAAAGGACTGATTATTCATAAGAGTGAATTGATTATGCATGTTCTCTACAACTCTCAAGTCTGTAGTTTGCGGTTTCATAAGCATTCACTTAAATAAGGGATTCTATATATATACGAAATCAGCAGGGGAGGAACCTTTTTATTATAAATGCGGTTTCCAAATTCATACAATATTCAAGTTTCAAATGTCTTCTTTTTTGCATGTAAAATGCACTTCTTCAATAGTAATTGGGTACGCTTTATCTCTGATATTTCGACTCCTTCGCACTACGTGTAGCCTTCGAGGTCAACCAAGGACCATCAACTAATGCAGGTAAATTGATACAACCTTCGACTTGCCTTCATTTGTCAATCTAATTACATATAATGGAGTTAATCGTAATAAATGAAAATGGCATGGCAAATTGCTACTTAAACAAAATGTAACGAATGCCCACAATAAGTGCGATTCTATCAACGGGATATTTAAACATACATTTGACAACTACTATCATTAATCTTTAACAGTGACTATGGAAAGTACGACGTTGACCTTGTAAAAAACTTTACTGAATTTAGTTTAAAATTTGGTTGCAAAATAGCTTGGAGTTGCCAACATAGAGGAAGAATGATTGAGTTTGTTCGGATTTTTTTTTGCCCGAAATGTCAATTTATACTACCTACTTGATTCATAATAGATTTTTTTTAACTTACACACTAGTTAACTTGTAACAGATGCTTAATTGTTTTCTATGCAAACGTAATAAGTTATTTATCATAAATTTGGGGTAAACGCCGTTCAATGAGCAGACGATTTCGGTCTTCATTAGGTATTCCAAAAACAAAATTCGTATGCACGTATATAGTCTTATACTCGGAGTAGACAATAAAAAACAACATTGAAATATTTATGTCATATATTAATTAACACTAGCCTTAATTAAAAAAATAAAGCTCGGGATTAGTGAAAGTTCAATTAACTCTGGTGAGTTTTAAACAACAAATCAAAATTAGAAGCTATGGTCGAATTGAATTCAATTGGGAAATGGGAGAAAGCACATTTTTATTACCGTTAGAACTACGAGGGCTGTTCGATAAGTCAGTGACTTTGAATTGAAAGAATTGTTTTTTTTTTATCACAAAATTTAATTTATTTTTTAACATAGTCTCCTTTAGGACGAAACACCTTTCCCAACAGGATTTTTCTAACTCTGCACAATAGGTATTTGTTGCACCGATTTCCGTCGATCCATTTCTTCATATTTAGCAACAAAGAATATGTTGGATAAGGGCGCGCGAAGCAGATTGTACTCCGGCGTTTCCCAGATCAGTACTATTATTATTTTTTGAAGATAGTTGTGTGCCTACGATATTTAGACTTCAATGTTCACAGAAATTTGAATTTTATTTACTATGCGTGCCCTGAAGTTACAATGCATGCTATCTCTCTCAACATGTCTAAGATTCGGCATTCGCTTACAGATGAAAAAAAAATGTTCTCTACTTGTAAAAGAAAATAAAATCGTTTATCGACACGTTACTGCTAATTCCGATGCGATTATGTTTTTCAGAAAGCTACAAAAAATGCGATTGACAAGAATATCAATGAAAATGATTCGTTCACAATAGCACACATTGAAAATAGTCAATTATCAATTGTCGATTGACACTCGTAATAGGGGTGTGTATTTTTAAATCAAATTATGTTCAATTTAATTGAACAGTAATTATTGAAAGAAGAACGTGAAAATTTATTTAATGAGCAGTCGGGCAATTTTTACACCAGAAAAGCAGCGTGATCTGAAAAATGTATGAGCGAAATTTCAAAACTCTTGCTTAAGTCTTCTTCTTCCTTAATGATGGTGAGGCCTTTTGGATGCAAAAGTAGACCGCATTTATAATGTGGACGCATACGAAAAGGAAGTAAAATTTTGACTTCCTTGGTCTGGACAACTGGAAGCAGCGTGCCCGGGATGCGTATTGCCAAACTGTATACCAGCACAGACATCGGGCGCTCTACAACATACAACAATGTGCTCATGCAAATGTAGAGCAAAATGTATACCGACTCAGAGAAAACTACATTTGCTCTGACACGGTATACATTTTGCTCTACATTTACAGGAGCAAAGTACCTGTTATTACAGACACTTCAGCGAGATTCGAGAGATTTTCACGTATCTTCTATATGTATGTATGCATTATTCCAGTGCGTTTGTCGTTATTATACTGTTATGTTTGTACTTTGATCGCTTAGCTGATATTTTGGAAACAGACAGCTCAGTTTCCAATATAATGCTTGTTAAACGATTGAACAAAACTTGTAACAACGTACAAAACATAGAACAAGCACGAAGTTTTGATTAGTTGCGAAATCGCAAGCAGATTCCATAAACAGTGCAAACCCTGCATGTGTAAGCAAATGTGGCTAAAATTGTAAAATTTGCAAACAGTCGGCAACTAGCTGGTCGTAAAACATTAACACTGCGTTGTGGTTTTCCTCTAAAAGCTTTAGTCATTAAACAGATTTATTACCCCGTAACCAACTCACATTGCCTGATAAGGAGAAAGAAAACAAGCTAATTAATTTGAAAAGTAATAAAATTGTGAAAATGTAAATATGATGCAAACCTCTATACGCGAGTATGGAGAAAAGCAACTCCGTATTTCAAGCTGAAATACACGCAATAGAACTCTGCATCAGGGCGAATCTAAACAGGAACATTACCAAAAGTTCATTTACATCTTCACTGACAGCAATGCGGCACTGCTTGCTATTAACGCCCTTGAAATCACCTCAAAACTAGTCTGGGACTGTCTCAAGCTACTCAAGACATTAGTCAGCACAAACGGAGTCCACCTGATTTGGGTTCCTTGCCATAGCTGCTTTGACGGTAATGAAAAAGCACACGCGCTTGCCAGAAAACGATATAGAGTCAAAAACACCTTCTGGCCAATGGACTTGCTGAAGACAATATCTGTCGAATGTGTAATGAAGAAGAAGAAACAGCAGAGCACATTCTATCCCGCTGTGACTGCATAACAAAAACACGTTTGCACATCGTAGGTAAACCCTACTTTGAAACAGTTGACACTTCTGTCAGCTCAACCAAAGACCTAACCGAATTCATCAAGAAATCCGGCCGCATGAGTGAGCTTTAAGCCAAAACCAGGACAATAGGGCCAGTGTGGCCGCGTTGATAAGGGCACTAAGTCCCACCTCCTTAACAATCTAACCTAATCCCGTCTGTGTCTAACTCACTAGATCTAATAGCAACGTCTGCCCTTCGCGACAAGTCTTGGTATCATTATGATCATTTGCATTGAATATAAAAATAAATATTATGCATTAACGGCCCATACAATGCCTAAAACTTAGCTTCTTCAATCAACCCTTCGCGTACGCGAAGTGGAAGGCAGCTACAATTTTACTCCGAAGCCGAATGGCTTCTCATGACAATTGATACTATTCGATGTTTTTTTTGAATAATATACTTACTTAATTAACGGGGCTCCGATCCGTGGGGTTGTCTCTGCCTGAGAAACTGCAGCCTTTTAACATCCGCTTTCTCGAGCACGTATGGGCCACTTGTGCAGACTAATCGCACGGGCATCAGCTATAGCTTGATCTTCAAAACGTAGGAATAGTCGCAGAATGGCAATACCGAATGTCGGAATCTGACGTCTTAAAGTCGACACAAAAGGTAGTCTTCCTTATTCACAAACTATTTTGTTTGTAATTAAATTTTGAGGGTTTAGTACACCCATAATGTTTTTTTAGACAATTTTAATGGCATACAGTGTAGCAGGAGCATGCACCTGTCGAAGTCGTTAAAAAAGGCAGGCCTAAAACGTCGTGGATCCCACAAATTCAATAACAAAACCATATGATTGGCCTTACTAAAAAAAACTGTCTGAAATCGAGAGGCCTGCCGATGTTGAGGTCAAACCGGCGAACATTTCACGCGGACCAATAGGGAAGCAGTGAATTTGGAGGCCTTAAATTTTGTCCAATCTATTTTTATACCCTATTCTAAGGGTATTTTAATTTTGACGCATAGTTTGTAACATACCTTAATATTGCCCGTAGACCCCTAAAAGTTACTATATTTATGATCAGCATCGATAGTAATATCGATCTAGCCATGTCTGTCCGTCCGTCCGTCGGCAAAAATTAGGCCTTTAAACTGGGCCTAGAGAGCTGAAATTTTAACCATATATGTACTCTCTAGGGTCCCGAAATAATCAAGTCTACGAATTTTTGAAATACGTCCACAGACACGCCCACAAACTCAAAAGAACAAAATTTTGAAAAAATCGAATTTTGAGCTAGAAAGCTGAAATTTTTTTATATATGATCTATGACTCCTAAAACTGCTCGGGATACAACATTTTCAAAATCCGCCCACTGACACGCCCACAATTAAATAAAACAATTTTATTGAAAAACCAAAATTTAAGCTAGGGAGCTGAAATTTATAATGTATACTCTCTAGGGGCCCTTTATGCTCATGTGTTAAATTTTTTTTAAATCCGCCTACTGACACGCCCACAATTAAATAAAAAAAAATTATTGAAAAACCAAAGTTAGAGCTAGGGGGAGGGTTTTTTTTACAAAAGCTTCGTTTTTTTTTTTGATAAAATCCTTTAAATGTTATATAACAAAATATGTAGAGCGTTCTTAACAATTCAACCATACTAAGACTTTTGTCATACCCACTTATGAGGGATAGGAATAAGAATAGGGTATCCAACAGTTCGCCCAAGCGGACTGTAGCCCGTCCCTATGTTTTTTTCTTATTTTAGCAAATCGGTTGCAATAAGTACTTTTTAACTTTCTCGTATACTTTAGTATCGCAATCGAACTCAAACTGAGGATGAGGTATAGTATTACGACTATAAAGATGTGAAAAAAGTGTGTTCCGAATTTCCGCAAGTCGCGTCGGTCTATCTGTCACCGAGGCACCAGCCACAGGTGGCGCGCGGATCTACTTCATACTTCGTATTTTTGGTTTGTATGCATATATCTCGCGGGCATTTTTTTATTCTATCATTTTAAATAACGGTATCTACCATAAATATGGTTTTTTCAACAGCGATTTTCTCTAAAATGGCTCTTAACGATTTTGATCATTTTTGAAATATAAAATAATTAAGCTGAGCATAAGAAAATATCGTAGGTACTCAGTTTTTGCGAATATAGTCGAATAACGGTACTTTTCGAAAATGCTAATATCTCGAAAACGTAACGTTATTTTGAAGAAAATGTACACACACTACTATTTGGCACGAATTTGGATATAAACATTTTTCATATATTTTTTTTAGAACTCATTCATATAAAAAATGTTTGTATGTTTCAAAATTTCACTTTTCTCAAAAACGGGTCTATCGGTTTTGATCAATTTTTTTGTCTTGGTTGGGTTCTTCGATTAACGGTACTTTAGAAAACCAACAATTTCTCAAAAACGGGCGACTTAATTTCAAGGAAAATTGATATATTATCTGTATACTCAAATTTTAGAAATATATTTGTTCAACCTTTTTTTGCTAAAATTTTGGAAAACATCACTTTTCTTAAATACGGCTCTAATGATTTTGATGGGTCATGGCTTTTAATAGTTGGCGTATATGTGAGGACATGAAATACTTAAATTTTCGCAAAAGACTCCAAAAACGACGCATTAGAAAAATGACTAAATCTCAAAAACCGATGAGGAGATTTAAAAAAAATTTGGCAATCAACCTTTTTTTATAATTTGAAACAAATTTCAATACTAAGATTGTCCAAGTATAAATTCATATACATATGTAACTGTTTCTATAAATTTTTAAAATTTCACTTCGATCTCTGTAGGTGTCTTAAATGCTTAGAGCATAGATAAGAAACTGGCATACTCAGTTCTTACCAACAGACTAAAACAACGATACTTTCGAAACATATCAATAGATCGAAAGCTATTCGGCCCTATCGAGGTATCTGTCGGAACGGAAAATTCTCCGCAACGCATACTCTTCATACTTCGGAGACTCAAATTGCATTCGAGGTATCTTGTGGTGTTCTTCGTTTTTTTTGCTTTGGTGCCACTTCACCATGGAGCCTACCGCCCTAAGCCGTATAAAGCGCGTCCCGCTCTATCGTGCTGTATAAAGCGCAGCTCGCTGAAATGAAGGCAAATTACTGCCACAATAATAATAAGAGTCAAGAAGTGTGTTCAAGACTGATTTAATTCACCAAAATCCGGTCTATTTATACTACAATTCTTAATGCTAAATTATGCTATTCTAAGCAACAATCATTCTAATGTTTGATTCATAACATACTATACAACGTATGAATCTGACCCAGTTGACCCATATAATACGTGGTGGGTGCAATGAATGAAAATGTAAACAATAGCAAACACATGAACTTACGCGAACCCATTTGTAGCATGAATCACTGTCGATACCGATTGAATGCCATGTGACACCTCTCGGGTATGTGGAGCGATACAATGTTACATAATGTTTTCTCGCATTCTGTGTGCTTGCATTGCGTCACACTACAATCTACTTCGGAAGGAAAGTTATATATAATTGCGATGGCGCACCGCGTCGCATTGATTTGATATGCGACAGACTTAAGGTTCTTAAAGAGATGTGTAAAGTACATTTAAATATGGATAAGTCAATATGCCTTTCGATACTTATATACAATGAAGACTTAACGAGCTTTAAATTATCATATATCAATAAAGGAAGTTTAATTTCATAGTTTTTGACAAGGAAGGATGTCACTTTGCCAATAAATTGTACGCTATCGTTAACTAGAACACAGATCAATTTCTATTTCAAATATATCGATTCAGTCAAATATCGATATATTTTCGAAAATACCATCTCTATAATTCAAACTAAGTTATTACCGAGTTGTCAAAAGATGAAAACAATTGTCTTCATTTCTCTACTGAGGAAGAGACTGCAGGCATGGACGATTCTGATTTCTGAAGAAATAGAGAGTATTTCGGAGGTCTTCACATCATAGTGAGGCCATTGCAACGAGAAATGAAATATTGATGCAATTTGAATAACATATACACACATATACAAGGTGGTGCAAAAGTTGTCAGGTGGCGCAAAAGTTGTCACCCGATGTTCTTTCGCTGTAATTTTTTTTATGAATGAAAAACTTTGGTTCTGCTTTTGGATTATGTTAATTGGTGTCTTAAGTTTTTTCTGTATAGTTAACTTCACAAATGTCAAAGTAGAATTTACATTTGCCTCCATTTGCAAAAATTATAGCTTCTTCCGATAGGATGATGACTTTTGCACCACCTTGTATATACACTTTATTTTAATAAATAAATAATAAAAAGAGTCAACAAAAACTTGCCTTCGTGGCATACATAAAAGTTTTAGGTTCATTTCACTTAACTTATATACACTTGTACTTGGTGCTGCAATTAGGTCGTCTTCATCACTGTTATCAAATGATTCATAACCAAGTTCCAAATTTGCCGATGAACTGTTTTCCTTTCTATGATCATTTTCATTGAGATTAGACTCTGAAAAACTATTTTTCTTGGCATGGGGTCCATATGTCCTTGCTCCAACTTCGTTTATGCTGTCCTTCATATTGATGATTGCTATCACCTATCACCGCTTCTTCAATGGAAGTAAAACTTTTTACTTTAAAAGGTCGACCACCTGTAACCGATGCTTCTTTTTTGTTGTCTGCCAATTTTTTTTTTATATAGGTTTTGTAGTCGCTCCAAACCTTGATTAAAAATTATAGTTCTTTGTTATATCGCTTTAAGATTTCAATTTTATATACCTTTTTCCAGCCAATTACATCTCTAACTGGTGGACCCAACAAATTTAATTGAGTTGCGATGCTTTCGCAAAAAGTAGCAACTTCCTCAGCCGGTCTTTTTGTTAAATTGCGGGCTATATCCACTTTGGTAGATAGCATTTTTACCAATTTTCTTTCTGAAATAAGACATCACTGAAATAAATTCTAACAAACATTTATTTTTAGTTTCATTACTTACAATTTTGATGGAGTTTCCATTGTTTATTAAAATATTCCGCAACGATTGGTTGTCGGAGAGCTTCGGAGAATATTTGCCGTGTATCTGTCAAAAGTAATTGACATAAACGCGGTACAACGCAATGCGACAAGGTGCGCTACATGTCATCGGAGAATTTTTCCGAAACTTGTAGCGGAACGGATACCTCGAATGAAATTTCTCCGATTTCGTACAAATCGGAGAAAATTCCGTTCCGAACGGATACCTCAATAGGGGTGATTATGACAAATCAAAAACGATCGTAAGATTACAATCACAAAGCCAATTACCATTATGTCTGCTTTAACCGGAAATAAGGTCTATGAATCCGCCTTGTTTTAGTCAGTGTAAGAAAAAGGACTATGCCGTCATGTTAAATAATTAAAAGTGTGACATCTATTACGTGCAAAAACCTTGAAAATTGAAGTCATAAGATTTGGATCACTGTCGAGCACAATCTTTTATTAAAATATTAACTTTATATTAGACATCTTTATATTTACATGTTGTGCATGTGCATACTCATACGTCATATCCCTATAAAATGCGATTTTACTTTTATTACTCATACCTTTCAGCCCTTGCTGAAATGTATGAAATTAAATGTTAAGATGTTTTTTGTAATTTACCCGTTCACAAATCCAATTAAGAGAAATCCATTATATCAATCTACATGTAATCAACATTTTCACCTGATGAAAAAATGTGATTCTTATAAAAGCGACAAAGTTATGGTACGGCCCAGTAGTGCACTTTATTTTTAAATAAGGTTTGTTTTATCCATTATTAAACGCATCATGATACTTTTAAAGTGTTCGAATTTTTTTGCCTGCGGTGAGGGCACTTTATTTTTTAATTAGGTTTTGTTATCTTAGGCATTTTCAAACAGTTTATGATACGTTAAGAGTTTTCGAATTGTTTACCTGCGGTAAGGTGTATTAAAAACGCTCAATCGTTGCACTTTTTTTATATACAGGGCTATCGTGAACAAAATTCCCTCCGGAATATTTCACATTTTTCAAAAATAGGTATCGGCATGAATTTCGAAAAAAGGGAAAAAATTCCCTCCGGAATAAATTGGTATCGTAGACAAAAATTCCCCCCGGAATTTCGCGTGTTTCCCTCCGGAATATTTCCTTCGCAAGTATGCTGGTGGAAATTCAAAAATCGAAGCAATTTGTATGTGGATAAGTAGTCGGTTGCTTTTAAGTTTGTATTTTAAATCAAAAAAAGTGAAATAAGAGTTGCATGTTTGTTCTGGCTCAAATAAAAAGAATTTAAATCAAAAAAAAGTGAAATAAGAGTTGCATTGGTTTGTTGTGGCTCAAATAAAAAGAAACTTTAGCTTTAAAAAGAAGAAGAATTTTGTCTTTATGGAAGTATTTTTTGTTCAAGTTTTATTTCGATAATTTTATAAAAAAATAAACATATAGGTCTAACTCAATTAATCAAAGGCAATTGGAGATGATGGTACATTTATGTGATGGAAGCCGCGACATTGAAGAGGAGAAACTTCAAATAATGAAGAATTTGTTTATGTCACTTCACTAAACCGAACGCGAGTATAATAAAAAAAATTAATAACATTAACTCAATTTTCTGTTAAAAAAAAATACCAAAATCTCCACAAATATGAGCTTATAAATTGAATTATTTGCGTTTGACAACTGTCAAACGCCTTTAAACATAACTTCGAAAATTTCGGGGGAAATAAATTCCGATGGAGATTCACGATACTAGGAATAATTACCAAGGAACAAAAAATGTTTGGGGGGAATTTTTTTCCCCCGGAATTGCCGATAGCCCTGATAATGTAGTCGCATTAAAGGGATTTTGAATACCCTTAAAATACTCTATCTAACAAAAATTGTCAGTACAGTACAGGCCTTATGGAGGAGCTTTTGTGGTGCCAGTGGTGCCTGTAGATACTCTCACGGCACTCAAACGCACGAATTGCCAATTGTAATTTTCCTAAAATTCGCATACAACCCACCACAACCAGTCTCCCACACAGCCGAATGGGAATGAGCATGATCGTCTTGTGTTCGCTTGCTATTATCATTCACCAAAATAAGCAGTGTGTGTGACTGAAGCACATCAGAAGAGTATTACCATCTCTACAATGAAGCATATCATTAAGGATTTTTCTATGGATTTTGTCAGAGAACTTTCGGTTTTGGTGCTTTTGAATTATTACGTGGGGTGTTGCCATTCGGCTTTAATTTGATTGTATTTGTATTGTACAGCTGCACAAGTGCAGTTTTTTTTACCATCTGTTTAGGTATATGACATTGCGTCGTGGTTATGTAATGTTGTATTCTAATTGCCTGATTTTGTCTACCTTTCACAATATACATATAGCGGAAAGGACTGGGAAATGTTTTTAGAAAATCTTGCTGATTGAGTTTATGTCGCAAACTGTTTAAATAAAAAAAAAACATAAATACATCCTTTCATCTCATTATGTACCTGTTTGTATGATGTCTTTGTTTTTCCGATGACTCCTGCTTTGCCAATGAATACGGGAATTCCTAAAAGTAAGATCTCAAGTTAGGTAGGGATGCAATACAATGGGTTGCTTGAAATCGTTAAACGTTACAAAGCGAAGTATGAAACATACGTCGTGGATTAAATGGCTCAAAATGCGGGACATAAAGTGCTTCGCTTGCCGCCTTATCATTCTGACCTTAATCCAATAGAATTGGTTTGGGCTCAAGTGAAATGGTTTGTAGCAAGCCAAAACAAGTCTTTTAAAATGGCTGAAATAAGAGACCTACTAACGACAGCACTTACAAGGGTTGGCAAGGAAAATGGCATCGATGTGTCCAACACGTTGAACAGGTTGTTGAGCCAAATATGTGGGACATCGACGTTTTTGCCGAGGATGCAGTTGAAAGGTTAATAATAGACCTAAATAACGAGAGCAGTAGCAGTAATTACTCAACGGATTAGTTGAATTGAATAGTGATATTAGAAATTAGTATTTTGTGTTTTACAATATTTATAATGAATAAATTGAATTACAGTGATATATTTTTCGTTTTGATTTTTTTTTGTGTGACGAAATTTATATATTTTGTTGGGCTACTGAAGATACCCTTAAAAAAACGCGCCTATTATTATCTTACCAGAAAAGGAAAAAGATAAACGGAATTTATTTCGTTCCGCAATATTTTTATTTTAAAGATGGCAACCCTAATAGAATTGCTCTTTGAGTTATGGCGAATTAACATACACACTACGGCAACCCTGTGAGAGCTTTAAAGAGGGACCGATTTATGTAAGTCATTGCAACCAGACTGAGAGACAAACATCCTATCTTCCCTGTACTGACAATTTTTGTTGGATAGAGTATAGCTGTCCCGTGCTCGCCTTGCTTCGCCAGTCTGCCACTTCTTAAATTCAAAACAAAATCCTTGCTGATAAGAACTGTTAAAGAAAACGTCGAGAAAGTCCTTCTCATTATATGGATATAAATTAAACAAACATTTGTTTGTTTCTTTAAAAAAAAAACTTTTTATTGGAGGAGAAACCTCTTAGTTTATAAAAATCTAAATTACAACTGAACTACTTAGACTAACATTGAAAACTTATTAAATAATTTCCCTGGCAGCTACATGAAGGAATGCGGGATTTTACTGTGGTGTCATCTTGCTCCAGACGCTGGATCAGTAGCATGATTGTGGAGCGTGTTGGCTATTGTCGTTGTGGTGTATCGGGCGTCCGCAATTCTTGGGAACGAAGTGGAAATTTGTTCGTTGTTAACTTATACTCTGAGTGTGACTCCCTCACATTTCATACCCTATCTTTCTCAATCCCACAAAAAAAAAAAACAACACAAACTACAAAATGTGCATAAAAAAAAAGAAAGAAAAACCAAACAGCACAAAAGGTACAGAGAGATAAACAGATTTGTGCCGCACACACACACACACACAAATTTTCCTAAACTGAACGCTAGGAAATTCCAACGATCTAGCTTCAATCGAACATTTTACTTTTTTGAATTGTATAAAATTTATAGTTTAATGCTTATTGTTCAACTTCAGGATAACGTACAAAGATGATTTATACTCGTATCTTAAAATCTTTGTACATAGGTATAGGTAATTGAACTTTATCTATTTCATTTGGTTGAGTCATTCCAACTTTTCTTAGATATCAGCTTAGATCTCCGCTTCCGGACATCGGAAAATGGTAAAACATATCCTATCTTGCAATCTCGACAATTTTCCATGCAACTGTGAAAAGCGGAATCAATTTCGTGCAATACTTTTTTAATCAACTCCGGTCAAACACCTTACAGCCGGAAAAAATTTACAGTTTTATTATAGTCTAGGATATCTTAATGAATACTAATATATCGGTCACAACTCCACCCTTTGTCCTATTACCCGTTTTCCCGTAGGAATGAAGCATTTTCCCGCGGTAAAAAGTAGCCTATGTTCATCAGGGATAATGTCGGCTTCTAATGGTAAAACAATTTTTCCAATCGGTCCAGTAGTTTCGGAGACTATTCAAAACAAACAAACAATCAAATCTTTCCTCTTTATAATATTAGTATAGATAGCTACACAGCGCGGGCGTTAAGGAAATTAGGGTTAGAAGATAGGGAAGAAAGCCGATGTGCGTTGGTTATAAATGTTTGTAGATTATAATGTGTAGGAAAAATGCTTTTGTTTTATTGCTTCCCAGAAACATCACCTAACTATTCATTACTTTGTTGGGCCGCCGTTTCTTTTATTACCGCTGCACAACTGCGATTCCTTGACTCAACGAGGTGTTCTCATGTTCTCATGTTGAACTGTGAGCAGGAAGATCTAAGTACGATGGTCTCGATCAAACGGACTTTGTTTGAATCCATTCAACACCAAATGTTTGATTATCTCCAGAAACCCATTTAACTTTTCGTATATTCGACAAATAATTCTTTACAACACACCTCTTCAGTTTCATGTATGGAATTACCAAAGATTAACTTTAATCAAATTAAAAATCATATTTGTACTTGTAAACTTGTAAAGTCACTCCTCCTACTATTTTTTGGTTGTGAACGTTTTAGAAATTGATGTTGTTTGCGGCAAAAAATTTGGGATTCGATATTTGATTAATTACACCCTACTGAACCCTGTTTTTTTTAAAATATATTTTGATGAACTAGTCACGCACTATTGGAATAGTAATATTTGCAAGTTTCTGTTTTTAAATGCATTGGAAGTGTTTTTCGCCGCAGTTTATCTAATCGTTCGTTCTCGCAAGTCGCGCGTATGTCTACAGTCCTTTAGAATTACTATGAAGCGAAATTCTGCGATTGTTTGAAATTCGGAGAATTTTCCTTTCAGAACGGATACCATGATAGCTGACAGAGTTGCACAAAAGTTAGCTTAACTAATAGCTAAAAAGCTACAACTAAATTAGCTGTAGTTTCTTTGCACGTACATAACTAAACCATAATTTTAGTTGTAGTTGCCACAAATTTTGAACCTAAATTAGTTATTAGTTGCGAAGTGTAACTAAGCGTGTTTAGTTGTGAAAAATTAGTTGCCAGAGTGTAACTAACAATAATTAGCTTTAGTTTTAGCTTTTTAGCTATCGATTGAACACAACTAATAATTTTTTTCAAACAATTTAATCCGAAAAGGCTTACAGGAACAAAAGCGATTCTTTTATTTCGTTATACATTTTCTAGTTTTAATTATGTTTAATTTTAGAGATTATTATGTCCTTACGAAACACGGGGAAATAGTGTGGAAGTAGATTTGTCTTCGATAAGTTTTGAATAATTGAGGTTGTATAGCTTGAAGTTTGTTGTACATCAGTTGAAGGTAAGAGGTAACCGATGGCCGATTGAAGAATGCCACTTTTAGTTGTCATAAGGTTATTTACCAAGAGGTCCTTGGAGCACCAAATAAGGTCCTTAAACCCGAATTTTTTTTTTTTTCAAAAACTCCAAGAAAACCGCGCCTTATATCTGTGTTCAATGTTATTTGACTAAGAGGTCCTTGTAATAAACAAAAAAGGTCCTTGAAAATCGAAAAAGGGATATTATTCCAAAATATCATTTGAGCCCACACGGTATATCTGTGTTCAGTCTTATTTGACTAAGAGGTCCTTGCAACAACAAAAAAGGTCCTTAAAACTTGAAAAAAGGATATTTTTCCAAAATATCATTTGAATCCAAACGGTATATCTGTGTTAAATTTTATTTGACTCAGAGGCCCTTGCAACAACAAAAAAGGTCCTTAATAGTCGAAAACAGGATATTTTTCCAAAATGTCATTAGAATCCGCACGGTATATCTGCGTTCAATGTTATTTGACTAAGAGTTCTTTGGAACAACAAAAAGGTCCTTAAAAGTCGAAAAAAGGATATTTTTCCAAAATGTTTGTTGTTTCTAGGACCCCTTATTCAAATAACATTGAACTCATGTATACCGTGCCGTTTCTAAAGACATTTTGGAAAAATATCCTTTTTCGGGATTAAAGGACCTTTATTGTGGCTCCAAGGACCTCTTTGTAAACTAACCTGATGTAAAATAAAAGGGACATTCAATCAATTTTTATTTTAAACGCAGTATGCATAATAAATCCCAATAAATTATCGCCATTTTAGCAAAACAATAAATTTTGATTTAGTTATTAGTTATTACCTAGACAGCTAAAAAGCTACAGCTAAAAAGCAAACCAACTTTTAGTTGTCATCCGCAACTAACTTTGGCAACCTAACGTGCTTAGTTACACAACCTGCAACTAATAGCTAATAGCTAAAATTAGTTGTCATTATGATAGCTAACCACCAAATCGATTGCATTTTTAGCGCAGCTAATTTAACTACGTTAGTTACCTAGTTATGGCGTTAGCTAGATAACAAATTAGGTAGCTAACGTGCAACTGTGATAGCTGAGTATCTTTTCACCATAAGTGACGTGATTTCACAAGCTGAAAAGTGAGTGCCCACATACAATTTTCAATATAGAAATTCAAAAAATATACGACAAAACTATTTTGAATTTCGGATTGTTGAAACGTAGTATATTTTTATATTTTTAATAATATATATAACATAGATACAATTTACATAAATTATATTTTACGACCAAAAACTTACCAATAGATTTTTTAAAAGATTTTTTTTTGTTTTGTTTTAGGGTTTTACTTATGTGGCGCCATCAGTCCTAGAAGATATGCAAAGAGCCAATAGAATGCCAGCCCGATCACCGCGTCGTACACCACGACAAACACATGACGGTTCATATCGCTTAGCGTTTCCTCCACAACGTGGCATGTGTTCACGTGCAACACCGCCTCATCTGCAAACATTTGCCCCACGACCATCGCCGCAGGACGAAATGATGGACGTGCAAGGACCTGTCGTATAGTTTGCAATGCAATCTATCATAAACAAATTCAACAACTAGCTCCTATTACATTACAAATGAAGATGAAACAAAAACTGAGAATAAAGCAAATAGAATAAGCAATGCAAATTTATCAACGTCGTCCTATATACACATTTTTTTACTCTGCTGTTTCCCATAGCAAAAAAGTTTTATATTTTATTTTTATTTTTATCAGCCAATCAGCCCATTACCTATAACATTAGAAAAAAAATACACCTTTTGTAACGGTAACCGCGGTTACCCGCTCTAAGGGACAGGTTTATTTGAAGTCAGTTTAAGTTAAGTTCAAAATTAAGTGTTTCATACAATGGTCTCGTCTCGCAAGCGTATCGTGCTAACATTTGCTTAGGATTGAAATTTTAAAATCCAAAATTTGACTTTGTTTCATTAAGCTTGTGACAGCAAGATTCCCAAAGTTCTTGCAAATAGGTGTTACTTCTGCTCTTGCTAATAAAGAATGACATCAATATTAATCGTAAAAAATGGAAGATAATCACCCTTGTTTGCCTTCATAGGTGTTGGATACATTACGTGTCGCGTTAGTCAGGTCATTTTATGTTTTTGTTTTTAACAATTGATTTTATCAAATGAAGCCTGCAAAACGAACAATCAAGAAAAAGGTAAACAGATACCTCTAAGTATGTGCTTTCACTGAAACAAGATCCTGCTTATATTTATTTTCCTCGTTTACGATAACCATAATGTGATTGAAAATATACAACTATGAAACAAATTAAACAAACAATCGGTGATTTCAGCTATACGGGCGAACTACTTTTCATCATGTGTCATCACTTGACACACATTTCTAGTATCCCTTTTGTGTTTAAATTTAAATTTACCATTATTATCGAGTAATGGTAAATTTAAACACAATTCGATAGCGCTGTGAATCGATGACCGATCTTAAAAAGAGCAATTTAAATGAATGGGGCGGAACTGACAAAGTCAGGTTTGAATTATTGTGAATTAAGATTGTAGAACTCAGCATTTTAAGTTAAGAAAAAAAATCGCGCAGCGAATAAACTACAGAACAAGCATTTTTAAAATTAAATTAGCAGGAAACACTTTTTTTTGTTTTACTGAAACCAACTGTCGTGGGTGCATACAAAATTTTGTTTTTACAACTTTTCTGCAACCCACGGCATCCTATAGTAACTCCATTCCTACCGAAAATATATCTTAGTATGTATGTACGTGCGAAAAATGTTTGGTGACACTGACCACGAGTCTATGGAAACGTTTTGATCAGCATGTTTATATTTGATTAAGTTCAGGGGCATTGTATACTGCATGTAAAAACCCACAGTTGCAGGATCTTTTTTTTTTACCGGTCGTAAGAATTATTCTAAGTAACGATACATTGTGTTTGCGTCTAACAAGGCAGCCTACATTGTAGCTGAAAAGAGGTTACACATGGATTAAGAGAACTAGTTATTCCCAAATACACAAAATAAAAATAGCTAAGACGGAAAAAAACTGGAAATGTAAACAAACATTAAATCAAATCAATGCAATCATGTTGCTACATACTACATATTTTACCACAACAAATTTGCAAAATATAATTTATGTATGCAGATATATTTGAATATAATACGCGCATATATATATATATATATATGTATATATTTATGAAAAACTTGATCCTTGTTTTACAATAAAAACATTTTCTTTTTCTTTTTGTAAATTTTGTTTAATTTTAATTGAACAAAAAATTTGGATAAAACAAGAATTATTATACATATTGTTTTATTTCTCTTTATTTTTATTATTTTATAAGTCTTGTGCGGCGGCTTGTTGTTTTTATGTTGCAGCCATCTTAAATAAATATTTGTTTTCTCTAACCTAACTATTAGTTTTTATTTTTATCTTTAATTTATGCCAAACCAGATCAGATACAGAAAAAAAAATCATAATCATAAGAACTTAGCAAAAAATAAGGCATTTTAAGCGGGGCTTTATTCTTATTAAAAAATACTTTCTTTTGAATTTGTTGTTATACCAGAAAATATTGTTTTTTACAATACTAGAAAATACAAAATAGAAAACCTACTACATAAAATATCCTATTACTGAATAGTGTTTATTTTTTTGTCAAGATCATAAAAATTAAAGCATTTCGCTACGCGCTACTATAAAAAGAAAATTACGAAAAACAGAAATACAAATAATCAAAAGGTGCTACAAAAACAAAACAAATTATCATGTAATCAAACAACAGAATAATATAATAAAAAATACCTCGATGCAATTATTATATTTTTTAATTAAAAGTAAAACGAACAAAAAGTGTAAGAAAACAAAAAAATAAGCAAAACATGAAATGCCTTGTTTTTTACAAATAACAGTTCAAATTGAGTTTCTTTATTTTGAGCCTTATTGCGGAATCAATCGACAGTTGTTAATTGACTATTTTTAATGTGTGCTATTGTGAACGAACGATTCTAACACCCCTATTTCGAGTGTCAATCGACAATTGATAATTGACTATTTTCAATGTGTGCTATCGCGAACGAACGATTCTAAAGGATTTTGTCGATCGCAGTCAATTGCAAAAATCCGATTGACAAGAATATCAATGAAAATGATTCGTTCACAGTAGTACACATTGAAAATAGTCAATTATCAATTGTCGATTGATCTTCGCAATAAGGTTTTTTGTCTGAAAATAAAATGCAATAAACCATAGTTAAAACGGAAAGTGTTCAAGAAAGTATATAAACAGAGAACTCTAGTAAAATTTTTGTTTAGTTTTTATTTTATTTTATCAATAAAAAGGCTTACAAAACGAAAAAAGTACTATAATCTAGTTTAATAAAGAATAAAAGCATTATACATAATTTTATATATATAACAACTAAAGAAAAATTAAATACATTATATTAATAAACCTGAAAAATTCGCATAGCTTAAGGCAAAACATAAAAATAATAATAATTTGTAACATCGAACGAATAAAAAGGATGAGCGAAGTGAAAACCCGTTTTCAAGACAAATAAACATAAAATTTACAAAAAGGACAAAATTTAATAAGAGATGAAATGTTAAGCAATATGATGTGTATAATAAAGTTCAATAAATATTAATTTAAAAATGTAATAAAAGAATGACACCAATTCACAAATTAAACTATAAATTTTAATTGTTTTTAATTAAAAATATTATATTTGAGCTATAAACCAATATTTGTACAATAATAATAAAAATAATAATTACAACTATATTAAGAAGAAAATAAAAATTGTTAATACAACATTATAATGTTCTATCCCATATGAGTCCCAAATTTAGAAATAACCTCAAACATCTGTCCCTTCATGGGTAAATCTATCAGACCATTATGTTAACGTCGGACACCATTTTATGACTGATATCATGAAAGCCTTCAAATTATCATCATCAATTGAGGTACTGTAATCTATCGATAGTAACACTCCACTCCGCACATAAAAATACACAGGAACTCGTTTCTTAAAGTACATAAAAGAAACTATATTCGAAATTCGATCCCTTTACAAGATGCTCTCCACAACATCGTTTTCTGTTGCAAAAGCGGCTTTTTCCAAAAGAAAATGCCCCCTATATATTTGACAGTTATATATAGGGGGCATGGGGCCATAACTTTGCTCAATTTGAAAGCAACTTCTATTGTTGGCCGTTTTCGAAAACGTCAATTTGATCGTCAAATGATTATCATTTTATGACGCAGAAGCTGCGATCTTCAAATATGCAATCGTCATATTTGCACACATGCTTTGGTCGTCGTGCAATTACTTTTTTCTGCAACCGCATTCGACGATTTCAAACACAATTAAATCTATCCACTTAAAGGGAACTCGAATATCAATAATAATTTTATGTTTCTTCAAGTTTTATTTCAATAATTTTATATAAAAATAAACATATAGGTCTAACTCAACTAATCAAAGACAATTGAAGATGATGGTACATTTATGTGATGGAAGCCGCGACGATAATAATTGTCTAATGAAGCTTCATTAAAAAAAATTTTACTCCAAGCATTAGCTTCTTCAATTGCCATGGCCTCACTACGAATAGGAGCAAAGAATAAATTTTAGAAGCTTCCAAGGAAGGAATTGAGCAGCATAGGACCTCCAATGTCACTTATTTATGTCACTTCACTAAATCGAACGCGAGTATAATAAAATAATTAATAACATTAACACAATTTTCTATTAAAAAGCATAAATTACCAAAATCTTCTCAAATATGAGCTTAAATTATAATTGAATTAATGGCAATTGACAACTGTCAACGCGTTCGAACATAACTTCGAAAATTCCGGGGGAAATAAATTCCGATGGAGATTCACGATACTAGGAATAATTTCCAAGGAACAAACAATGTTCGGGGGGAATTTTTTTCCCCCGGAATTGCCGATAGCCCTGAATATACCAGATATTCGATTTTTTCGGCCATCAATCTCGCTCTTCACCTCTGATTGCTTACTGCACATCTACAACGCAGATGGCGTTGCCCAAGAAATGATTTGCGAAAACTGGATTAATGCTAATGCAATCAAATTTGTGTTTGCATTTTCGACAGCTTGCAGTTTGCGTTTAAGGACATTCTGCAAACGTATTTTTGACGCAGATGACTTTTCCCAAAACGGCAGTATCGTTACAAAAAATAACTTCTAGATGACATAAATTAGTTCGAGTTCGACGAGTTCTGTAGACAAGGCTGTTGAGATGACTGGGCAGAAAGAATTAGATGAAGTCGTGCCTTAAAAACTTTGAAACAGTTTCAATAGAAGAGCTTTGGCGTTTTTTTCTACCTTACGTTCAACACTCTGCGCAATAATTGCATAGTTCTCTCAAACGTTTGCACTTACTCAAAATTGTTAAGAAACATTATGTGATATACGTCCAAAAACAATCCAGTGATCCTTACTCTTTGCCAATGAATCTTACTGATCATGTCAAATTTTGTACTGGCAGGAATTGAATTTAATTTCCTCATTGTTTCCAAAATCAAACTGCAGAATTAAGACTACAGTCTCCAAATGACTAGATAATTGTTGTATTTCTTTCAAACTAATTAGCTTTATAATAAGGATGGAAAACCTGACACCAGGGGCCTGTAACACAAAACAACAAGTCTTGTTAAACAAGTTGATTTCAATATTGAATTGAGTTGAATTTCACTTGTTTAACAAGACTTGTTATGTTGTGATATAGGCCCCAGGGGTCAAATCGAGTCCTTCGTGTGCGTGTGGTTAAATGTCCGTACAAAAATTACGTAGTACGTCATACAATCCAAGTATTTTTTCTTTATTTCGGGTGACTATTGTACTAGACTGCGGATACAAAAGGAATAGTTTAAACTTTGAATAACTTCCATTTGCAAGTTGAAAAGGCTTAATAAAACTTTTTTTATCGAAATAATGGATCCGGAATTATAATTTTACTTAAGTTCATCTGATAACAGAGGGATAACTACAGCAGTCGACTCTGCCAAAAAAGAGACAATTCTTTAAAAGTCGAAAGAAGCGCATCACTCTATAGTTGATGCTCAATTTGCCTTGTAACACATTGTTTGAATTGTAGACTAATATTCTAGCTCGCCTTAATTTGCTGTGTTCTGATAGTATATTTGTGTAAGCAGATTTCGAGGTACTCCGAGAAACAAATGAAGAAAACTGAGGTACTCCGAATACCAAATCAAGAGAACAACGAAAAGATACAAATTTTAATTGACTAAGAAGCTGAACTGAACATTACAATGTGCTCTGCATGCACAAAAGAGAATCGAAACAAATGACCAGAAAATTGGTATCGTGTTAATCCTGACCTAGAATTATATGGCACACCAATGTCCTTGTCAATGCAATGCCCATGCTTTCCAAGTTTTTGGGATTATCATTGCTTGCGCTTTTCACATTTAGTCTTGTTCCCCTCTTCTCATACAGCACCAAAGTCTGAGTTTTCTGTGCAGTAATAACGATGACGATTATTTTGATATTTGCTTCATGTTTGTTTATATTGTCGCAAAATATAACAAGACAAATACTTTCCCAACGGATTTAACAAGTTTTAGCATGTGTAATTGTACTTTATTTGTGTGCCTCTTGGACTTCTGCCCGTTTCACCAAACGCCGTGGTTGTCTTTCTGATTTTTTGGATATTATGGGCGTCGTTTAATGAGTCCCTTAAAAATAAATCACTACAATTTTTTTTTAGAAAAGTGATGTTTTTCAAAATGCCTTGTTAGAAAAAAGAACCTATGCAGATTTTTTCTAATTACGTACTTATATTCGATATAAAATTTGTTTGAAATTACGTCACCCGTTTTGAGTAATTGTTACTTTCCTAAAGAACGGTCAATCGAGTCTTGGGAAAAACTGAGTAAACCATCTTTTGACACTTATGCCAAAGAATTCAAGATATCAAAATTAATCAAAATCACTAGTCGTTTTTGAGAAATGTGAAATTCTTATAATTGAAAAAACAGTTTCATACTAAATAAACAAATTATAAAAAATATTTCAAAAATTTTAATATAGGTACAGATTTGCTCCAAGTGGTGGTAGTAGTCGGTGTGTACATTTTCTTGACAATAACATGACCTGTTTTTTTGGGAATTTTTGTAAAGCACAGTTATTCGATTATTTTCGCAAAACCTGAATAAGCCATTTTCTTACGCTCACCTAAATTATTTTATATTTCAAAATCGTTAGACCGATATATGTAAAAACCGGTGTTGTAAACACTATTTGCTTGGTGCGTACCGTTATTTAAAATGATTAAATAAAAAAATGGCCTGTAAGCCTAGAAACTCCAAATACGATGTTTGAAGAAGTCCGTCCACCCATTGTGGCTGGAACATCGGCTACAGACGGAAATGCGTTACACACTTTTTTGGACTTCTCTATAGTTGTAATATCTTACCTCATACTTAGTTTGATTTCGAAATTTCAGCGCGATTGCACCATCTTTCTCTTTAGCATACGTACATACGAGAAAGTTAAAAACAGGCATAATGCATTTCCATTGATGCAAATTTTTTTGCGTTGATGTAAGTTGAGATCGTTGAATGAGGATCAAATAATGTGCAGGGATTTACATACCATGATGGCGATTTTGGAATGAGCTACTCTTGACGACAGCTTTCTGTTTGTTTAGGATTGGCGTTCGTAGACTCGCAACTGAGCTAAACGTTTTTCTGCAAACATCCATTTATGTTTTACCCCCGGCGCATTTAATAAAATTACTTATCCTTATCTTCTCAGGAAAGGTGAACATTGTAGATTATGCTTACGCCGCGAGATGCTGTTAAAAAGTGTTGTTTCTACTCTTAATTGTCGTAAATTGTATTGTTAAATTTAATTTCTACTCATATTTTATGTACGCTGTACAGCATTGCTAGCCGTATGTGAGCGCCCGGGTGGACAACTCTGTAGAGCTTTGTATACACCCAACGGTAGTTCGATGATTGATGTCGTCATTATAAGTTGCTTCGCTATATGTTCCCTATATTTTAATCTAATACATAATCTAATTTAAGTTTTAATAAATGAAGATGAGCTGCTTTGGAGTAAAGTACCTACTTGTCGTTTCCCGAGTCATGCCGGTCTTCCATCCGCATTAGCTGCTGCCCGAGTTTCTGGCGGACTATCTTAAAATTATGCGTTTATGTTGGATTTTCGAAAATACGATGATCGCCCTGTTTTGCTGGAATTTTTGACTGCCTCGATTTGAGACAACTTTATATTGATTACAAAAAATTGTCAACATCTATGAAAAAAAATAAATAAAATAAAATATAAACTTTTTTTGTTTAAAATGTAAGCATCTTTTGCCAACCTTTCCCATCTCTTGTTGAAGGGCCATTACTAACTGTTTATTTTTGTAGCAATACTGTTCCGAGAATGTTCAACATTGTTCTTGTTTAAGCCGTTGCTGAACTCTTTCGCCTGATGTTCATTTTTATCCATTAATGACTTCTGACTGGCTTTAATGTTAATGTTATCAAAATTAATGTAAAAGGCAATAAATGTAGAGTTGGTCAAAAAAAAGTAAAACGTCATCGGTTAAAATGGTTTTCGAAGACGACGATCAACTGGTGACTTACTCTGCTATGTAACTCTTTTATGGGCAGATGCAGTGGAACAATCAAGACGATAGCTTTCAACTTCTTTAAATTTTTCTATCGAGTGACCAACCTGCTGAGCAAACTGACTTCTTTAGGAATATCGGATAACTTTGTTGTTGGATGCGGAAATTCCTTCAAAGGCGATCAATTCAAGTTGCGGTTTAGGAGTACAGCAACGATTGATTCTTTTCTCCAACTTTTGATGTGATTGGGTAATTAGAATTAGAAGTGAGTCGTTTTCGCGTTCGCGGGTGGCAATAGTGCAGTAGAAGTGTATTCGCTTAGTGATTGGAAGGTCGTGCATTCAAATCCCGGCCAAATCCATTGCTTTATTTCAAATATATGTAAAATTTGATCTCCCTAAGCAACTTAGACAACACCCGTGGAGAAAAACATTACAACTGCACCAAAACACTTCTTTCCTTTATCGCTATTCTTTCTAAGGTAAGTAGCACCGAAAAGCATGCAGTGAAATATGCCATTGCTAGCTGCTGCTTGCTGTTCACAAATGATTGCGCTGTGTTCATAGCACAACAAATTGTAAAAAAAAATTGCTTAAACAATTGGGAACCGGTTAAATGCGGACGGTTTTCCAGCCAAGAAGAAAAAACCTCAGGATACGATAATTGAAAAGCTTGCATAAAATAAGTGCAAAGATATTTAGTACTACAGCAGGTACTCTGTTGGGTCCATTGCCTTTTAACAATCCAGTTTTTGGAGGAAACGTTGGATTTCTTATGGACGTATGCACAACAAAAACCGTGCAACATCGGCAAACATGTTTGTGCTTTGGTGTTTTGAGATTCAAACAACTGGACTCATTTACCTTTTTATCTTAACATAGACTTGCCAAGTATAAACCTCGTATCGAAAACCGAAGAAGCACAAAGTAATCAACCAAATATTTCCACAGTTAGAATGCTATGGGTAAACTCACGATTTCGCAATTTGTTATTGCTTTTTTTGCAGTAACCATCAGGGAACGATAATAGATTCGTTTGTATGATTTTTATATGTTTTGGGCTTCAGATACTTAGGGTGACGATTCCAATATGGTGTACGTTGTTGCGCCGTGTTTTTTAACGCGATGGTAGGGAAAAGTGTGAACTGCGAAGCTTTTTCTTGGTATAGGAATAGGATACGAGCCTTCGGTGATATTTGAATTTTTGGTTTGAGTCAAATGTTGAAGCGCACTGGGTGCGTTTGTTAACGCGAAGCTCCAAAGCGTGCTTGTATTACATTCATTATTGTGTTTCAGGCATTAAATCGACCATTGGTATAACATTTTTTTATTTTTTTCGCTTATAGAGCGCAGAAATTTATTCGCAAATGCAGTGTTCCTTTATGTCCTTCGCGAACAATAAGATTGAGTACAGTGCATTAGTAAAGGGAACCATAAACCCCGTTAGCGCGTGTTGATTACATAAAAATCATTTCATGAATGTATAAAATAAACAATAAATAAAATGTTTGCTTTCTCTTTGGGATATTGTAATTATTACATTAAAGCTTTATAGTAACTACATACAAATATACACATGGACAATGAACATAAAATAATATCTGCTAAATATATCCTTTTTTAACAATATCAAATCAAAAATTATTTATTATAAATAAAACAACATAGGTACTTTTAAGTTAAAATAAGAACAGGTAACTTCTAAAATTATGCATATTTTTAATTTGTTTTCTTTAGGCCTGTTTTGATTTCGGCTATATTCTAAAGTGCAAAATCACTTATCAAAGCTTGCTTTCCAACTTGTTTTTTTTTGTAGCCAGAAATAAATAATCCAAGCATTTGCTCAATATTTTTTTTAAGCATTTTACATTATTAATAGCTCATTTATTGTGTACACATGTACAATGGTAATATGCTGGTTGATAAATTGCGCAACATTTATACTGTCTTATTTACAACAATAAACCTTAGTAATTTATAACAAGTAAAATAAAACGTATGTATATACACACAAAAATAAACTAATATAATCTTTGAGTTATTAATGTATTCTTCGAAAACAAAAGAATAATAATTTAAAACTAACCATTGAAATTCAAATACAACGTAACTGCCAAAAGTGTTCAAAAAAAATATCTGAAAAAATAAAATAATAATAATAATATTTAAAACGTTAACTTTTGTTTAACTTTTTCAAAGTCACAAATAAAAATAAAATAGTTAAATATACCTACTTCCACTGTGTTTTTAAACGATGCTCGGCATCATGATAATGAAAAATATTGATTTCTATAGGTTCACCTATATCTATTGGAATAATGTAAATACTTAATTAATATCCGTTCTTATATATATTTAAGTAAGTAAAAGAATGCAAAGAACAACAACAATAAAACAAAATCTTTTGAAACTAAATACATATAGATTAATAATAGAAAAAAAAATGTAAATATGAAACCAAAACACACTCCCAAACCCCTTATATATAACATTTAACGTATATTTATTAAAATCTAAAGCCCGATTGCTTCATCAATACTAAAACTATAACAAGTATGCGTACAATTTAATTGAGGGTACATTTTTTATTTGGAGTTCCGCTTGCCATAATTGTTAGTATTTACACGTTTGTGTTCTTTGAGTGTTGTTTTTATTTGGATTTGGTACCTGGCAGAATCCTGAAATCGGGCATGGGACTTACGCAGTGTAATTGACCCCAGTTTTCGAACAATAGAAACTATAATTTACAATTAAGGTTTTATATTTATAAGTATTGAAAAAAAAACGAGAATATTTTAGTATGTATGCCTCAATAAAAAAAAACTATGTATTTTATAATTAGAAAGTATTTTCTTCAAAGTATGACAGTTAAGGATATCAGTCCCATATTTTGGGAATATGGAAATAGAAGCAAGTTAAAAATATAGGATTGTATTCCAAACACTTTGTCACATAATGATGCGTTGTATCCGATTCAAAGTTTTTATTTTATTTTGAAAATAAACATAATAAAGTTGAGCTATGACAAGACACTGTATTTATTAATTAACCTTAATGCTGTCACCACTTAGGCGGATTAGGGCGTCATTTGGTAAGGACTTTTGTAAGGCTCAAATAAATTTCACAAAGAACGTCTTCTCTAAAAAAGTGTTTTTATCTAAGTTTGCGCATTTGCTTGCAAATTGTTTTTTTTAAGGCATTTAGGAAAGCAATGCGAAAACTCGGAAGCAGAAGCGGGAGTGCTATCTATTCACCCCATATTCCAACTGAGCCGGTCGCGCTCCATTTTTTGCAAGATAGGTTCTTTTACGTGAACGCTGCCTCTCAACTTGGAACTTCTAAAATTAACCATATCTCTTATGAAACCATATGCAATTATATTTATAATTGTATGTATGTAAGAATTTAAAATTCAGCGCGGAATTAAACAGCAGCAAAATGGTACATTTATCATATGAATTTATTTTTAATTTTTATATAAAATATAATGCTTAAATGACTTGCAAGCTTCAGCTCTATCGGGGTATAAGTTCGGAAGACATTCCGAAACGAAAGGCAAATCTAATCGGAATTCAGATTCCACTTTATTTTAGACTTGAAACATTAGAATATAGCTAGTTTAGTATTAGAAATGGAAGCTTGGGATCACAGTTGGATTGGGGGTAGTTGCGAGGCTGCATATTTTTTTCTATATACACCCCTATCACAGAATCCGTCGTATTCGGAATTCCGCTACGAAGGATCCAAAATTTCGTGGTAACCCTTCAAGCAAGAGACTCCGTTTTACGTTCGCAAACGGAGTCAATGACATATGGACTACTCCGCATACGGGTCCGAAAAACAACGTTTTTCTTCTCAAAACTGATGAGTGGCGATCCAATGCCTAACCAGTGGAGGGAGAGTTTTTTTCTTATTTTGTACAAAGGAAAAGGCGATACGCGAGTCTAATAACTACAGTTCAATCAAGCTGATGTCACACACCATGAAGATAGTTGACCGGGTATTAAATAGCCGAATGCGGAAAATAATACGGCTATCTGAAGACCAGTGCGTGTTTGTCTCATGTAAATCAATTACAGATGCAATCCAAAGTATAAGAATCATGGTGGAAAAACATCGTGATTCTTTAAAGGATTTGCAAATGGTGTTGGTTGTTTTGAAACGGCCTGTAATAGACAACCAAGGGATCTCTTATGGGCGGAGCTTAGACAAAGAGGAGTTCCAGAAATCTACGTACACGCATGATCATGGACAATGGACATGTATGAGAGTAAGATGTTCCGTTGACGTCACCGAGGAGTTCACAATCAAAGTAGGTGTAGGGAAGTGTCTTAAGTCCAATGATGTTGTGCTTGATTATCTAATTGAAGGAAAAGTGACCGGCTCCAATGTGCATCAGTTATTCATTGCTGACGATGGATTAGCGAGGTTCAAACGTCCCTGCAATGAGCAACGAGGGCCAGGTCCAAACAAAACTTCATAACTGTGAAATATGGGCAAAATAACAAAACAGAGGCGAACATGCTAATAGAAAAACAATGAGTTTAATAAATAGAAATTAAATTAAATAGATTGATTATTTCTTTCAATGTCTATGTTGTCCTTTTAGACGGCATTCCAGAAATTTGTTTTTGATAAAAAGAAAATATTATAAACAGAAGGCGAGGCTACAGTCCTCTTCTTCAATTTGGTAAGATTAAAAGAAGGTACCTGCAAGTTCGGTACAGTAAATGCTGAGATCGAATTTCCAAACTCACTTTAGAAATGAAAGACTTTGTTCATACCGTACTGAACCAATTTGTAAATGCTTACTAAACTAAAATAAATAAATACACAAAAAAAAACTGCTGCCTTTTACTCCAAGGAACTGCTAGTTCTTATTCATACGAACCATTGGCATAATCATTTTAAAATAAATTAATAATAAAATTTGAATAAAATAAATATAAATCGTATATGTAGGTAGGAATAGGAACCTATTGACCCATAAGTGGTTGTGCAGCATGGCGCAATACTGACACAAAGTAACATAATTATTTCTTAATTAATTAGATTAATTATTTCTGAATCAATTAAAAAGAAATGATACAAATCGGAACATTTTTGGACAAGATATAGCCAAAATAGTGACAGTCTTTAAAGGGATAAACTCATAATTTCTTATTTGAGGAAAAAGACTTGTTGAAGAACGCAGTTTATTATTTATTTATTTATTCTTTTCTTTTGGTTTGTTCCGTTTAATTATTTTTCAAATTAAATTTCCAAATATTTGTATTATTACCCTATGGTTCGATCATATTCCTTATGTTGGTTTTGGTTTATATTCTTAGCTGTAATCATTTAAAATGCATTACCACTTTCCATTAGCTTTGCAGTCGCATACACACTCGCTGAAACCGTTTGTTGTAGCGTTAATACAAATCATTGGTACTAGTGACGTAGGCTCTCTCTTTTTTGGCAAGTGGTATATGATCGTTTGCTGCATATTCGATTTTTGCAATTTATTCTTGTAGCAACCACCACACTGGACGGTCGAACCATATCAATAATTTGTAATGTTAGTCTTGATTCGAATTGCTTAATAAATTAAATTATAACGTGGAAAGTATTGAGTTGATTTGTTTATTGGTTTATCGCATTCGTAATCAAAGTTGGTCCTTCGTAAGCCGGATATTGTTAAGCTGTCTGCGTTTTCTGGTTGGTGGTTGCTAGACTTTGGATTCCTGCACAGATAAGTATCAAGCACAAATCTGAATTTTGTCTGTCGCTCCTGCCTATTGCTGTTTATGGATGTGTTTTTTTTTGGGGCTCGATTTGCTGCTGCTGTTAATCTTTTTTTTGTGCTCTGTTATTTGTGGAATTCATTTTCATTTTGCGAATACCTACTACGGAATTCTCGGTTTGTTAGACCTTGGCGTATTTGACTTCGA
Organism: Portevinia maculata; assembly: GCA_949715645.1. Classification (NCBI taxonomy): domain Eukaryota; kingdom Metazoa; phylum Arthropoda; class Insecta; order Diptera; family Syrphidae; genus Portevinia; species Portevinia maculata. Next base: position 76,211,895 of record OX454527.1, read on the forward strand.
AACCTCGTGGTCTGTTAAGAGGCTCTGTGAATATTATAATGGAAGCGTTGAAGCAAGCACGCGGTCATTATAAAGGCTCGATTACGAGAGTTTTTGCTTTTGCGCAGTGTATTCCCGACGGTGTCCATGTCATGGAATTGGAAGTGCGGTTAGAGAGATTGGAGAAGGCGTGGAAGGACATTTGCGAAAGTCAAACGGCTCTTTGTGACTTTTATACGGAAGAGGGATATGGAGATCCCGAAGCCGAGTTTGCAATCGTTGAATCCAAATATTTAACGGCAAAATGCGTTCTTTTGAAGCGAATAAAAGAGCTAACTCCGATTCAGGACGAAAATTCAGACACTTCGTTAAAGGAATTAGTTGCATCTCAGACCGAGCTTTTAGCTAGATTAGGGCATTCAAATTCGTCTAACACAGGCAATAGACCTGATTCGAATTTAGTGCTTCAGCCTATGCATATTCCTCCATTTTCCGGTGACTACCGTGAATGGCCAGGATTTCGTGATGTATTTTTGCAAACGGTGGACTGCAATACCAAGCTCTCCGGTGCACAAAAGTTTCGGTATTTGAAATCGGTTCTGCGTGAAGACGCTTTCAGTCTATTGAATGGTGTAGATGTATCGGACTCGAATTATCAGCTTGCTTGGGAGAAGCTAGAACACCGGTACGATAAGCCACTTTATATTATCAATGCGCTTATTGAACAATTTTTAAAACTGCCAAGTGTCGTTTCGGGAGAGGGCGCTCACCTGCGCCGACTTGTTGACAAAGCGGATGAGGTTATTCGTGGGCTAGAAGCTGTTCAGGCAGTCGGAAGGGATCCTTGGCTCGTGTACTTGTTGATCAACAAAACAGATGCTGAGACTCGAAAGGCTTGGGCGCTAGAAAGCAAAGGTTCAGGGGAATCTACAATAAAATACCTTCTTGAGTTTTTAGAGGAACGATCTAGTGCTTTAGAATCCAGTGATCCGAAAGCAACTCGTGCAGCTAAGAGTTCGCGCGCGTCAAATCCTATGAACATAAGGAGCTTAGCCGCAGTAAATGTTTCATGTCCCAAATGCAAGGGCGAACATTATCTTCCGCAGTGCTCAGAATTCGTTTCAATGTCGGTTAGTTCGCGTCGCAGCTTCGCAAGAGATCAGCGGTTGTGTTATAATTGCCTCGGTACTAAGCATTCATCGATGCGATGTCGAGTTAAGGCGCGTTGCTCGTTTTGTAATACTCGTCATCATAGCTTAGTACATCAAGAAAACAGTACCCCTTCTTCTAGTCAAAGCAATCTTTCAAATAGTGTAGTCAATACTACTCAGAACTCTGCTGCTTCCGTCGTAAGCAACCATATGAAAAATGAATCGCGTTGCTCGGGCATACTACCTACCGCTATCGTCAAAGTGTTTAATTCCATTGGAAGGACTCATCTCGTGCGCGTGCTTTTGGATACTGGTTCACAGGTTTCGTTTGTGACCGATAGTTTGGTGAAAAGGCTCAGCCTCCGTCGCTCCCATGCTCGTTTACCAATAACGGGAATTTCGTCGGTTGAAGCTGGTGTGACTCAAGGTGCTGTTAGTCTTACGTTAAAATCGCGCATTAGTCCGAATTCCATTGAAGTTGAGGCTTATATTTTGAGCAAAATAACCTCACAAACCCCATCGCTTTCATTCGATTGTAGCAATTTCACCTTCTTCGCAGATCTTCCGTTGGCTGACGAAGGATTCCATACCCCCGGACCCATTGATATTCTGTTAGGGGCGGACAAGGCTTGGAGCATTTTAAGAAGTGGTCATCGTTCCGATGAGGAACGCAGGGTTGTTGCGCATGAGACACTTTTTGGATGGGTTATTACGGGTTGTTTGCCAGAAAAACCAATCGTTTCATTACATGCAGGAGTTGACCTGGATGTGCTACTCAAGTCCTTTTGGGAAATCGAGGAAGTTCCGCGTAAATTCTCTTTGAAAGTCGGTGAAGATGAGGTTGACGAAAACTTTTCAAGGACCCTTACTCGTACGTCGGATAACAAGTACATGGTAGAGCTTCCGTTCCGTCAAGACAATGTCAAGTTTTCTAACACCATCTCTGGAGCTTTGTCTAGACTCTTCGCCATGGAACGTCGTTTTGCCCGGGATGATAAACTAAAGCTGGAATATTGCAAGTTTATGAAAACTTATTTGGATTTAGGACACATGGAGCACATTCCAGATGATGAAATTGAACCGTCTTCGGGAGGTGTGTTTTATTTGCCCCATCATGCAGTTATCACAAACAAAATGCGTGTTGTCTTCGATGGTTCTCATAAGGATACCAACAATTGTAGCCTTAACGAAATGCTTCACGTAGGTACACCTCTCCAACGTAATTTATTAAATGTTTGCATACGGTTTCGACTTCATCGTTTTGTTTTTTGTGCTGATATTGTCAAAATGTTTCGGCAGATTTGGGTGCATCCGAAGCATAGAGATTTTCAGCGGATTGTATGGAGAGAATCCTCTGAAAGCCCGATTTCTCATTTTCGTTTGTCTACTGTAACGTACGGTACCTCTCCAGCTCCTTATTTGTCTATGAAAGTTCTCCGCCAAATAGCGTTTGATTACAAACAACAGTTCCCGCTTGCGTCGCATGCCATTTTACATGATATGTATGTCGATGACCTTATGACAGGGGCTGATTCGTTGTCGGAGACACTGGAGCTGAAGAGACAGATCGTTGAAATACTGTCTTGTGGTGGTCTCGAGCTCAGCAAATGGAGCTCAAACTGTTGGGAGATTTTGCGAGAAGTCAATTGTGAGCAAGCCCTTTCACTCGACTTGGATAGTTCCTCGCAGTGTACCAAAGTTCTTGGTTTAGTTTGGAACCCGCATCGTGACACCTTTACGTACAAAATTCGTTTGCCTGAACAATTTTTGCCTACAAAGCGAAAACTACTTTCGGAGGTTGCAAAGATTTTCGATCCCTTGGGGTTTCTAGCTCCATCCACTATTTTGTTAAAAATACTGTTTCAGGAGCTGTGGATCTCAAAGACAAAAATAAATTGGGATGACCCCTTACCGGTCGAAGTAGCAGAAAAATGGAAGCTGTATCGCGAGAATTTGACCTTTTTCGAAAACTTTAGGATTTGTCGAAGGATTACCTTAAATTCTAAAAGCTTGGAGTTAATCGGATTCTCGGATGCCTCTGAGAAGGCTTATTCGGCGGTGGTTTACTGTCGCAGTTGTTCAGGTGATGGCGCTATTGAGGTCCAGTTAGTCGCAGCGAAAACTCGCGTTGCTCCGGTAAAACAGCTGTCGATTCCACGGCTGGAACTCTGTGGAGCTCTGCTCTTGTGTCGGTTAGTTGAGCTCATTCGATCGTCAATGGATGAAACCCTAGTTCGAGTATCTGCATTTTGTGACTCTCAAATAGTTTTATCATGGCTCTCCTCTCCTCCGCGTAAATGGAATACGTTCGTTGCAAATCGTACATCCGAAATATTGTCGTCTTTGCCTCGTTCTAATTGGAACCATGTCCGTTCTGCAGAAAACCCTGCTGATTGTGCGTCCAGGGGTCTCGCTCCCAAAGATCTTATTGAACTCGAGATTTGGTGGAAAGGTCCGACGTGGTTGTCTCAGGAGTCCAATAAATGGCCAATTAATTGTGAAAGACTAATTGAAGAAATTCCAGAGGAGAGAAAGGTACGCGTGGCAATTCACGTTTCCGTTCCGGTTTGTCATTTCCTCGAAAGCCTTTCCCAAAAGGTATCGTCTTGGAGAAAACTTGTCAACATCGTTGGATATATTCGTCGTTTTATATATGTTCATATTTTGCGTAAGGAAGATAAAGGTAGACATGGATATCTTTCACTTTCCGAGCTTCGTCGTGCAAAACAAGACTGTCTTCAGTGGTCTCAAACCCAATTCATGGCTGAATTAACTACGCTTAAGGCTAATAAGTGCATTTCCAAGATGTCCAAATTGAGCTCGCTATCGCCGTTTGTTGATGGTGTCGGTTTGTTGCGCGTCGGTGGTAGAATTTCAAACGCGGGAAATGATCCCTTTGGTATTAAATACCCCATTATCTTACCAAAAAATCATCGGATTACCCAGTTGATTCTGCTGGATGCGCACAGGAACTTTCTGCATATCGGGGTTTCAGGACTTTTTGCCTTGATTCGTCAGGAGTATTGGATTGTTGGAAGCAGAAACCTAATTCGGAAACTTGTTCACGACTGCATTACGTGTTTTCGTCATCGAAAGTCTACGTCGACTCAGCTTATGGGAAATTTACCATCGTCTCGTGTGAATCCGTCCTTTGCTTTTGCCCACACTGGATGTGACTACGCTGGGCCCATAATTCTTCGTTTGTCCAAAGGAAGGAAACCTAAATTGGTGAAGGGTTACATTTCGTTGTTCGTGTGTATGAGCACCAAGGCGCTGCACCTCGAACTGGTTTCGGACCTAACTACGGATGCTTTTCTGGCTGCCCTCAAAAGGTTCATCGCAAGACGTGGGAAATGCAGTATATTGTACTCAGACAATGGGACGAACTTCCAAGGAGCAGCTCGTGTCCTATCGGAGATGTACAAGTTGGTGCAATCAGAAGCGCACAACCAAAAGGTTACGGACATGTTGGCTGCAGAGAGCATCGATTGGCAATTTATCCCACCGCACAGCCCTCACTTCGGCGGGCTTTGGGAAGCAGGGGTTAAATTGGTCAAACAACATCTTCGTCGCATCGTTGGCAATAATATTCTTACCTTCGAAGAGATGTGTACTTTGCTATCCCAAATCGAGGCCCTCTTGAACTCTAGGCCCCTTTGTGCTTCTTCCGATTTAGATCTTGACCCATTAACACCTTCTCATTTTCTTATAGGAAGACCATATACTGCAGTACTCGAGCCAAGTTATTTGGAGTTGCCAGTGAACAGACTGGGAAGATGGGAATTGGTCCAAAATATGGTGCAAGGTTTCTGGCGAAGGTGGCACACCGATTATTTAACATCGTTGCAGCAGCGCCCAAAATGGAGAGAAACTATCAGAGATTTTCAAGTTGGCGATATGGTAGTTCTCAAGGAGCCCAACCTGCCACCCTCACAATGGTCCTTAGGAAGAATAACAGAAGTCCATCCAGGTCAAGATGGACATGTACGTGTTGTTACTTTGCGCACCAAGGGCGGAATGTTTAAGCGACCCATCACCAAACTAGCGATTTTGCCAGGTCCTGAAATTCCTTCAGCGGGGCCGGCATGTTGAAGAACGCAGTTTATTATTTATTTATTTATTCTTTTCTTTTGGTTTGTTCCGTTTAATTATTTTTCAAATTAAATTTCCAAATATTTGTATTATTACCCTATGGTTCGATCATATTCCTTATGTTGGTTTTGGTTTATATTCTTAGCTGTAATCATTTAAAATGCATTACCACTTTCCATTAGCTTTGCAGTCGCATACACACTCGCTGAAACCGTTTGTTGTAGCGTTAATACAAATCATTGGTACTAGTGACGTAGGCTCTCTCTTTTTTGGCAAGTGGTATATGATCGTTTGCTGCATATTCGATTTTTGCAATTTATTCTTGTAGCAACCACCACACTGGACGGTCGAACCATATCAATAATTTGTAATGTTAGTCTTGATTCGAATTGCTTAATAAATTAAATTATAACGTGGAAAGTATTGAGTTGATTTGTTTATTGGTTTATCGCATTCGTAATCAAGACTGAAATCAGACTTTATTAAATTTTTCATTTCAAAACTATTCGTCCCTTCCATCATCCCCCTCTCAACAGTCAACATACATGATACTTGACTTGCCGACGCGACGAATAAATCTCCTTGCTCATGCTCCTTCTTACAAAGAAAAATAAATACTTAAGGGGCCCTTACACGGTCAATCGAATGACATCAATCACTAGCATGTGTTGAAAATGTATGTGTATGAGTCACACACATTTGGTGAAGTCTGATTGACGAAAATCAAAGCAAGTTTGATTTTGCATGATGAACGTCATGCTGATTGATATGTGTAAGAGTTGGATTGACGTAATTACTATTGTGTCTCGTGTCACGGAAGCGAAAACATGTCTGGTGCCAGCGGAAAATTGAAGGACGATGAAGACCGAGCATTTGTATCGGAATTAATTAAAACGTATCGGTCGATGTCAAAGGAAAAGATTATTGCGACCGAAACAAAAAAATGCAACATTATGAAGTTTTACTGCAAAAGTATAAAGAAAAGTATCCTGATGCACAAAAAGCGGATGTCACCAGACAAATAAATACGTTGAGAAAGAATTTTCGGCGCGAGCTAAAACGTTTAAATGAATTAAACAAAAGTGGACCCGGTGTTGATAATTTCAGTGAACCAACTCTTTGGTATTTTAATGAAATTAGTTTCATTAAAGACAGCGAATATCCGTGTGTATCTCGCAGTACAATTCAAGAATATATTGAAAGAGCAACATATGCAATACAATCGTCCGTTTCACTCATCGCACATCCGTACACCACGAAAACTCACAAGAAATTAAAATTTGACGTTAATCGATTGAACTTTGTAAGGGGTAGCGTCAATCCACACATACACGATGCATGATGTCGACCGATTGACCGTGTAAGGGCCCCTTTACGTAATATCAAAATGATTCGATAAAGACAAAGAAACCAGTTTATTTGGTTTTCTTTCTTCGTTTTGCTTTACCTGTATCCTCTTGTATACCATCATCAAATTTAAGACACAAACCAAACACAAACCTTCAATCGCTACCCGTTTTCTTGCCATTTTCGTGGAGGTCGACGTTTTCAAATTCGTGTTGATGATATTACTATAGAGTCTAACAATTATATCGCTAAAATAAAAATCAGAAATGTTTGTTCACGTTTATTTTATTTCTAAGAACAATATACGAGTATGTATTTATTTGGTATACCTGCTATGGTCCATCCCAAAGTAAAAGAAAGATTCCAACATGCGCAGTAGCAATTTATTTAAGGGATATTTTCTCTTTTAAAGTATTTTTGATCGCATGAAATTGTTAATGCTTTTCTCTACTTTATCTTTTTTGCAGCGATATTGGAAAACGTAATTGTTTTATTATTAATACGTGTTTTAACTGTCATCGAGTTTCACCAATTAATTATTGTAGTAACTCATGAAAAAAGTTTCATACACGAAGTAAAACATTACAATCAAGAAAATAAAGAAATCATGAAAAATAGCACAATTGACATAAAATAATGTAAATCAAAGTCATAAAAGAAAATAAAAAATTATAAAATCATGCAAAAACACGTAAAAATATACCTATTATGCACTTGAAAAAATGGGTTATTAAATGTGGCTAGACAATTGGACACTTAGGCCTTTCCATGAAAGTCGTATCGCGCGGGAAAGAAAAGAGACCCATCTTTTCTCAACTCACCTAAAAATCTACCTGTCTACCTGTGTTCGTGTGAAGACCTGCGTGCCCATGCACAAAGTATAACGGAAATTCCATTTCAACCCTTTTTAATAGTTACTCAAAACTCTGGCTTTCATTACTAAACACATATTTGAGAAGTGCAACACCCAGCAAATTTCCCTTTTCTTTGGCGTGGGTAAATGTGTATCTTTTGCATGCGCCAATGACGGTTCTGTGTGGACAATCAGTCATGTGCATGTCTCGATCGTCGATCGAGAGAGATGTTTTCGCAAGCAGGGCTATATTTGTTGTATGAATATGAAATGCGCACATATTTTTTGTATACCCTATTCTAAGGGTATATTAATTTTGACGCATAGTTTGTAACATACCTTAATATTGCCCGTAGACCCCCAAAAGTTACTATATTTATGATCAGCATCGATAGTAATGTCAATCTAGCCATGTCCGTCCGTCCGTCCGTCTGTCGGCAAAAATTAGGCCTTTAAACTGGACCTAGAGAGCTGAAATTTTAACCATTTACTCTCTAGGGTCCCGAAATAATCAAGTTTACGAATTTTTGAAATCCGCCCACAAACTAAAAAAACAAAATTTTGGAAAAAATCGAATTTTGAGCTGGAAAGTTGATCTATGATCTATGACTCCTAAAACTGCTCGGGATAAAAAAATCTCAAAATCCGCCCACTGACACGCCCACAAATAAATAAAACAATTTTTTTGAAAATCTATAGTTTGAGCTAGGGAGCTGAAATTTATAATATATACTCTCTATGGGCCCTTTATGCTCATGTGTTAATATTTTCAAAATCCGCCCACTGACACGCCCACAATTAATTTTTTTTTTTTTTGAAATCCAAAGTTTGAGCTAGGGAGCTGAAATTTATAATATATACTCTCAAGGGGCACTTTATTCTCATGTGTTATTTTTTTTAAATCCGCCTACTGACACGCCCACAATTAAATAAAACAATTTTATTGAAACACCCAAGTTTGAGCTAGGGAGCTTTTTTTTTGATAAAATCCTTTAAATGGTATATAACAAAATATGTAGGGCGTTCTTAACAATTCAACCATACTTAGACTTTTGTCACGCCCACTTATGAGATATAGGAATAAGAATAGGGTATCCAACAGTTCGCCCAAGCGGACTGTAGCCCTTCCCTATATTTTTAGCTGTAGTTCTGGTTGGAGAAGTACGAGTAGTTTTGTTGTCGCTAAGAGAAAAAAATCCCTGATGTGAAGAGACCGGCGCAAGAAATTTTCACTTAAGTTGGGGCGGGCTATACCATTTCTCCAACAAATTCTCCTGCAAAAGAAAAGAAGCAAATAAATGTGTATGTTATCTATACCCACAGTACACATATTAAAGGTAATATTTTTAGCGTTTCCATTTTTGCCCCGCTCTGCGCATCTGTCAAAATCGAAGGAAAATGGCGTTCCCAGTGACCCCTCACTTGTTGATTTGTATTTTGTAAAAGAAGTCCGCCTCACCTGTATCCTGAAGTGTTAGTGGTTTTTATTATTAAATTATTAATCAATAAGTAAAAAAATAGTCTATTTGTTTGAACAAATTATTAGTTAAACATGCGGTGCGCTGTTTTTGGTTGTACGACAAACAATAAAGGGAAAAATTCTGAAAAGAAAAAATCTTTTAACTTTCCCAAATGCAACATAGTTTGCAAGCAGTGGGTTTTCTTATGTCGGAGGAGTGATAAGTTTTCAATTAAAAATTCGCGAATTTGTTGCAAACATTTTGAAGAAAGTGATTTTGGTCCAACAAATCGTTCGCACATTCTTGGTCGAAATGAGGGCAGCCTATCAAAAAGTGGTAACAAAAGTTCATGGAAGTTAAATATTGATGTTTTTATAAATGTTCTTCCAGGTAACACTATGGTGGATGACACGCCAGATATAGACATAACTGAAAGTCTTAGCACGGATCTGTTTGGATTGCTAGCTCCTGAAACAACCGCTGATCCTGATCCTGTTGATGAGTTAGAGTCTTTGCAGTATGATGGCTTGGAACATTTAGCAGGCTACATATGCAACAGGATTAAGAACCAAGACTTAATGGTTGAAAGTTCTGTGGTAAACACCCAACAAGACTCGTCATTTACCTGGACAAATCAACTAAGTGAAGGTTTCTTACACAAACTCAATGAAAAAATTATGACCGAAATGCAGAAAATGGAAACAATTTTCAACACTTTCAATGGAGACCACATTGTATTCTGTCCAAACTATATACAAAAGTTGATAAGCGAAACTGCAAGCATTGCCTGTGAAAAAAAAGTTAAACAAATATTTTTTCGCTCGCGTATGTATTTTCGATTAAAGTACCTCAATAAGAAATGCGATGAAAATGCGCGGAAAAGAAAACGAAAATTAAATAAAACTATTTTATAAAAGAAATACTCAGTTGTAGCACTGATTTCATTTATTAATCAATCAAAATCGATTTCACAAACCTATTTCTATCCTCGAATTTTTCAGGTTGCACTAGTTCTCTAGTAATTTCCTCTCCAATACAAGTCGCTTTTCTGCAAGAAAACACAAATTAAAAACTAACAAAACGAATATATACATATCTATGCACAAAAATATACATTATTACTCATATTTCAATTGTTTATTTAATTTTCCCATCTTAGTTTCGTTCGGGCTCCTTGTGTTTTGTAAAGACAATCAAACAAATTAAATTTTTTTACATTCCTGCGGAAAGGGGTCACTTGAACCGCCATTTTTTTATTTCAGCTGCCAAATCAGATTTTGACACATGCGCAGTATATTACCTTATATAAGTGTACTGTGATCTATACCAATGGATGTTACTTACTAGGCGTGTTTCTTTGGGAAATGTATCCGCGGTTGCCCAAAAGATCGATCCCCAGCAAAATAGGCAGCAGCGTTTTTGTTTTCAAATGCTGGCACTAATATCCTGAAGTGTTAGTGGTTTTTATTATTAAATGATTAATCAATAAGTAAAAAAATAGTCTATTTGTTTGAACAAATTATTAGTTAAACATGCGGTGCGCTGTTTTTGGTTGTACGACAAACAATAAAGGGAAAAATTCTGAAAAGAAAAATTCTTTTAACTTTCCCAAATGCAACATAGTTTGCAAGCAGTGGGTTTTCTTATGTCGGAGGAGTGATAAGTTTTCAATAATGTGATGTTGAAAGCTAGCGAGTAGACGTCTTTTTAATCTGGCAATTTGTGACTACTGAAAACGATCTAAATAATGTTCAAAACTAACTGTGCGTGCTATAAAAAGTTGAACTAGAAAAAAACCTTCAAATCTAAATCAAGCTCGTCAGTGCAAAGTTAAAAATAACATACAAAATCAGAAAAAAAGAAAAGACAAATTTCCTTTGTCTGAATAAAAAAGAAATAACTTACTGTGCCATTTCCGTATAGTTCTCCTTTGTGCTCTTTCCACATAAATACATACGTACATTTAAACATATAATATGTCTCCCCCACACAAACGTATTGGAACCCGCTCGAACCAAAAAGACTCGCCGCAAAACTCATCGCGCTCACCATTTCGCAAAATCGCTATAAAGCCCATGGAGGACACCAACAACACTTGGGAAGAAAAGATGGATGAAAAACTTCGGAAACAAAGTGAGTTTATTATCTCTTTACTTGCAACAAAAATGTCCGAGAGTGAAGCGAGTATAAAACAAAAAATTGATGTTGAGATTAATGAAATAAAAAAAAACATTTGCGACATAAACAGAAAAGTTATTCACATCGAATCTTCACTTTCAAACACCAATTCCGATGTGAAATCTATTAAATCCGATATTTCCACTGTCCAAAATTCACTCATTGATGTCAACAAAGAATTATCCAATGTTAAGGCAGAACTTGCTGCAAAAATCACTGACATTTCCCAACTACAAAATGATTTGGACACCACAACCAACGAACTACAGGTGGTTAAAAGCTCACTTCACTCACAAGAAAACCGTCTGGTCGCATGTGATGCATTTCTTTTTGGCATCCCGCATTCGCCCGAGGAAAATCTGAAGACGGTATTTAACACACTTTGCCACACAATTCACATCAAACCTCCAACACTTCAGGGCATTTTTCGCACTCGCCCCAAGAACAATTCAAACAACACCGCGATCTTAATAAAATTCTTCTCAGCGTACGAAAGAAATTACGTGCTAACATCTATCGCTAAGTTCCGAAAAAATAATAACCGACAACTTTGTTTATGTGATGTTGGTTTTTCTTCTGACGTCTCGATCCACCTACGGGAAAGTTTATCATCGCAAAACAAAGTTCTGTTACAACGCGCTTTGGAAATGAAGAAACGTAAACAACTGATATCAGTATTTACTACACGGGGATGTGTGTATGTAAAGCGTCATCAAGCAGACTCAGCTGTGTTAATTGAACACATGGAAAATTTAGAAGACGTTGCCAGACCAGAAAATGACAACTGATATTTAGTGCCATTAAATTTGTTTTTCTTAATTAATTAATTTTTAAACTTCAATTTTCTTAATTTATTATCTTCTCTTTCTTTCTTTTCTTCTTCTCTCATTTATTCCTTTTCTATAAACGTTTCCCCTATAAAAAAAAAAGAAAAAAAAAAAAAGAAAAAAAAGTACCTACAGGAACAAAAAATAAAAATCAGTGCACATAATTTTGAATTTCTAACTCGCTTCATTATTATAATTATTTGTATTTAATCCTGTCACATGGATAGAAACGGGGTTCTACGTGCCATGGTCAGAGTTTTCAGTGATCAAAAAGATGGCCTCAAGGTTTGCCACATAAACGCACAAAGTCTAATGCCTAAGATAGATGAATTTCGTGATCTGTTCGAGGGGTCTGATCTTGACGTAATCTGCGTGACAGAAACGTGGTTCGCAGAGAGTTTGAGAGATAATTTGTGTAGCTTAGGAGGATATAAAATCTTTCGGTCTGATAGGAAAGGTCGTGTTGGTGGTGGTGTTGCCATATACATCAAAAAAAGCATTAAGTGTAAACTTAAATGCCTGTCCAAACCGGACAGTGCTGTCGAATATGTCTGTGTTAAGATTTTAGGTGAGGAGGATAACCTCTTAATATGTAATGTGTACAGGCCTAACCGAAATATTGATATTTCGCCTTTCATAGCGCTGATGGAAGAAATTTCATTAGTGAGTCCCAATATAATCGTGTGTGGCGATTTCAATTGTAATATCTTAATAGATAAATCGTTGCCTGATGCAATGACCGCATTTAATTTGCATGCAGTTAATAACATGTATGCAACACATTTCTCAAGTCATCTTCCTACGTTACTAGACTTATTCTGGGTAAGCAGTTTGAATAAGGTAATTTTTTATGACCAACTTTCAGCTCCTGTCTTTTCCAAGCATGATCTCATTTATATGACCTTTGACTATAATGTGACTTCTGAAGCTCAAACTATCCAATACAGGAATTTCAGAAATATTGATCAAGCTTCATTGGAAGAACATGTCAGACGTATAAACTGGGAGACAATCTACTACTTACCAATAGTCCATGAGCAAGTTGAGTTTCTAAATAAACAAATCTGGACACTTTTTGATTGCCATGTTCCATTACTAACAAGAAATTGCACACCCCTAATAAAACCCTGGTTTTCGCCCCATATTCGCTCTCTCATGCTTGAACGTGACCAATCCTATAACCGCTGGAAACGTTTTCGATTACACGAACATCTAAACATGTACCGTTCACTCCGAAATCAAGTCGTAATGGCAATACGCACCGCTAAGCGTGAATTATACTCCAATCGATTAAATCCGTCGCTGAGTGGACGAAAACTTTGGAAAAATCTTCGTCAAATAGGAGTCACCAAGAGCAAAACCAGTTCTGTGGATGAGATTGATTGCAATGAACTTAACCGAGAATTCGTTTCACTTCCGGCGCCTCCCTTAGTGACTGCTAACCCTTTAGACGATCTTCCAGTTAATAATGCATCAAATCCAACTTTTTCATTTAGATCTGTGGATAGTACCGAGGTAGTTGCAAGTCTTCTTTCGATAAAATCTAATGCCGTTGGACTTGATGAAATGCACCCCACTTTTCTCAAATTGATATTACCAATTTGCTTACCATATATAACCCATATTTTTAACTCTATTTTAACAACAGGTGTATATCCGGCACAGTGGAAAAAAGCCAAAGTACTACCCATCCCAAAAAGTTCTAAAGGTGATGAATTTAGGCCCATTGCGATCTTACCTTTCTTATCTAAAGTCTTTGAAAGAATTTTGCAAAATCAAATGACCGAATATCTCGGTCGTTCAAATTTGTTGACATCTAAGCAATCTGGTTTTCGAAAAGGTCATAGTTGTATCACAGCGCTATTAAGCGTTACCGAAGATCTGCGACAAGCCATGGATAAAAATTATATTAATTTTCTAACGCTTTTAGATTTTTCAAAGGCTTTCGACATGGTTGACCACTCCATTTTATGTAGAAAACTTATCCGACACTTCAACTTTTCATCCTGTGCTGTAAAACTTATGTGCTCCTACCTCACAGATCGAATGCAGGCAGTTGAGTCAAACAACAAATTGTCAGATCTCCTACCAACCCTACGTGGGGTCCCACAAGGTTCAATCCTTGGCCCACTTTTGTTCTCGCTCTATGTAAATGAATTGCCATCTATTCCTAAATATTGTTCAATTCAAATGTATGCCGATGATGTGCAAATTTATTTAAGTTGTCCACTCGGTCTTATTGAGCACGGAGTAAGCTGCATTAACGAAGATCTTGCAGACATTGCATGCTGGTCTGGGCAGAATGGGTTATTACTAAACCCGGAGAAGTCAATGTGTCTCGTTATATCCAAAAAAATTGTCAACCTCTCGTACTTTCCTCCTGTAAGCTTGAATAACACTTCCGTAAAATATGGCGAATCTGCAAAAAACCTCGGAATGGTGTTTAACCGCAGATTAACCTGGAACAATCATATAAATACAGTTGTGGGTAAAACATATGGTATTCTTCGTACTCTGTGGGTCACACAATCCTTCACCCCTTTGAGAGTACGTATGCTGCTGGCGAAAACGCTGGTCGTACCCACAATGGCCTATGGTTGCGAAATATATGCCAATTGCGACTCGGTGAGCAAACAAAGACTTAACGTTGCATTTAATAGTATAATACGCTATATTTTCGGCCTAAGTCGATACGAGAGTGCGTCTTCTTTCTCTAAACAGCTTCTCAACATGTCTTTTGAAAACTTTCTCAAGTTCCGCACATTAACGATGCTCTCACACATTCTGCTTAATCGTCAGCCCCAACAACTTCATGCAAAGGTCAAGAATGCTTACCCATCCGCACCATGCCTCTCTTACATCACAGCGTCAGTTTTTTGTATATTCTGTCCGCTTATGGAATTCTATGCCGCGTCACATAAGAGAAGTGGAAGATGCTGCGAGTTTTAAGAGCAAAATTAGGCTTTTACTTTTCCGAATAATCTTTTCTTTTCTTTTTCGCTTTCTCCATTTATCTTTCTTTTCTTTCTTCTTTTTTGTAACCTTTTCTTTTTTTTTTTCTCTTTTTTTCTTTTTTTACTCTTTCTTTTTTTACTCTTTCTTTCTTTCCTTTTTCTTTTCTACTCTGTATATACCCTTATGCATCTATATATTGATTAGCAATCTTTGGCAAATATTATTTAAAATGAAATTGTTTTTACTCTAGCTTTTTCCTTTTTTCAAATTGTAACTTAGCACTAGATTATAAGACAATATGTCTTAATGTGCATAAGAATTTAATGAATAAATAAAAAAATAAAAATAAATAAATAAAAAATATGTCAACCATGCTGAACCAGTGATGGAATAAATAGTACTGACGCAGATAAAAAAGTACGTAAATATTTTATTAAAACCAAAGAAAAATAATTAAAAACCCATTAATGAGATAAAAAGCAAACCAAGTCTTAGGGTGAAAAAGAACTTTAGAACACAAGTTCACCTAAATATTTTTCGTTTTCCTTAGGCGAGATAGATTGGACTTCAGTATGTACTGCTTTATCCTGCTCTATCATTTGAGTAGTTTAGATTTGCAATATAAATTTCTTAATCTCTGACAAATGTCAGAAAAGTCACATTTGAAAATTGAAAATAAAAATACAAAAAAAAAAATAAATATGTTGCCTTATTTAAAAGTAAAAATAAAATTCAACTTTTAAAACGTTGAGAAAATAGTATAGTCCGTACCAAAACAGTTGGCCAACGGTCGATTGCGCAGAGAGAGGATTTAAGAGAACAAAAATGACGCGAAAGAGATTTAATCACTAAGCGTTTTTGCCTGTAATTTACAATGCGTAACCCAACTTTACAGTGCTTAGAACTAAAATGCTGTTGAATATCTAAATAAACTTAATTTTTTATTATGAGGTCGACTTTTATACATTTCTACCTAGAAGTCCGATTGTATTTGAAAGGGTTCCCAACCCTTTTTATGGTGTGCTTGGTTAGCATTAATTTTATGATGTTTGATTTTACCTGTTTGACTTAAGTGTAAAAGTTTTACGACATGATTAGTGTTTGCATTTGGTTACCTGTAGGGGCAAGGAATAAATTTGTTGCTTGGTTTTTAGAGTTTTTTATTTTAAGATAACGCATATATAACGCATGACTTTTTGAATTTCTGACCTCTTTTCTGAAACAGCAACACTGCTCCTGTCAACAGGCATCTGTCAGTTGACTCCTGTCAAAATTTAAACTTGCTGCGTCAGTTTGTTTGTGTTTGACAGCTATTTTTATCAGACTACTCACTAATTTGAGGAGAAAATGGAAAAAAGTGAATTTCGTGTGCTTATTAAGCATTATTTCTTGCGAAAAAAAACCATTACCGAGACCAAGGATAAGCTTGAAAATTACTATGGGGACTCTGCACCATCGATTTTAATGGTAAAAAAGTGGTTTACTGAATTTCGTTATGGCCGTACAAGCACTGAAGATGCCGAACGTCCTGGGCGCCCAGTTGAGGTCTCTACACCCGAAACAATCGAAAAAATTCACGATATGGTGTTGGCCGACCGAAGATTGAAAGTGCGAGAGATTGTGGAAGCCGTAGGGATCTCGCATGGCTCAGTGGTTTCAATTTTGAATGATCACTTGGGCATGAGAAAGCTTTCCGCAAGATGGGTGCCGCGTTTGCTCACAGTCGACCACAAACGCAATCGTGTAACAAGTTCACAGGAAGGTTTGGCGTTGTTTAATCGCAATATGGAGGAGTTTTTGCGCCGTTTTGTAACCGTGGACGAAACATGGATCCATCACAACACACCAGAGACCAAACAACAGTCAAAACAGTGGGTTTCTAAGGGTGAATCGGCGCCAAAGAAGGCCAAGGTGGGTTTGTCAGCCAATTAAGTTATGGCGACTGTTTTTTGGGATGCACGCGGGATAATCCACATTGACTACCTTCAAAAGGGAAGAACAATCAATGGGGAATATTATGCCAACTTATTGGACCGATTCAATGACGATTTGAAAAAAAACCGACCTCATTTGGCCAAGAAAAAAGTTCTTTTCCACCAAGACAATGCAAGGGTGCACACATGTGCAGTTGCCATGGCAAAAAACCATGAATTGGGCTATGAATTGCTCCCTCATCCACCCTATTCTCCAGATTTGGCTCCGAGCGACTACTTCTTGTTCCCAAACCTGAAGAAATGGCTTGGTGGAAAAAGATTTGACTCCAATGATGAAGTCATCTCGCAAACAATGGCCTATTTTGAGGACCTCGACAAATCATTTTGTTTGGAAGGGATAAAAAAATTGGAGAAGCGTTGGACAAAGTGTATAGAGATCAAGGGAGACTACGTTAAAAATAAAAAAAAATTTTTAACAAAAAATCTGTGTTTTATTCCAAAAGTCACGGACTTATTGACCCGCCCTCGTATTATGGATTTCCTATTTGGAATTCACTTTCACGAAAACAAAAGCATTGCTAGGACATAAGTTTATTAAAATAAAATAAATTGTCATGGATCTTTCAAGAAAAGGAAAACCAATAGGAAGTCTAGGACGTAAGATCGTTGTTAGGATATATTACAAAAAAATTGAAGAAGCTAGGAATTTATGTATAGAAAATCCCATCACATACGCAAATTCACAGACAGAGGAGTTTACGGGAATTTCGGCCCGAACAATAAGAAGGATAATTAAAGAATATGAGAAGAAAGGCGCTATTGAATCTCCAACTAAAAGAGTACCACATACAAAATGGAAAACTGGATTGGACGAATTTGGTATCACAGCTGTTCGGCGAATTATATACAACTTCCACATTGAAGAAAAAATGATGATAACATTAAAAATGTTAAGACAACGGGTGCAGGAAGATTTGGAGCTGAACCTAAGCAATATGTCGCTACATAGGATTTTAAAAAGAAATGGATTTTCTTATAGGAAAACGGAGAACAACCGTAAATTTCTTTGCGAAAGAAATGAAATCAAACTTTTACGAGTGACATATCTGAGGAAGGTGCGGGAGTACAGGTCAGAAGGATATGAGATTATTTATTTGGACGAGAGCTATATTCACAGCTCTCACACAAGGCCAAGGGCATGGACTGACGGCACCAGTCAAGGTTTAAAGGCGCCAATTTCAAAAGGCCAAATGCTGATAATGGCGCATGCAGGTGGAGCGAAGGGCTTCGTGAATAATGCCTTGCTTTTATTTAAATCTGGGTCGAAAACAGGAGATTATCACGATGAGATGAATTTTGAAAATTTCTCCAAATGGATGAAGGATCAAGTTTTAAATAACCTAGAGGAACCATCGGTTATTGTAATGGACAACGCATCATATCACAACAAATGGGAACACAAGCAAATCACTTCTGCTTCCGTTAAATCGGAGATGTTAGAATGGCTTTCCGTCAACAATATACCGCATTCTTCAAAAATGCTCAAAGTCGAACTTTATGACCTTATAAAGCGACATCGGACTAATCACCACCCCAAGCATAAGATTGACGATATGATTCACGGCGCGGGACACGAAGTACTACGATTGCCACCCTATCATCCAGATCTCAACCCTATTGAAAAGATCTGGGCAACAGTCAAGGGAAGCGTCGGAAGCCGAAATACAACGTTTAGATTATCGGATGTTCAGAAACTAGCTGAAGAAGAATTTTCAAAAATAACAGTTGAAGATTGGCGCAAAGTTTGTGAAAAAATTATAAGGACAGAGGAGGAATACTTTTCACACGAGCAGATGTGGGACACAACGTCGGATGCAATAATTATCAATCCAGGAGATGATTCTTCAGCCGATTATGAAACTGACAGTTCTTCGAATTTAATTTAATATACATTAATATTAACTATTTCATATATAGGTAGCAAAATCAATAAATATTTTTATCTTAGTACTAAAACGTGTGTGTTTTTACTTCTTAATTCAAACCAAACCGAACCACCCATTTGGTATACTGGTGTTTTGTTTTGCTGCTCGCTGTAAATCTGTTTTATATTTGCAATTCATCGTCAATTTTATCTCGCTATAATTTACACTTTTAATCAAGGTTACAAATTTAAAAGTGGTGGGTAGTTCAATAAGTTTTAAAAACTGCATTTCTTAAAAAAAATTATTGAAGAATCAAGAACGTTCACCATTTTGTCTTTAACGAACCGTTTAATACCCCATCCTCTTTTTTGACAGAAAATCGTGCTTATTGTTATTGGGCATAAAATCGTTTACGTTTCCAAAAAATTCCCAAATTGTAAATTTTTTATTAAATTTACCTACCTCGCCCAAATTCAATGATATAAACAAAAAAAATTTGGTGTGACACTGCAATTTACTTTACTTTGCGTGCCAATATCAGTACCTACATGATCAATATGCACGACACAATTAATAATGATCAACGAAAGCATAATGAGCAAATAGGGTTTAAATCTAAAACCGTACACCTTCATACAGACACAGTCACACAATCAATTCATGTGCAATGTTTTGCTTAATCTATCCGACCGTGATCACATCATACTCCTACAAAGAACCGACAAGACAAAAAACGAAACAATATATTTGCCTCCAAGTAAAGTTGACCTATAATGGTCTATATTTTTCCTCCGCTCCTAATTTCAGTATAAAAGAAGGAAAATTAAGAAACCACCCTCAGTGAGATCGCGACAGCGATCTTGAACACATGGCAGGGTATACGTCGTTTTTTATTATGGCTCCGCCCATTTTCGTCTCTTTATGCTTGTTTTTGCAATTTAAGAGATTGTAAAACACATTTTAAGAGACCTGCGCAGTAGAATGGCCAACTGTTTTGGTACGCACTATACTGAATATTGAGAAGTGGTACTCTCGTACCTGGAAACTTAGTATAGCCCGTCCCAACTTAAGTGAAAATTTCTTGCGCAGGTCTCTTCACATCAGCGAATTTATTCTCTTAGCGACAACAAAACTTATCCAACCAGAACTACAGCTAAAAAAAATATGTGCGCATTTAATACCACAAATATACCCCTGCTTGCGAAAACATCTCTCTCGATCGACGATCGAGGCATCAGGCATGACTGATTGTCCACATAGAAACGTTATTGGCGCATGCAAAAGATACACATTTACCCACGCCAAAGAAAAGGGAAATTTACTGGGTGTTGCACTTCTCAAATAATGTGTTTATTAATGAAAGCCAGAGTTTTGAGTAATTATTAAAAAGGGTTGAAATGGAATTTCCGTTATACTTAGTGCATGGGCATGCAGGTCTTCACACGAACGCAGGTAGACAGGTAGATTTCTTGATTGTAATGTTTTACTTCGTGCATGAAACTTTTTTCATATTTACTACAATAATTAATTGGTGAAACTCGATGACAGTTAAAACACGTATTAATAATAAAACAAATACGTTTTCCAATATCGCTGCAATAAAGATAATGTAGAGCAAAGCATTGACAATTTCATGCGATCAAAAATACTTTAAAAGAGAAAATATCCCTTAAATAAATTGCTACTGCGCATGTTGAGATCTTTCTTTTGCTTTGAGACGGGTACAACTGTTCACCTTTTTCCAACTGTGATGCTGACATAAGCTGTCAAAAAAAACATGTTTAAACAATGTTTATGCATGTATCCACCGCAGCCACTGCAGTGGATGTTATCCCCAGTGGTGTTGGCTATACAATGTGGTTGTTGTTTAACGTGTAAATTCGGACCTTAATGTCTTAATTTATTTGCATGATTTGTGTTTGTGTTAGTATTTTATAGGTACATAATTGTTGTATTTTTAATTGTTTTGTCCTTACTAACACCTGCACTAAATGATGAGCCTGTGGGAGCACTTTTAGTGCCGGCAAATTTCTGCTCGTGATAGCTGCTTGCTTTAAGCACTCCACGACACAGAACTGATAGTGTATTTGAAACATTTCCCAAAGAAACACACCTACTTTCAGCATGAATTTGTGCCGGTAGCAAGAAAATCATAAAAATTCGTCACACGGTTGGTAGTTTCATCTTCATCGGTTGGCAATTTTGTTATTTCGATAAATCTAAAAAAAAAGCTTAATTAAGCAATTAATTATTTGGAATAATAAATTCAATTTTAGTTTAGCTTTCAAAGAAAATGATATCCGCTAAAGATAGTATCAGTGACAGATGAACAAATCCGCCATTACAAATAACTACACTCGACTCTCGCTCTTCTTTCTATTGGCAAGGTAGTTATAGCCCGTCACAACTTAAGTGAACATTTCTTGCGCAGGTCTCGTCACATCAGGGATTTTATTCTCTTAGCGACAACAAAACTACTTCTCCAACCAGAACTACAGCTAAACAAATATGTGCGCATTTCATACAACAAACATACCCCTGCTTGCGAAAACATCTCTCTCGATCGACGATTGAGACATGCACATGACTGATTGTCCACACAACCGTCATTGGCGCATGCAAATTTGCTGGGTGTTGCACTTCTCAAATATGTGGATAGTAATGAAAGCCAGAGTTCTGAGTAACTATTAAAAAGGGTTGAAATGGAATTTTCGTTATAGATAGATAGATAGATAGATTCTTTATTTTTTCATCATAAAGTTTACAAATTGGTATACTTAAGAATAAGGACATGGCAATACTGCCGTCTGCCTGAGATGACATTTCATAATATGATTTAAAAATAAAAGAAATAATAAAAAGCAAAAATTTTAAAATATAAAGAAAAGGAAAAAAAAAAAATGTTTAACAAAAGATATGAAGAAATATTATTATATAAAACAATGCTATCAATTTTAACGTGATTTGAAACACAAAATATTATACAATTTGGTTAATTTGATTAGCTGTTTATACAAAATTTTATCAATTTTAACGTGATTTGAAACACAAAATAATACACAATTTGGTTAGAAATAGCTGTTTATACAATATTATCAATTTTAACGTGATTTGAAACACAAAAGAGATATTATCAAATTTAGTATGATCAGCAACAAAACAATAAATAGTTAGGTATAAAATTTGGTCAAAACTGCAATAAGTGGGTAATCGACTAAGTTTAATATGTGAAACTGTTACGGTAAGAAAGAGCATGTTGGCAATATTTAAAGAGGCTGAGCCAGCCCATTGCTCCATTTAAAATTTCAAAAAGTTTGTCCAAAGATATAAAATTTTCCCGAAAATGCAACCGGCGAATTTCTTGTAGAATAGGACAAGCAGCAACGAAATGGTATATATCTTCATTCACTCTTCCATTACATAGATCACATAGCTGGGGCAAGTCTGATCGATGAGGTATAAAGTTCAAATTTAAAATTTCAACTCTTGCTCTAAAAATAATACCTATAACCGAGGCTGAAAATTCATTACTAAAGTAAGAGACTTCCGAGGGCAGTTCATGGTTTAAATGACTATAAATAGCTCTTGAAGTAGACGAAGATGCTCTGGAAAGGTTATCCAGAAACATTTTGTGATCCACCTTAGCAATCACATCAGAAAACTGAGCCTGCCAATCGGTCACATTAGTTTCTGTTAAGTTTAAACTTGTTTCGTAAGATAAAGCTAGTTCGTTCCAGTTTTTAAACGGGGAAGCATTCACTCGAAGTTATTTTCTTAAGATGATTTTGTGAAGACAAGTTTCACTTCTTTTCATCACTCTAGTAATGAAGTTCGCATTTGCCTTCAAATTTTGTATATATATAGGGACTATTCCCGACTCTACATATATGGCGTAGTTGGGTGTTGAGTTAGGCAAATGAAATATCCTCTTAAAAAAGTTCCTTTGTACAGTTTCAAAAGCTTCGAAGTGTGTGTATCCGATGGGTTGGACGCCATATGCCATGCATGCATTTACTGTCGCGTTGAAAACTTTGTACTTGGACGTTATATCAACATTTTGGTTCGAAAAAAACTTTGGCCACATTATATTAAGAGCCAATTTAGCTTCGTTGCTTTTTTCTTTGGAGTGCTTTAGATAGCTTAAATTGTAGGTCAAGAGGACACCCAAATATTTAAACTCTTGTAAAACCTCAATGTGTGTATTGTTTAGAGACCATTTTTCTTCCGCTCGCCTTCTTGATTGTCTCTTTTCAAATATAACAATCTTAGTTTTTTGGGTATTAATTTGCAAGCCCCAAGACTCGAAAAATGAACTTAGACGGTTTATTTGCAATTGAAGCGTGAAAGGATTATCAGCAAGCATAACTAGATCGTCCGCGTACAACAGGACTTTGATTATAATGTTAGCAAAATTAACTCCACCCGGAACAAGCTCGCAGACATCATCTATGAACAGGGCAAATAATAATGGGCTGAGGATACAACCCTGAGGAACACCTGTAATTGTATCAAATCGATTTGAAAATGTGAAACCGTCCCATACCCTTGCATTTGTTGACGAAATAAGACTTGCATACACTTCGAGAAACTTTCTTGACAAACCAATGCAAGAAAGTTTGTATATTAAAGCTTGTCTATTGACTTTATCGAATACAGCTTTAAAATCAACAAAGCAAGTGTATAGTTTCTTTTTTCTATCTATAAATTGTTGAGCAATGCTTGAAATGGCCAAGATATGATCCATGGTTGAAAAACCTGGGCGGAAACCGGCTTGAAAGATGCTCAAAAGACTGTTATCCTCAATCCATTTTGAGAGCCTTTCATATAGGATTGCAGTGAAAGTTTTTCTTATTGAATTTACAATTGAAATACCTCTATAATTTTCCGCAGCGTTAGCATCACCTTTTTTAAAAATGGCAAAAATTACAGATTCGTTGAAACTGTTAGGGACACATCCATCATTGTACACTTTGTTATAGAAAGACACGAGGTAGTTTTTAAAATCAATAGTGCTGTTTTTATAAAACTCGACTGGTATGCCGTCTAGGCCAGGAGCCTTGCTGTTTTTCAATCTTTGGAGCGTTACTTCCAATTCGGGCAATGAGAATTCTAAATCCAGCTCGTTGACTCTAGTATCAGGAAGCGCGTAATCAAAGGTATGAAGGTCTTCATCAGCTGAGAGTAGAGTTTTAAAATGAGCAGCTAACGTCTCAGCTTCTAAAGAGAACTTCATACCCTGATTGCGCCCACCAAGATTGCACACTGTCTCCCAAAATATCTTTGAGTTTGTGCAGTTTTCCAATTTCTTAGCCACGTTTTTTAAATAAGTGATTTTCTTAACTGAACACATTTTCTTAAAATCATTATTAACGCGAAGATAGATATTTTTGAAAAATTGAGAATTGGTCGTTCTAAACAGTTTTAAGTAAACGAACGAAAGTTTACGGAGATTTCTGCAATCCTTATCAAACCATACATTTTTAGCTACAAAAGTGTGTGTACTCTTCAACGCAAAAGGGGCTGCGGTCTTTATAACCCGCTCTATACTTTCACATACCACTTCAGACGAGACTGCGGATTGTTGGGGCAGAGATAGTAAGTGCCGAGAAAGGAGGCTTCTATAGAGGGTTGCATTGTTCTCCGACCACTTCAGCTTATTAAAACTAGAAGGTGTAGCTTGCTGGTTTAACTCCTTTAGCTGAATTTTAATTACAATTGGAAAATGAGCCGAGTAGTTGACTAGTGCAACTTCAAAGTCATCGATAATGTTCAGCCAGTCCCCTGAAATCGCAGCAAAGTCAATCACGGATTGTCCCTGCCCGCTAACAAAAGTGAATTCGCCACATGCATCACTAATAGAAGACCCATTCAAAACAAATAAACCGAAAACTTCAAAAAATTCTGTTAAACTCCCCCCGTTGCGGTTATAAATTTTATCCTTAGAACATCTACTCTCGGCCAGTGGAACTCGTGCTCGTATAATATTGGCGGAAGAATTTTGATATTCACCAATCCTAGCATTTAAATCACCGACGATTAACACATGGTCAAGAGAAGTGTTATTCATAAATTCCACTAGTTCATCGAAGTCGCTAAGCCAATGATTGCAATTTAAATAAATAGGAATAATATAATAGTTTAGGTTGTTGCTAACCATATGAAAAATAATTTTAGATTCAATAATTTTAAAATTAATAAGATTACCCCATAAAGATTTTTTAATCCCATATAGAATACCTCCACTGGCTCTTCCATGCAAATTAGATCTTATCGCGGGTGTAAACATTACTTTAAAGTCTTTGAAATATTTTAGAAATTCATTTTGATTCTTTTCTTCAATAAAAGTTTCTATAAGAATTATAACATCAAATTGGTGTAAATATTTAAAAAAATCGGAATGTAAAAGCTTACTTTTGAGACCAGTTATATTATACGAGCATATATTTAATTTTTTAAAAATAGTTGTGTTATGGCAGACGACAGAATTTACCTATTGTGTTTTATCCCTAACATGGTGTGAACTCTGATTTCCAAATGGCGCTCGCTGCGGTTGGAGGCCAAAAGCGGAAGAAGAGCTTGGAACCACGGCCAACCTCGCTCCCTCGCTGCAGTTAAAGTACTCGTAACCACTGTCACCAAATAGTTCACTAATGAGTGACATGTCCGCTGCTGATTTGACAACTAAACCTCGTGAAATTTGATAAACAAAAAGTTGATTGTTGATTTGCAATTTGTTTTCTCCTTTAACGAAAATTCTGGCGTTTGGATTTATCTGCCGCAGTTTGTTTTTTATTTCTATTGGTGTTTTTCTTTTTCTTCTTGATAAAAGTGATTGCTCGCGAAATATACTTTTTCCGGAGCCTTTGAGCGTGTGCGCGGAATTTTCGTTATACTTTGTGCATTGGCACGCAGGTCTTCACACGAACACAGGTAGACAAAAAAGATAAAGTAGAGAAAAGCATTAACAATTTCATGCGATCAAAAATACATTAAAAGAGAAAATATCCCTTAAATAAATTGCTACTGCGCATGTTGGGATCTTTCTTTTACTTTGGGATGGACTATACAGTGAATTTACAATAGGGCTTTTCACCAACCTATCTCTTTCTGAAGTACCGCATCCCTTTCTTAAACGTTAAACGTCAAAAGCAAATTGAATGAAAACAATGTCAGTGTCAAAAGAGCAAAAAAAAAACAAACAGCTGAATGAAATGAATAATCATTGTGATTGTTAATAAAGTGTATATTTAAGTGAAAACAGAATCAATTGAAGATTAAAAAGTACCAGCTTATAGAGAAAAAACGCGAGAAAGTAAATTAAAGTAAAAAGTTGCTTCGGAACAGAAATATTTTTTTGCCACAAGGCTATTGTCACGATTTCACTTTTATTTTTTGTACAGAATCTTAATGTATTGTTATCTTTTGAGTATTCCAAAATAGTGTTTGGATACTCCTTTTTAGTTCTGGAAATTTGTTTTTGTTATAATTCACTTTAATATAAAATTATTACGAGATCTTTGCAACAAAAACATTTTTGGCTATTGTCACGATTTCACTTTTATTTTTTGAACACAATCACATTATAATGTTAACTTTTTAATTATCCAAAACGTGGTTTGGATACTACTTCTTAGTTCCGTAAATTTTTTTTGTTAAAATTGGCTTTGTTATAAACTTTTAGTAACTATTCGCGAAGAACTTATTTCCCGCCATGCAAATTCGCCATTGTTTTCATTCATTTCATTCAGCTGTTTGTTTGTTTTTTTTTCTCTTTTGACACTGACATTGCCGTTTTTTTCTCTCTCTTTTGACACTGACATTGTCGTGACAAGCCCTATTGTGTACGTGGAACTCCTCATATATCGCGGATCCAAAATGACGGGAAAAGTTGGGTCAGTGTTTTTGCTTGAAGGGATGTGAGTCCGCGGCTATTACAATTTCCATACTAATTGGATCCGAAAAACGCCGTTTTTCGAACCCGTATGCGGAGCCGTATGCGGAGTAGTCCATATGCCATTGACTCCGTTTGCGGACGCAAAACGGAGTCTCTTGCTTGAAGGGTCAGTGTTTTTGCTTGAAGGGAACAAACACATAAATGTCAAAATCTTAATTAATTAGGATTCAGTCAAACCATTTTCCAAGAATCTCAAAATTTGTAGCAAATATTTCCACTATGATGGATTCTGTGAGAATATCTTTGTTAGTTCGTAGCAAAATTGCGAATCCGACGGTTTCTTTGATAAGGGGGGTAATTAGCGTGCGCTAAACGGATTGCTCATTTTTCTGTAATTGGATACCGTTACTCTTATAATGTAACCGCAGCGCAGGCATTTTGTTTGTTGGTTGTTGCTGCAAGTAGCAGCAAATGATTCATTGCATGTTTTTAAGTGCTAGGGTGTTTTCATAAACGTCGAAAATCTGCGCTAGTACAATCGTCTTTCTTCTTTGTTACATTATTGAACACACTTATTCTGCAGAACGTGAGCAGGCCTGCTTAAGTACAATTTTAAGAAGTCACTGGAATGTTCATAAACGTCAGATTTTTTGATATCCAAGACATCAAAGGAGAAGAATGTATCAACTTTTTTCATTTCATATAGCATCGTCCTCCACAAAGAAATCTTTTTCTTTTTTCCTGAGTTGAATTCTTTTTCCATCAGAACTCTTTTTTGAATTAATAGCTTAATTTTCGCCATATTCTACGCCGTAGCTTCTACTTCCCTTAAAAAAAGTTAAATTTGGTTGTGAATAAAAAATTGCCAATAAAACTTACATTTTTCGCACTTTAAGTTTTTGTTTTTACCTTCCACGCTTTCTGCAGTCAAAAAATATGGATGCACATTCTCCAGACGCTGATGACATTTATGACGTTTATGAACATATCTTCTGCAATTCATCTAAGTCAGTTCGATCAAAAATCTGACTTTATGAACACGTCTAACGCAGGTCTTAGTTAGGCAGCCGTTTATGAAAACACCCCTACTTACTGCATGAAAGTATAGAACAGCGGAAATTTTATATTTTTAATTTTTGGGGTTTATTTATGGTCCTTAACAACTTCCCGTACATTTTTCTTTTATTTGGATTTTAAAAATACTTACACTTTATTTCGGGGCACTAAAGAGTATATGTACGTTCAAAATTCCAGCTTCCTAGATTGAATTTTAAGACCTAAAAATTGATGACGGATGGAAATTTACATTTAGTATTTCTTAGAAGTCTACGAGCAAAATTCAGGAATGTTAGAAACTATGAGTCAAAATTAAAATACCCTTCGAATGGGGTATAAAAGACTTACCCTGGTATCCGCGTGGTCAATGGGTGGCGACGGTGTAGAGGTTAGTGTGTTGGCTTGTTACCCGTGCGGTGCAGGTTCAATCCCCATGGGAAACAGCAACATACGCCACCCATTCACATGCCTACACCAAAAGGAGGATTTCTGCCTGGTAGCACAATGGACCGTTACCGAGTCTGAGTACTCTAGGATTTGGAATTCCTTTTATTTAAAAAAAAAAATCCGCGTCGTCAGGGCTGCCGAAGATGACTCCAGATATTGGCGCTAGATGTAATCACAAAAAAAAAGATATTAAGGGTCATACAACGTGGAAAAATTTGAAAACGTTCGACATAGTTAATAGTTCATTAACGCATTGACAGTTCATTGACAGTTCGTCAAAATTCGTAGGAAAATATTTTCCAACAAGTTGATAAACTTTCGAGACGAATTAAGTCTGCAGATCAAGGTAATAAATATGGAATACTTTTTCAACCAATCAGCGGTGGAGCTGCAGATAGAGTATGGCATACGGAATAAAAAACAAAGACACGTTTCCAGGAGCTGATTCAGCTGATCATTAACGCAAGCAGTTTTTAGGGGTATTCATGAAACATTCGTCGTAAAATTACACTTTAACAAAGATGGTACATTTTCGACGTTGCATGAATACCCTTATTACTTTTTTTCTAACCAGCACGCAATCCCAAACAAATTTAGATTTTCGAAAAATTCTGCCGTTATCTTTAACACTTCAACTATCGTACGATAACTTTCTCACTTTTGTAAGAATTGGTTGTGAATCCCATTTTCTTTACTCGTAAAGTTAGCAAAAATTTAATCCAATGTAGATTAAGTTCATGTTGTGAATAGTTAAGTTAAAAAGAAGACATCTTGAAATTTAATTGAACTACACCCTTTATTCGATTTTGCAGCAGCGCGTAATACGGTAATAAGAAGCACTAGGTTTACAAAGCTCAGCAACCTGGCGTTCTCCAGGTGGTCGAATCGCCAACGAAATCGACCATGTGTTAATCGAGGCGAGGCATCGTAGGTTACTAGACACGCCAGAGAAAAAGCCGGTGGTATGATGATGTATGCGTTTACTGAAAGAAGGTGACAGAAGATTCACATTTAGGTTAGGTTAGGTTAACGGGCTGATGGAACAGAGCAAATCTGCTACATCACACTTAGGTCCATGTGGTCCCATTGTGATACCCTTTGTTGGGAGTGTTGGCCTCGCTGTTCTGGCCTTGGTCCTTCCTCCTTGGTTTCCCTCTTACTCCAGTCTGTCCAGCCATTTGGATGTCCGTATAAACCTGTAAAGATTTGTTAGTGAGACATCAGAAAGTTCTTGAATGTCTTGGAAGAAGTATCTTCCAAGTGTTCTGTTCCTCAGGTGACACAGTCTTGGACAGTGACAGAGAAAGTGAGGTGTGTCCTCATGAGTTTCCTCATCACCGCAGCCCCTACAGATGTCGTCATCCTTGAGATTTAGTTTCATTGTGTGATTCCTTAGCAGGTTGTGGCCAGTAAGAGTACCGATCAACTTTGACAGCGATGCCCTGTCGTAACGTAAAAGTTTGTTGGTTCGGCCCTTATCATACTTTGGCCACAGCTTGCGTGATATGTCACAAGTGGTTAGTGACAACCACCTGTTGTTGGCTTTCATTCGTGTTTTGTATTCCACTCTTTCTCTGAGGTTACAGAGTGGTGGTTTAACCGACTGAAGCGCCTGTTCATGGTCCATCACAGACCCCTTTCTTGCCAGTTCGTCAGCTCGCTCGTTGCCGGATATGTCCTTGTGTCCAGGGACCCAGCAGAGACTCGTTTTGTGCTTTGTGCCAAGAGTTTTGAGCTCCTCGCGGCAGCGGCGAACAAGTAAGGACTTTATTTCTGTGGCTGACACCGCTTTAATGGCCGCCTGACTATCAATAAAAATGGTAATATCACTGTGTGGTATCGCCATCATTGATATCGTGCTTGCGACTTCAGTGATTGCTAAGACTTCTGCTTGGAATACACTACAGTGATCAGGTAATCTAATCGATCTGTTAATGTGTAGTTCCTCTGAGAATAGCCCAGCACCCGTTCCACAGTCCATCTTTGATCCGTCTGTAAAGATGGAAATCGATTTCCTTTTCATGGGTTCGTTTGCGTACCATTCCTCCTTGCTCGGAAATGAACAAGAGAATGGTTTTTCGAAATCTAAATAAGGAGACATGTAGATTCACATTTAAAAACGCTGCAACGCAAAACAAGGACAGCGAGGGAAGAGTATCGAGCCAAGAGAAGGGGGTTGAAGAAGATCCTTCCTAGAATGAAGATGGCGCACACAGTCTCGCAGCTCAAGAAAATCGAAGAGTCTAGCGATCGAAACAACGTTCGGAGATTTTACAAAAAAGGGAAGCAACTGGCTGCTGGCCTAAAGACCGCAAAACAGGCTCTTCGAATCGAAACAGCGACGGAAACCTAGTCACCGAAGCGCAGGGAATATTAGGTGTACTTGAGTAGCATTTCCAACAGCTGCTAAATGGTCATCATGTAGAGAAGGTAATAGGGCTAAAAGGAAATCCACGTCCTGGAATTAAGAACAGATTTCACTAACCAGTATAGAAGAGGTTGGATATTAGAATGCTAAAGCACTGGCTCTGATGTTTTACGAGCGGTGCTATTCAAATACGGAGGTGACGTTTTGGCAGGGCGCATGCACCAAATCATAAACCAAGTATGGGTGGCAGAAAGCTTGCCGAATGACTGACCTATCAGCTTCATATGCCCCATCTAGAAGAAAGGCGATTCTACGCCTTGCAAGAACTATCGAGGTATATTCCTGCTAAATGTCGTATGCAAGATCCTATCCAACGTGTGAACGTTTGAAGCCGTTCTGCAACACACTAATCGACACGTACTAGTGTGGCTTCCGGGCTGACAGATCGACAATAGACCACATCGGACGGATAACGGACTATATCAAAATCATCAACATTTTTTTTGTTTTGTCCCAGAGCACTCAGATTCGGTAACGGTCCATTGTACTAAATCCTCTTTTGAGTGTAGCTGTCGGAGGAAACAAGGTGTCATTCGTTTCTCTTCGTTAATAGGTGGCGTATTGTGAATGGAGGCAATGCATATTGACGACAAAGGCAACAGGGGTTTCACTCGTGTATGAAAATAAATATGCAAAATCAGCATAGTACGCGAGTGAACCCAGAATATTTTCGGCAGGTAATTAATATTGCGAATTAGCCAAAATATGGGATATTGGTGTACCGGTCGATCGAAGTAGGTATAATGATTGTATTCATGATTTGTATAAAAGGAGAAGCATTTTAAATAAACATCACTTCTACTCCGAAGTCCTACCAACAACCAGCAACTTGTTTTTATTTTGGCTTGCGAGTCGCAAAACTGATTTGTCGCGTTTAGGTAGTTGGGACCGCGCCTTTGAGTGCATACTCTGCCATAAGGTTTTAGCTGAAGGCGCAATAGCCAGAGCTAGTGGGCACCAACTCGAGGTACGTTGGCTATAGGACCAGCCGACGTTACAATACATACCTATATTCTTCTCCACTAATTCTGACTGTTTTTATTAGTTATTTTTTATTTCTTTTGCATTTTTTTAAACATTGAACTTAATCAACGAACTGTATATGTTGTTAAATAATAAATAAAAAAATGTTCAGTGTTCACTATCCGTTTAAAATTGCTCAATATCCCTTTCTTGCAAGCCAATTGAAATGTGATAAATTTTGACAGTTGAAGTGAATAATTTATCGCATTCGAAAGTAGCAGAACGCCGATTTATCACATATTTCCAGGGGCTTCATTTCACAATAGGTCCGTTCGCGAACTAATATGCAAACGTAAATTTATATAAACTTTCGTGCAAAACTACACAAACGCGTCCGCGTACTGAGAAAATGGTAAAAAGATGAACGAAAGAAAAATGTACTTTCGTTCATTTTTCTTCACACAGAATTTCAGCTGGTAAGTAAATGAAAACTGTCAAATGATGAAATCCTATGAGTTTGCCAGCAAAAAAAAACAGCTGTTGCTTCTTTTCAGCCAAACTAAGATGTTTTTTCAACTTTTTACACAAAAGCGTTCGCGTACTTTTCTTAGAAATGAGAGAATTCTCTCTCGATTTTGGAGATTTGACACTTTTCATTTTTCTACACATAAAGTGCGCGAACGGACCTAATGTTCCATGTGGTATAATTTTCGCATCGCATAGTTACAGCACACGGAAATGTTATATAATGCAATTTTGTTTCAATTTACATCGTTCATGTAATAAATATAACGATGCGATAGTTACAGAACACGGGCACAGTAATCAAAGGTGTTTTGAAATTACGCGACGGAACATCACCGGTATTTATAAAGGCAAGGCAAACTCCTTATGCAATTCGTCCATTGATAGAAGATGAGATTGAGCGCTTGGAGAGAGATGGAATTTTGGAAAAGATCGAGCATAGCGACTGGGGAACACCGATCGTGCCCGTTATTAAACCGGATAAATCTATTCGCTTATATGAAGACTACAAGGTAACTCTGAGCAGCTGCATAGTCAATGATAAATACCCGATCCCTAAAATCGAGGAATTGTACCAAAAATTAAAATACGGTGAGTATTATTGCATTTTCGATATACAGTATGAGTCTACGCCCGAAGATGAAGCTATTGCTTCGAAACGCGTCGTCAGTTTAAAAAATAAAAAATAAAAATAAAAAAGTTGTGACAATTAGATATTGTAAAATAAAAAAAGTGATATTAAATAGAAGAAAAATTTTGTTTTAATTATCACATTTAACATATACAACACAACCAGAGACAAGAACACAAAAAAATGGATACAGTATGAACTCGATTTACGCAACCCTCGATTCGTGCAACGTCTTGACTCTATAAGTGCAACTTTTCAAAAATGCTACCTCGATTATTTGTGCAACTTCTTGTGTTTATTCATCTGTTTGCATGCTCTCCTTTTGATTCTGTATTCCTCCGTTAATTTACAGCTAGTTTGTCTGATCAAAACTCCTCTGTGTTTCTGTGTTTATTTGAATGGGTTGCGATTTCATTAGTGTCTACGGAAAATTTGTACAGGATGGGTGCTACAAGAAATATTACAAAATTGTCTATTAAAAAAGAAGTGATATTTTATCAGAATTAGAAAAGGGTTTTTCAGTAAAGACAATTTGTGAAAATTATAATGCTCACGAATCAACAATAATCCGCATAAAAAGAAAGGGAACCGCTCTTAGACAATTTGTGGCTAGAGCTGAATCTGAACCAGGGAAACGGATAACGTTGAAGTCTTCTGAATATCCACAGATGGAAAAGGCTTTATATGGATAGTTTCAAAAGCAAAGAGCTAAACACATTCCACTTTCTAATGACATTTAAAATCAAAGGCAATTCAATTGCACAATAAAATAAAGGAAAGACCATTAAACGACATGGCATTCGAATGTTGAAAATCTCTGGTGAAAAATTATCGAATAAACATGAACTTGTCCAGCCGTTCGCACAAAAATTTCAAAAAAAAAAAAAATAGGGGAACTTAAGTCTACAATGCAGACGAATCTGGCTTATTTTACAGAATCTTGCAGAACAAATCATTTGTTTCTTTTAAAGAAGCGTTAGAGCCAGGACGAAAAGTAAGCAAGGACAAATGCATCAGGGATGATGAAAATAAGCCTGTTTTTCATAAAGCAAATAAAAATGCATGGATGACATTCCTATTATTCGAACAATGGTTTCACAACGTGTTTGTTACCGAAGTAAAAAAAGAATACAATATGTTTTGTTTGTATTAATGAGTTTTTTTTCAGGTAAGAAATTTTCTTGAATCAAAAGGACTTGAAAACATAGGGACGGGCTACAGTCCGCTTGGGCGACCTGTTGGATACCCTATTCTTATTCCTATCCCTCATAAGTGGGTGTGACAAAAGTCTAAGTATGGTTGAATTGTTAAGAACGCTCTACATATTTTGTTATATAACATTTAAAGGATTTTATCAAAAAAAACGCTCCCTAGCTCAAACTTAGGTGTTTCAATAAAGTTGTTTTATTTAATTGTGGGCGTGTCAGTAGGCGGATTTAAAAACAAAATAACACATGAGAATAAAGGGCCCCTGGAGAGTATATATTATAAATTTCAGCTCCCTAGCTCAAACTTTGAATTTTCAAACAAACAAAAAAAAAAAAAAATTGTGGGCGTGTCAGTGGGCGGATTTTAAAAATATTTACACATGAGCATAAAGGGCCCATGGAGAGTATATATTATAAATTTCAGCTCCCTAGCTCAAACTTTGGATTTTCAAAAATTAATATCCCTTTAGAATAGGGTATACAAAAATTGTTTTATTTATTTGTGGGCGTGTCAGTGGGCGGATTTTGAAAAATGTTTATCCCGAGCAGTTTTAGGAGTCATAGATCATATATACAAAATTTCAGCTTTCTAGCTCAAAATTCGATTTTTTCCAAAATTTTGTTTTTTTGAGTTTGTGGGCGTGTCTGTGGGCGGATTTCAAAAATTCGTAAACTTGATTATTTCGGGACCCTAGAGAGTATATGGTTAAAATTTCAGCTCTCTAGGTCCAGTTTAAAGGCCGGACGGACGGACGGACGGACGGACGGACGGACGGACATGGCTAGATCGACATTACTATCGATGCTGATCATAAATATAGTAACTTTTAGGGGTCTACGGGCAATATTAAGGTATGTTACAAACTATGCGTCAAAATTAATATACCCTTAGAATAGGGTATAAAGAAGGTACTACTGCTTTTGGACAATGCCCCTTGTCATATTAAAGAAAACGAATTGCAAAGCGATGATGGACTGATAATTGTTATGATGTTTCCGGCAAATTGCACCGCAATCATTCAACCTATGGATCAAAATTACAAAAAAAATTTATTGGCCCACTTAGTTTCAAGTGAGGACATGGACTTAGAGAAGAAAAAATCAATGCCTTAAATAAGTTAAACTAATCACTTTAAATTTTATTAAAAAAATATAACTTTATTTTTCAACTCTTTAATTCCACAATTTCTTAGTTTTGAACAATTTACTTTGGTAAACTTAAACTCTAAACAAAAATGAATTACTTAACTTTCAAGACTTGATTAGGCAACGGAACTTTTTTTTTTTTTTGTCGGGGTGTGTGAAACTTTCTGCACTGGAGCACTCAGACTCAATACTGGTCCATTGTACTACCAGGCAGACACACCACATTTTACTGTGGGAATTTACTCGTTTTTCTAAGAAAAACGAGAAGGCGCTTCAATGATAAGGAGCTTAGGTATACAGCACTCACCATATCCGCACCAAAAACCTGCCACCTGATACGAGCAAAAGCAGGACAATCACAGAGGAAATGTTCCGCAGTGTCGTCGCTTTCTCCACAGGCTTCGCAGTTAGTGGTGTCGCTTAGGCCTAGCACCTTAAGGTGTTTGGCAAAAGCGTAGTGTCCCGTAAGAACGCCAGTAGTCTGTCTGCAGTCTTTTCTGTTGAGAGACAACAAGAATGCCGCGGATTTCCCACAGACGTCGGGGAGCATTTGCTTAGTCTGTCTGCACCCTGGAGAGTCATGCCAAAGGCGATTGTGTTCATAGGAAACCCAACCGTCAATGGAAGCCCTGACCGAGGACTCAGGCAGACAGATCGCTGGTTCAGGTCCTGAGAAGTCCCTCTCTGAGCCTTGTCTAGCAAGTTCATCGGAGATCTCATTTCCGTGATCCCGTTATGACCCGGGACCCAGACAAGTTGAAGTGAATTCAGCCTTCCGACCAAATTCAGCGATATCTTGCATTCACGTACTATTTTGGAGGTAGTTAAGGGTTTGAGTAAGGCCTTAAGCGCAGCCTGACTGTCGCTACAGACGCAGATACTTCGCCCCCTCCACCTGTTCCTCGTAACATAGTCCATGGCCATTAGGATAGCATAAGTCTCTGTTTGGAAGACTGACGCATATTTGCCTAACGGAAAGAAAAGTCTAACGTTATCGCTCTCCACGAAGACACCAGCACCAGATCCTTGATCGGTTTTGGAGCCATCCGTAAAGATTCGACTGCATTCCCTTCCAGGTTCAGAGTCCGGCCAGAGCCAGTCCTGGACGCAAGGAAAGTCGACCTCGTATTTGCGCTTTAGCCGAATTTCCGGTGTCATCGCATCAGACGGCATATCCATAAGACAGGAGTCGAAGGACAACCGTTGCGCAAGTTCATCAAAACTCCAGTGCGAGTTATACCAAAAGCCACCTCTTGTAAGACGTGAGATAGCCTTGATTGTACATCCCATGATGTAAACATCAAGGGGCGGAAGGTTCAATAGTGCATCTAGGCCGGAGCCAGGCGTGCTGGGGAAGG
This sequence comes from Portevinia maculata, assembly GCA_949715645.1. Lineage (NCBI taxonomy): Eukaryota > Metazoa > Arthropoda > Insecta > Diptera > Syrphidae > Portevinia > Portevinia maculata. The sequence continues at coordinate 76,248,252 of OX454527.1, forward strand.
CCCCCGTGCAGCCGAGACATACCTGCCTTTGGAGTTTGGCAAAAGCAGCAGTGACGTATTTACGTGAAAGCTTATTCCACCAAACAACCGATGCGTATGCTATAAATGGTCTTATCATGGCCGTATAAATCCATAGGACTCTTTTCGGTGATAAGCCCCATGTCTTGCCGAAAATGCCTTTGCACTGCCAGAAAACAGACAGCGCCTTGGCAGTCTTCAGCTCAACATGTTTGGACCAAAGAAGTTTGCTATCCAGGATGACTCCCAGATACTTTGCTTCATTGGAGAGTTGGATTGTGACGCCTTTTAGCACTGGCTGAGTCAACCCGACCAGCTTCCTCCTTCTCGTAAAGAGAACAACCTCAGTTTTAAGAGGATTGAACGAGAGCCCATTCCTAGTGCAACATTCGTCGATCACGTCAAGGGCCGCCTGCGCCTTGGCGCTTACAGTCGCTAGGCATGATCCAACAGAAAGCACGGCAACATCATCCGCGTACGCCTGAGCGTAAATATTAGAACTGTTGAGTGCGTTCAACAGAGAGTCGACCAGCATACACCACAGCAGTGGAGACAGGACGCCGCCTTGCGGGCAGCCTCTGTTTACCCCCGCCATAACATAGCGGCCACAGTCCGCATACGCAACCAACGTTCTATTCATTAGCATTGCTTTAATCCACAACACCAATGGTTCGTCTACTCCGTGTTGTCTGGCGGAGCTGCACATGCTATCAAAAGTCGCATTGTTAAAAGCACCCTCAATATCGATGAAAATGCCCATCGCGTATTCTTTTCTGTCAAGCGCGCCTTCAATTCTACCAACTAGATTTTGGAGCGCAGTCTAGCAGGATTTTCCGCGTTGATAGGCATGTTGCATCGGAGATAGTGGGTGCAATCGCAAAGCACCTTTGCGCACGTGAAGCTCGACCAGCCTTTCCATGCTTTTCAGCAAGAAGGAAGTCAGACTGATTGGTCTGAAGCTCTTGGCGAGCGAGTAGTCACTTCTGCCAATTTTTGGTATAAATGCCACTCTAACTGTACGCCAGTGTGTGGGAATGTATGCCAGTGCTAGGACAGCGGTGAAGATTTTCTTCATAGTCGGTAGCAACTGGTTTGTACACTGTTGCAGCATGGCTGGGTATATTCCGTCCGTACCAGGCGACTTGAAGCCGTCAAAAGACGCAAAGGCGTATTTAATGGCCTCGTCCGTCACCACGGCCTTCGCAATATACCAGCTACGCCGAGTTGTTTGTCTTGGCTCACTTATAGTCTCGGTAATCGGGGCTGGTTGTGAGCCAATTGTAATCTGGTTACCCGGAAAGTGAGGCTCCAGCAGATAACTAAGAGTTTCCGCTTTAGTCTCAGTGAAGGTGCCATCAAGTTTTCTAAGTGAGTCCAGTTTGGCTGGTTTGCCCTTTTTCAGAACTTTAACCAACCTACTAGTTTCACCCAGGGTTTCAATCTTTTCGCAGAAATTCCTATAAGAAGCACTTTTCGATACCCGAATTAGCCTCTTATATTCCTTCTGCTTCGATCGGTAGAGATTCCAGTCTGTCTCTAAATCAGTATTGAGTGACCTATTTAGAAGCTTTCCAGCTTCTCTACGAATTCTTTGCAGTTCCGAGCTCCACCAGGGAACCGGCGTTCTGCCAGGGGGTTTACTTACTGGACACGTCAGTTCGAAACAGCTAGTAATGGCACTATTCAGGTTTTGAACAGCATCCTCTACCTTTTGTCTCATCCTGAGTTTGGTTGGAGTTTTGAGAGTTTTTCCCATTTCCTCCCTGAAGCGTATCCAGTTGGTTTTTCTTGGATTCCTCCTCTCCTGCAAAGTTATGGCTTCGCATTCGATTTGGAATTCGATATATCTATGATCTGAGAGGGATGCCTCCGAAGAGACCCTCCAGTTGGTAATCGCCTTAAAGTATCTATTTGATAAAGTCAGGTCGATCACCTCCTGTCTTCTTGACGTCACAAAAGTTGGTTGCGAGCCAACATTGTTGATAGTAAGATCAGATGATATATCATAGATATCAGATATCATAGAGGGGTGGCATGTATCTGGCGAGGCATCTCTATCGGATCATATGCACATCCGATTCGAGATAAGATGCAATGCCGAACACGCGTCAGTCCGTTATGACAACAGACTGACTAATTGGAGAACTTACCGCGAAAATCTAGCGGTCAGATCTGACATGCTGCCAGAAGCACCATCAACAACAAATGATGCAGATGCTGCGCAATGTCAAACAAACGATATTATTCTTGCCTCATTCAAAAGTAGTTGCAAGGTTAAAAGAACCGTGGTTAAAAGGTGCGTACCATGGTGGAATGATAACCTTGAGTCTATTCGAATGAGAGTGAGAAAGCTTTTTAACAAAGCCAAACGCACCGGCACATGGGAACAATATAAATCCATGCTGACCATATACAACTTAGAGTTGCGCAGATCCAAAAGAGCCTCATGGCGTGCAAACTGTGAGAAGATCGAAAAACTTCCAGAGGTGGCACGCCTCCAAAGGGCTCTGTCAAAGGATCAAGCAAAAAGCATGGGATTGTTAATCAAATCAGATGGTTCAATCACACGCGACCGGGAAGAAACGCTGAAAACTTTGCTTCAGGCTCACTTCCCAGGGTCTCACACGATGGTCATTACAGATGACCATATAGCGGAGGTCTCAATTCCAAGAAACCTCAGCAGAATTAATAGTTTATCCGGAACACTTTTTACTCCGGATAAGATTAAATGGGCAATTAACTCATTTAAACCATTCAAGGCATCAGGAACAGACGGTATTTTTCCAGCCCTCATTCAAAATGGAATAGAATTTTTATTACCATCCATGATTGCCTTATTTAGGTTCAGCTTCAACTGGGGGTATATACCAGTTACCTGGACGGAGGTAAACGTAGTATTTATACCCAAACCGGGAAACAAGCCGAGCGAATTACCTAAGTCATATCGTCCGATAAGCTTGACATCGTTTTTCCTGAAAACAATGGAAAGGATTATTGACGTCCACATTAGAGAATGCATATAAAAAAGCATGCCTCTGCACCCTCACCAATATGCGTACCAAAAGGGTAAATCCACGGAAGGCGCTCTGTTAAGACTAACTACAGAGATAAAAAACGCCTACCGTTGCAAAGAGATCGCACTTTGTGCCTTTCTGGACATAGAGGGTGCGTTTGACAATACTGGATATGAATCCATATCAAATGCTTTGTACCATAGAAACATAGACAAACCAACTATTAAATGGATCAAAGCGATGCTGGAAAGTCGCAAAATAACTTCCTCGTCAGGAACGACCTCAGTATCAGTAACAGCCGTAAGGGGCTGCCTACAAGGGGGAGTACTCTCACCCCTTCTGTGGTCATTGGTCATCGATGACCTGCTACACAAGATGAGCAGTTTGGGCTACACCACAATTGGGTACGCCGATGATATTGTCATCATAGTTAGGGGCAAAGACTCAATAGGAGTCACATCAAAAATGAAAAATGCTCTAAAGACAGCCATAGACTGGTGCATTAAGGAAAATCTTTCCATAAATCACAGTAAAGCCGTCATCGTTCCTTTCACTAAAAGGAGGAAATTCTACCTAGGCCTCATCACAATTAACGACACGGTCGTAGAGTATTCCGACGAAGTCAAGTATCTTGGAGTAATCCTGGACAAGAGACTTAACTGAAACTCTCACATAAACAACAAAATCAGTAAAGCTAATAGAGCTTTATGGGCCTGTCGTCGCACATATGGTAGAACCTGGGGAATCTCTCCAAAGATCGTCCACTGGATCTACACAGTGATGATAAGACCAATCATAACATACGCCTCCATAGTATGGTCGCAATATAAAAGCTCAAAAAGGTACAACGGCTTGCGTGCCTTGGTATCTCCGGAGCCATGCGAACCTGTCCAACAGCTGCCATAGAGGCAATAACAGGAATCACACCTCTCCACATATACATTCAAAAAGTGGCGATCCGCAGTGCAATAAGTCTAATACAGTTAAACGAGATAAGTCTTAATGATCACCCGGATCTAGAGACCCTTCTCGATGAACTACCAGAACTTAACATGAACTGCGCGGTCACAGACCGCATTCAAAAAACACTATGCTTCAACAAACGGTTCTCCACGGAGATCCCCAAGAGAGAAGCATGGGTTAGCAATAACCCACCAAACAGCCACAACGGCATAAAGTGGTATACGGATGGTTCTAAAATGGAAACGGGGGTAGGAGCGGGAATATACGGACCACACAAACGCTTTACGAAGATCATGGGAAAAAGTCCCAGCGTATTTCAAGCAGAGCTCCACGCCATTCAAGAATGCGCCAGCCATATTATTTTGTCTGGCATAAAAGGTGCAACCATCCATATTTTCACGGATAGTCAAGCAGCTATAAACGCCCTTAGCTCGTATACCATTGACTCCAAATCAGTCATGTACTGCTTCAATACCCTACAAACACTCGGAATAAGAAACAAGACCAAATTATGGTGGGTTCCGGGTCATGTCGGGGTAGAAGGTAACGAAAAGGCCGACGAACTGGCCAGAAAAGGTTCAGAAACACCTTTCATAGGTCTCGAAACTTTCTGCTGCACTCCTAGATCAGCAGCAACGGCAGCAATTAAAAGCTGGGAACATAGAAAATGTATCTATCTTTGGGAAAGCATCCCAGGTCTAAGACAGGCCAAACGAGCCATTCGGCCCTTCAATAAAAATGCCAGCAAATGTCTAAACCTAAGCAGGCACGATATCAAAAACCTAGTAGGTTACCTTACTGGTCACCATGGTTTAAGATATCATCTACACAAAATGAGAATATCAGACTCTCCTGAGTGCCGACTCTGTCTTGAAGAGGACGAGTCAGCTGAACACAGCCCTTAATTGAATTAGAAAGAAGATCTTTTTCAGGGAGCAAATGAGCCCCGAGGACATAAAGAATTCTTCTACTGGTAAAATTGTCCGCTTTACACGGAAAGTGGAAATTCTACTAGTTTAATTTTTTCTGGCCCATACGGTACAAAAGATCTTTTAGGTCGAAGTACCCCCCCTTCTAAATCGCATTGGCGAGCTAGAAACTAAAAAAAAAAAAAAAAAAAAAAAAAAGATCAGATGATAGAATGAAATCTAGGAGATGGTTTCCTCGCATGTTGCATTTGGAACGGAACTTAATATTGTAAACTTAACTAGGCAACTGAACATCGATTGATTGAAGCCTTTGCTATTTATAGTCCATTTGATGTGTGGGTCTGCTCCAGAAATATCATCATATTTTCGGGGGATGAATATTGACACGATCGTACGTGCTCAATGTGTTTATTTGCCATCTGCACTTCTTGTGCGTAACATTGTTGTTTATGGTCAATCTAATGGCACTGCTTGTGTCGACCGACTTTGTTGTTGATGTTATCTAGTGGATGGGAATGGCTGCATCTTTGTTGCGGAGTGGATCGATTATTTAATGTGGTTGTTTATTTCATCTGGTGGATGGGGATGGCTGGGCCGTTACTTTGTTGTGGAGTGGATTGTGCCTCGCCTCGTCAATAAACTCTTTGTCGTCAATAAACTCTTCTTTGTTTCGTTTATTAACTCTTCCCCTCTTAAGTTTTTGCGTCCACGCAAATTAATAGAATGGAATATTAAGCGCAGTCGTTCCGCAACTCTCGAAGAGACAGGACGGCTAGTTACGGAAGATTTAGAGCAAAAAATTTAGACAAGATATAGTAGTTAATTAAGTAATTAGCCTAACGAAATTCCAATAGTCGATTGGCTTAGGAGGCTGAGTGTCTGACTCTGACGTCAGAGGCGTGGGTTCGATTCCCAGCAGGAAGGAATTAATTTTTATAGTTTATTTGAAAAACGTTGATAGAGACAATAACAAAAGTGTAAAAAAAAAGGTGGAAACAAAAAGTGCCGTACGGTGTAGGCGATGGACCCCGGAAAAACGGTGGTCCCGCGTACGGGTGTGGGTGTGCCGTTGCGACGCGTGGTGCAAACACGCGAGCCGGCTAAAAAAACATTTGCGGTAACAACGACCGTAAGACCAACAACATCAGCAACAGCAGCAGCAATAACAGCAGCAGCTATAACGTCAGCTGCAACAACAACAGCAGCAGCAGCAGTATGTATGCCAAGGGCAGTAGCTGCAAATACAAATAAAATGGCAACAACAACACCAAAAAATACAACAGCGGGTCGGTCGTTGACCTGGCGGGTGGCAGCACCAGCAACGGCAACATTAATAGCAGCAACAAAGGTGGCAGAAAACAAAGCTACAGATGCAGCAACAGCAACGAAAGCTTCGACTACAGCGACACCAGAAGCTGTAAACGAGGAGTTCCGAAAGGTTGAAAAGAGGCGACGCAAGTTAAAGCAGAAGCCGAATCTTTCGGCCAAGAGAAGGGTTAACTTGGCAGGCCATAATGTGGCATCATCGGCTCCTGGAACCGATGAGGATGGAGAAAATTCCAGCTCTTATGAGTTTGATGGTGGAAATGACCGGTATATCGGAGAAGGAAATTCCTTCAGGGGCCTTCAGGTTGATGACGAGGAAGTCCTCCAAATGGACGATGAAGTGGACGAGGAGGCGCAGCTGGACAAGCTCATAAAAGAGCTACTGGAGAAGCGCGACCAGTTGCGCAGAAAGAAGCTGCAGCAACAGCAACAACAAGCTGTGCTCAAGCAGCAAGTTCAGCAACAACTTCAGGAGAAGCAACAACAACGACAACACCAGCAAAAACAACACCAACAACAAGGGCAACAACAGCAACAACAACAGCAGCAACAAGAACAATCAAAGCAGCAACAGCAGCAACAAAAGACACAACCTAAGGTAAAAATTCCACCAATAAATGTGAGTAATTTTGAAATAGTAGATAGCATTAGGTTATGTAAACTTATCACAAAAAATTTTCATGTGAAAAGGCTATCAGCCAACAAACACATAATTTTATGTGAAAAAATAGAGGAGTACCATAGGGTTCGTGCCGCCTTGGGAGAGGTTAAGACCGAGTACTTTACGTACACCCCAAGGGAACAAAAACTTAAAACCGTTGTGTTGAAGGGAATTGATCCCTCAATACAAACGGAGGAGCTAGAAAAAGAGCTCAAACTTTTTGAAAGCGACGACCTCAAGTTCGTGGGGGTCAAGCCGTTTTCTTCGGCTGTGGCAAGGGGTGGTAACCGTTACTTACCATTCTTCTTAGTGCAGCTTACTCCCGACAGCAAAATTGACAGGCTGCGAAATATCCGCTTCCTGTACTACCACGCTGTAAGATGGGAGAAAATAAAAAGGTCGGATCGCATACTTCAATGTATGCGGTGCCAAAGGTTCGGGCACGCCGCAGCTAACTGCAACATGCAGTTTAGATGCGTGAAGTGCGATAAGGACCACATACATGGTGAATGCTCTCTAGGTAAGGAGAGAGTCGAAGACCGGAGTGTACTCTCCTGTGTGCTCTGCAGGAACTCTGGGCATCCCGCCAACTTCAGGGGTTGTCCAAAGTACCAAGAATTGAAAAAGAGAGTCCAGGCCCGCAAACAGCAGTCTGAAGATGATAGGCGTCAGAAGAGTCGCTCGTTCGCAAATTTTGTGGCACCCAACGTGTCCTTTGCCCAAATGGCAGCTGGACCGGGTCAAGCCCACATGACATCAAACCAACCAAAGGTAGCTCAAAAGGCACCAGAGATGGATCTGGACTTAAAATCGATCCTTCTGTCTCTGCACGGAAAGATCGATAAGTTCCAGAAACAATTAAATGAACAAGCGGCCCGAATTGACTTTATCTATTCGGAGCTGTTTGTGGGGTCTGGTGTGCCATAAATCTAATGGCTGCGCTGGATGAGGGAAACTTAAAGATCCTTGCTGTGAATGTTAATTCACTAGTCAGGATCGAGAAAAGAACGTCACTTGCCAATTTGTTGAAAACCGAAAACCCGGATGTGCTTTTGGTTAGCGAAACTAAGCTAAATCAGAAGCACAAATTGGGATACAAAGACTATCATGTAATAAGAAGAGACCGGCCTCACTCCACTCAAGGAGGTGGGGTTGGAATCTTAATTCGAAAAGGCCTGCGCCATAGGGTTATATATAGCGGGGACGTGCGTAGGTTCCAGTTGTTGGAGGCATGCATCATATGCATTCCTCTCCATAGCCGGAGGAGAATGTATGTGGTGTCGCTTTACGCACCTGCTGCACCTCCACCAAACCAATTTATGACAGAGCTCGAGACACTTTTTCGTGGTCTGCAGCTGAACTCGGAGGAGAATTATTACTTCTTGGCCGGAGATATTAATGCCAAACATGCGGCATGGGGAAATGTTACTGCAAATCCCAGGGGCAACCAGTTTCACGACTGGTGGCGCCTCAATATGATTGAGTACAAACTCGAGTTGTACGCGACGGATATCCCTTCTTTCCCAAGAAGCGGTGCTTTCCTGGACTTGGCCTTAACGGACGCAAGACTTCAACTGACGAACATAGATCAAAACACGCGGAACTGTTTGCGTGCGTTTGAGTACGATAGTGATCACTACGGACTCGCCGCCGCAATACGGATCCCGAACGAGCAAACGCTGCTGGAGGAGTACGAAGCAGTGTGTTCATTCGATTATCGGAGGGCACAGTGGTCGCGCTTCTCCAGATTTTTAAAGCGAGATATACGTTCGAGTGGGATCGAGCCACCGACAAACAGTAACATGACAAATGATGACATTGATCGGCATTTATTGCAAATGAACGACGCCATCAAACGAACTATGGAACGAACTATTCCTCGAGTAGGACGTTCCAACGACGACCAGACAGAAAAGTACAGAAACCCTACAATCGACGCACTATACCGACAGAAAAGTAGACTGCTCTCGAGGCTTAAACGGCTGTACAGGCAATTTACTGATCGCGACGACCCGGAGGTAAGGATGCTGAAGTCAGAGATCCGAATCCTGAAACAGCTGATAAAAGAAAATTACAGAAAATCTGTAAGTCTGTATTGGGGCAATAAAATTCGGGCTATTAAAACCTGTAGTCCGAATATGTTCCCACAGATAAATAAGTTGTTCAGGAGGAAAGATCACAATGATATTCCTTGTGTTCGAATCTCCCAGACAGCAGAGAACAGACAGACAGTACTGACTGCTGGAATAAGTCCAGAAAGTGTCGCTTCAAACGACGATTTTTTCGTGGTCGAGGACCCACAGGAGAAAGTGGATTTGCTGGGCGCTTGTTTCGAGGCCGTGTATACGGTGAACAATCCTGTTCGCCGTAACCACGACATTGAGAATAGGGCTCTGGTGAGCCACTTCGATCTGCGCACCGAACTTGAGAATTGGCGATCTGAGAATAACGGATTCACCGTATTCACTGATGAAAACCATGCTAATGCAGTCGTCGCCAATGGCCGAGATGCATCGCACTTGTTCGTGTCGAAGGATGATCTTCTGTGCATCTTCGAGTCACTAAAGAATAAAAAGTCGGCGGGGATGGATGGTGTCCCAAACGTCGTATTGAGACACCTGCCTCTGGAGGCTGTAGATATTTTCACCACGCTGTTTAACAATGCGCTGAATAATGCACATTATCCGGCGCATTGGAAGATAGCTGTGGTACACCCTATCCCGAAAAAAGGTAAAGATAGGACGAACCCTGCCAATCTCCGGTCAATTAGCTTACTTCCGAATATTAGCAAGGTCTTCGAAAAGGTTGTCAATAGAGCCCTGTTAAAGTGGGTCGAGGACAATAACATAATTCCGGACAACCAGTTTGGTTTCAGGGCGAGGCATGACACTATTCATGCCGCGTCGAAACTGGTTTCCGACATTCAGTGGAATAAATGCAAGAACCAATGCACGGGTGCTTGTCTAGTTGATTTTGAGAAGGCTTTCGACACCGTATGGTTAGAGGGACTTTTCTACAAGTTGACCAGGCGGGGGATGCACAAACCTTTGTTATATGTAATCTATAATATGCTTATGGGAAAGAAGTTCGTTGTCAAATGTGGCAACGTTACTTCGAGCAGAGTCTTTGAAATTAAAAACGGTTTACAGCAGGGGGCGGTCAATTCTCCGATCCTGTTTAACATTTACACGAGTGATCTGGTGGGTTCACTCAGACATGCTATAGCGTATGCCGACGATTTGGTGGCATACAGATCAGGTCCTAAAATCGAGGTCATTAATATCCTTTTGCAGCGTGACTTCGATCAAATTAAGCGATATTGCGACGACTGGAAGTTGAAAATCAACTTTCAGAAGACGGAAACAATCTTGTTCAGAACTCCATTGGCTGGGGCCTCTAGGGATACCAGAAAAAACTGGAAGAAATTGGCCATTATTGGACAAAATGGGCAGCCATTGGCGGTGAGAAGCGTAGTTAGATATCTAGGTATCTGGCTTGACCAGTATCTGTATTTCGATAGGCATATAGTTGCTTGTCTTGCTGGGGCCAAGAAGGCTTATGCTCTGACAAGGAGACTGTTTCATAGCAGTCAACTTGACTCTAGAGTGAAGGTCATTTGCTACGTGGCCCTTATAAGGCCGATCATCGCTTATGGTTGTCCATTGTGGTTTAATATAGCGCCTAGTTATATGGAAAAGATTCGGGTTTTGGAGAGACAATGTCTTAGGACCTGTCTCCGGTTGTTCCGAACGCCTGAATCCAACTATATAAAATACTATCCCAACAAGGCCCTATACGATGGGGCTCAGTTGAATAGGATTGACAATTTCCTCATTAAGGTGACTCGAAGGCACGTTGCAAGGGCGATGGCCAGCGGCAATAGTCTGATCTTTGGGGCTTACTACCCCAATGAAATGTACATAGAGAGTACGCTCCGGTCTGGCTTTATCCCGCCGGAGGCATTTATCCATATTGATGCAAAAGGGCTGGTACAGACGAGGGATGGTATCCCGGTATTATACCACCGCTACCGCAGCGCGAGAGATAAGCGGCTCATCCGCGGCGAGGACGTCGCCAATGCTCATGAGCTCCTTCGTTTTAGTACCGCAATAGCGGAGAGGGATAAATTCGATACGGAAAAACAATTTGCCGAATTTTGGTGGCTTTTTGAGGGGGGAGGGGTCAACATGCCCTCCCAAGACGGTGCGTTACTCTAGGTAACATCCTCTTAGTTTATAAGTTAGATTAAGTTAGCTAGGGCGTTTCTGGGAGAGGCCGGGCTCGCCAATTTGTGGTGGTGCTTCCGGGAGGTGATTGATTCTGTAAGGCATCAGTCAGCTCACGGCAGCGCGTGTGCACGTTGACGACTGCCAGGCGCTCGGGAAGCAATTGGGATTTTGACCACTTGGTTCGTAATGCAACGAGTGATCAGAATCCTAATTATAGTTAGAATACGTTAAGTAGTTTAAGTAAGTAGAATAGGTAGTTTGTAGTTTGTTTTATATAAAAAATATAAAATCTTAATAATGATACCGAGTTTTATTTGATTTTCTCGACGAATACATATGTAAGACTAGTTCGTAAATAGTTTTTAGGCCGAAAGGCAATAATTATAAGATATAGTTAAGTTTAGGGCGTCCGCATAAGGATCAATAATCTAGAATAAGTATCCTGTTAATTTTAAGTTAGATTTAATCATTTTTGTCTAGTATTTAAGTTGATATAAGCTAATAATTAATAAAAATGAATTTAAAAGTAATGGAATATTAAGGATGCTGGTCGGTTTTGGGATTACCTCCGTAGGCTGATCTGTTGTTTCGGAATTTGACTGCATCTGCATTGGTATTGGTTGCGGGATGATGTTAATGTTGGATCCTCTCTTTATTATTAGCTTAAAGAGAAACACTACCGCCAGGACAAGAAATACTACTGCAAAAAGGGAGTAGTTTACTACTTTCAGTGATTCCTTTTCACCTTCGATGAGTTGAATCTGCTTTGTATTGTTTGTCTGTAGTTCCTTCATTAGTTCTAACGATAGGACTTCTTCAAGTTCGGATGTCTCAGATATCAAATTCAGGAGAGGAGGTGCCGCTTTGATGTTGGCTATTTCCTCTGAGATATATTTTTGGTTGTTTATGGTAATGGTGATATTTTTGAATTTTACAATGAAAGTTCCCTGGAGTTCCTTAGTTGTTCCGTTGGTTTCTAGTTGACCCTTGAAATCAATCAGCAGTATGACCCCTGGTGCAATTTCTTCAACCTGAGCAATATGATGGCTATTTGTTCTGTCGCATGTTGCGTTTAAACTTTTAAGTAGTCTTGAAATACATTTGTCATTGCTTATATTTAATATATTATTTCTTTTACAAATAGATAGTTCATTAATCGTTTTACATTCTTTTATTATTCCGTAAATAATATCATTGTTTCTTATTATGTTTCCAAACTCTATTTTATTAACAACATTGTTTCTTTTAATTGACTTAATTGTAAATTTCTTGTAAATATCATCTTCTGTTTTAGGAATGCTTACAATATATATTAATTTGTTTGAACTTAAATCTATTTTAACATTAGCGAATTTTAACGCTTCTTCAATATTCTCATATGGAATATGTGTTTCATTAAACTTATTCATTACTGAATTAATTTCTACTTTAGAAAGTATTTGAGAGCTCACTACATTTGATTTTGCTAGCTCTCTAGCATAAATAATATTTGCCAATGCTTCTTTTAATATTTTAGTTTTATATTGTAGGCTTAATGCCAATTCTAATTTAAATGATTTATTAGTTTTAGTAACTTTCAAAAGTTCGTTTGTTATATTAGTTATTTGATTTATTCTCTCGCTATATTATGCTTTATTAATTGGCTTTATTAACTTGGTCATTGTTATTTTCTATTATTTTATTATTTTATTCTCTATCAAAATGAAATCAGAATGATCTGGATTTCCGGCTATCCACTTCCAAGCTGATCCGATAAAATCTAGCGATCGTTTCGCTTTATGAATTTTAATATTATCGATTAAATTTTTAACTTGGGTTAGTTCGTGTTTAAGGAGTGGGAATAAGGAGAGGTGTGTGAAATCATGTTTGCTAAATGTGGAAAGTATTTCAGATACGTATATCTCGTACTGCTCTATTTCAACGATGTGGATTAATTTTAATTCTCCGTTTTGAATCACGATGAGCTCTTTTATGAGTTTCTAAAATAATATTTTCCTGTTCAGATTGTTCTGTTATATCCTGTACTTTTACTCGAGAAAATCTAATTTTGTAACTGCTGAAATAAATGGGGTACATTTCTTGGATTAAGCGCATGACTTCTTCTGTACTCATTATTCCATTAATAACAGCTGGGTTAAGAAATCTTTTGAAAATTCCGATTAAATTTTCCTTGGTGTAAGATGGTTCGGGTTTAACCAACGACCATACCACGTCGAGTTAATCGGTTCTCGTCAGATCACCGTAATTAAACGACGTTGGGCGCGGTTAGTACGTAGATGGGGGACCGCTTGAGAACAACCGCGTGTCGTTGGCCAGTCCCATCTACAGAGTTGAGGTAGATAAAAAAATACGTGGTATCACAATGGACCTAAATTGGTCTAAGTGTGTCGGCTTCAGCCGACAGCCACATAAACCTAACCTAACCTAAGATGGTTCGGTTATAATATGCCTATTGAACTTGGGGAAAGGTGTTTCAAACTTATGTTGCGATGTATTACCAATCTCTAAGATGAGCTGGTTTCTGAAGACGTTTATTGGTGTTTCTACTGAAGGAATAAGGTTATGCGATGAACTTTCATCACTGTGCTGCGTACTTGTAAGCGAGTTTATAGCAGTGTCACGTGGGGGTCTAGACAGAGCGTCTGCCACGACGTTAGTTTTACCAGGTTTATAGATAATTTCATGATTATATTCCCCTAAGATGGCTTTCCATCTTTTCATTTTAGCATTGTTGTTTTTATTACTAAGAGCGTAGGTTAGGGGCTGGTGATCAGTTAGAATTTTCACTTTGCGTGATCCGTAAAGGAAGTTCCGAAGAGAATGTAATGCGCAAATGATTGCAAGCATTTCTTTCTCATTGGTAGCATATGATTCCTCTGTTTTGTTCAATGTTTGAGAAATAAAAGTGATGGGTTTCCCGTTTTGTTCCAAAACTGCTCCAATTGCATAATTGGAGGCATCTGTGGTAAGATGGAACTCTTTTGTGAAATCAGGATAGGATAATAAAATATCGCTTGATATTAAAGAATTCTTTACTTTGATAAATGCTTCAAGTGCTTCGTCATTAAGATGAATTGGTGTTTTGGCAGATATGTTTTTGGAGATACGGCCTCCTTCACCTCTTAAAAGCGAAGTTAGAGGTTTTGCCAAATTGACATATCCTTTAATGAAGCGGCGATAATAGCCAGAGAGTCCGAGAAAAGATCGAAGATCCTTGAGAGTTTTTGGACATGGAAAGTTTGATATGGCATCAACCTTTGCCGGGTTGGTTTTAATACCATCCGAAGAAATAACAAATCCTAAAAATTCGACTTCGTTTTGTAAAAATGCGCACTTATCTAATTGAACCTTCATGTTGGCTCTTTCTAATGTTTCGAAAACTTTTTTGAGATTTTCAAAATTCGTGTCTTCGTCTTTACTGAAGATTACGATATCATCAATATAGACGTAGCATATCTTTCCAATAAGCTCACGCAATATGTCGTCAAGTGCCCTTTTGTAGTAATTATTGTAAGAGTTAAGCATGTAACTCACACTGTCAAACCATATTTATTATTGTAAGAGTTAAGCATGTAACTCACACTGTCAAACCATATTTATATTCATGTACTTAAATTATATATTATGTTTATATATACACATCTAGTCATACATGTAAGATTAAGAATAATAATAAAGAGAGCGTCAGTTTTACGATCGCAGTTAAACCCATCGGACGTGTTTTAAAAGCTTAATAGGTACATACTACAAATCCTCAGAAGTGGGATTACACAAAAAACAAAAAAAAAAAAAACAGAACAAACAAAATAATAGCTTGCCACAAGTGAAATTGTGTGAAAAATAAAATTGGCGTTACAGATTGTGTGTTTACCACAAAGTTGGTTGTGTCGCCGCGAATTTTTTTTTGTCACCGATTGTTCAGTCACCGCGAAAATTTGTTTATTCTCTTCGCAATAACAAACAGTATTGAATTCAAACGAATTCATAGCAGCAGATGTGCGAGGAGAACATCCAAGTAACGGACGACTACAAGAAGAGATCGAAATAGCCGCTAGACACTGCAGCTGAAAAAAAAAAAAAAAACAAAACAACGTCATAATGAGTGAAAATGAACTGTGGCAACGGATCGCAAAATCAAACGATAGAGCAGAAGCTAAAGCAGAAGGTGGGGAAAAACGATCGGACGGTACGACAGGGGAATTTAACGTGGCGAAACAAATTGGATTGTGGAAGGAAATGTTGCCGGAATTTAGCGGAACGGCAAGTGTTGATGTGTGGCTGGCTCAGCTAAGGAATGTCGAAGAAGTGTACGGTGTGGAGAAAAAAAATTTACACACACTCTTCGTAAGCAAGTTGAAAGGCAAGGCACAAGAATGGCTGCACGCACAAGCAAATTTTTTAGACGACGACGTAGACAACCTGACAGAGGAGTTGAAAGAAGTTTTTGGTACAAAACAAAACTAGATGGAGATGAGGAAAAGATTTGAAAACCGAAAGTGGAAAGTGAGTGAAACTTTCAGTGAATATTTTGACGACAAAGTGAGACTGGCGACTGGATTGAAAATGGACGAAGAAGAATGGATTGAATACGCGATTGAGGGATTTTCCGATGACAACATAAGGTTATATGCCCGTGTCCAGGGGTATACAACAAAGGCAGGACTACTTCGAGCGTTCGGCAAAGTAACTCAGCGGAAGGTGCAAACAAGATCGACTGCTAATACATTTAGCAACAAACAGACGGGATTGACAGCAGATAGAACGGCAAAAGATAGACAAGTGGAAGGACAAAGAGTTGTAATCAGGTGCTATAATTGCAATTTGGTGGGACACATGGCAAATGGGTGTTCTAAGCCAAAGAGGAAGTCAGCAGTACATCAGTTGTCAGAAGATGACAAGGCCAATGATTACGTAAGACGTTTGTATTTTAAGTTTATTGTTAATAGTGATAGTATCCTCTTTGACTGCCTCATAGACTCTGGAAGTCCGATAAGTATGGTTAGAAGATCGTGTATACCGACTAATATATCAATATATAAATGTAACACACGGAAAAAATATTTCGGGTTGAATAAAAGTTTGCTTAAAATATATGGAATGGTGTCGTGCGTCGTTTTTTATAAAAAAGTTGGAATTAAAGTAAATTTTATGGTAATAGACGATGGATCGACGAGTTATGAGGCAATCTTGGGGAGGGATTTCCTAAAAAGTGGAAAATTTAAACTAGTTTCACAGTTAGAGAATAATACAACTTGCTCAAATGAAATAGAAAATGATAGTGAACGTTTTGAAAAACAGCTCTTGTTAATCGACTGTAAAGATAATGATAGTTCAGAATTGGATTTAGAAGTTGGTGAAGACGTATGTTATGGTCATAAAGAAAAGCTTAAAATGTTATATAGGTCAAATTATTTGCTTGCCGATCGCCCTACGGAACCGGTAATAAAAACTAAAATGAATTTAATGCTAAATGACATAAAACCGTTTCAGTGTCGACCGCGTCGTTTGTCGTATGCCGAAAAAAATGAACTTAGTTCGTTACTAGACGAATATATCAGTAAAGGGTATATTAGAGAAAGCGAATCTGAATACGTGTCGCCGATAGTGCTGGTGAAAAAGAAAACAGGGGATCTTAGAATGTGTATAGATTTTCGTACGTTAAATAAAGCCACTGCAAAAGATAGTTATCCAATACCGGTGATCGACGATTTACTAGACAAACTGGTAGATAAGACCATTTTTTCTAAACTAGACCTCAAGAACGGTTTTTTTCACGTATACATGCATGAAGACGCGGTAAAATATACGTCGTTCGTTACGCCGTTGGGGCAATACGAATTCTTGCGAATGCCGTTTGGTTTGAAAAACGCGCCGTCAACGTTTCAAAGACACATCAACAAGATATTTGCAGACATGATTAGGAACGATGAAGTTATAGTATACCTAGACGATATAATGATAGCTACGACGACATACGAAGACCATTTTAGGATACTCTCTGAAGTTTGGAAGAGGATGGTAGAAAATAAATTGGAACTAAGAATAGATAAGTGCAAATTTTTACAAAAGAAGATAAAATATTTAGGTTTTACGATTACGGGAGAGGGTATACAGGCAGATGATAGGGGTATCGAAGCTATAAAAAATGTTCCGACTCCACAAAAAACCCATGCAGTACAAAGTTTTCTGGGATTGTGTTCTTATTTCCGTAGATTCGTTAGAGATTTTTCTACCATAGCAAAACCATTGTACGACCTTACCAAAAAAGACAGAGAATTCAAGTTTGGTGACGAACAATTAAAGGCTTTTGAAAGCTTGAAAAACAAATTGATAGAAGCTCCGGTCTTGGCACTGTATAGTCCAAAGGACGAAACAGAACTTCATTGCGACGCAAGCGCACAGGGATTTGGAGCGATTCTGCTACAAAGAAAGCAGGACGGTAAGTTACATCCGATTTTCTATTTTTCAAAGAGAACGACAGATTACGAAGCAAAATTGCATAGTTTTGAGTTAGAGGCGCTGGCAATAATAAGTGCTTTAAAACGTTTTAGGGTATATTTACAAGGTAAACAGTTCAAGATCGTAACTGATTGTAATTCGTTGACCCTAACGCTAAACAAGATAGAACTGAACCCTAGAATAGCCAGATGGGCGTTAGAGCTACAAAATTTTGATTACACTCTAGCACACAGGGCAGGTACTCGCATGCAACACGTCGACGCGTTAAGTAGATCGACAAATATTCTGACGATCGAAACGAATACTTTCGAGGAAAACCTGATAGTATGCCAAGGAAGAGACGGAAATATAGTTAAGATCAAAGAGTTGTTAGAACGATCGAACCATAATTTATACGAGATGAGAAACGGAGTGGTATATAGAAAGAAAAATGATGGCAGTGTCGTGTTTTGTGTACCAACAGAGATGGAAAGTCACGTTTTGTATAAATATCATGACGAAGTAGGTCATGTAGGAACAGATAAGGTGTTAGAATTAGTGTCAAAAAGTTACTGGTTTCCCAAAATGAGAGAGAAGATAGGATCGCACATAAAAAACTGTTTGAAGTGTATTGCTTTTTCGGCTAAACAGGGCCGTGAAGAGGGTTTCATTCACAACATACCCAAAGAAGAAAAACCGTTCGTGGTAGTACATGTAGATCATTACGGTCCAATAGACAATTCAAGGACGGCTAAAAAGTATATACTAGTGGTAATAGATGCTTTTACAAAATTCGTGAGACTCTACCCGACTAAAACTACAAATACAAAGGAAGTAAATCGAGCGTTAACGGACTATTTTAGAGCGTATAGTAGACCGAAGTTTATTATTTCAGATAGGGGTAGTTGTTTTACCTCTGCAGAGTTCAAGGACTTTTTGTCCAAAGAAGGTGTTCAACACGTAAAGATTGCGACAGGTTCACCCCAAGCAAACGGACAAGTAGAGAGAGTGAACAGGAGTTTAGGACCAATGATAGCCAAATTAGTCAAACCAGAAGAAGGGGTATTTTGGGACCACGTCTTAGAGGTAGTCGAACAGACACTCAATAACACAGTGGGTAGGACTATAAAAGAACATCCTAGTGTAATGTTGTTTGGAGTGAATCAGAAAGGCAAATGGTCGGATAAACTTAAAGAAAATTTGACAGAACTAGAGTCAGGAGATGTACGCGACCTGGCAAAGACACGTAGCAAAGCAGCTCTAGAACAAAAAAAGTCACAGGCATATAACAAACGATACATAGATAAAAAACGGTGCAAGCCCACAAAATATAATATAGGAGACTACGCTATGATAAAAAATTTTGACTCGCACCCGGGGGCGTCTAAAAAACTGATACCGAAATTTAGAGGACCCTACCAGATCGAAAAAAGTCATACGAAACGACAGATATCTGCTTAAAGATGTTGACGGTTTTCAACAGTCGCGACTACCTTACCAAGGAGTATGGGCGGTCGGCAATATGAAACCATGGTTGAACAAGAGTAAAGCGAATGATTGATTGTAAATTTGCAAGATCAGGTGATCTTAATGGTCAGGATGGCCGAGTTGTAGTAATTATTGTAAGAGTTAAGCATGTAACTCACACTGTCAAACCATATTTATTATTGTAAGAGTTAAGCATGTAACTCACACTGTCAAACCATATTTATATTCATGTACTTAAATTATATATTATGTTTATATATACACATCTAGTCGTACATGTAAGATTAAGAATAATAATAAAGAGAGCGTCAGTTTTACGATCGCAGTTAAACCCATCGGACGTGTTTTAAAAGCTTAATAGGTACATACTACACTTTGAAATATCGAAGGTGCATTTTTCAGGCCGAAAGGCAACCTCATGAATTCGTATTTTCCGTTGTTTACGGAGAAAGCTGTCTTTTCAATATCCGCTTCTCTGAGCGGTATCTGGTGGAATCCACTCTTAAGGTCAATTACCGAGAAGTATCTACATTTACCTAATTGAGATAGAACTTCACCTATCTCGGGAATGGGATATTTATCCGAAATTGTTATGGAATTAAATTTGCGGTAATCAATAACCATCCTGTACTTTTTTTCATTGGATGAGTCCGATTTCTTTGGCACTATTCATACGGGCGAATTGTATGGAGACCGTGAAGGTCTAATTATACCATCGTTAAGTAACTCCGGAACTTGCTTTTCTACTTCATCCTTAAGAGCCATGGGATAAGGATAAAATTTCGAATAGATCGGGGTATCTGAGGTTGTGCGAATATCGCCTTTTACAACTATGGTAAAAGTTAATTTTTCATCAGGTTCCGTAAATAAGTTTGGGACATTTTTAATTATGTCATTAACTCTGTTTCTCTGAAATGTATTTAGGTGAACTAGTTTGGTGTCTATTTTATTTACTGCCGTGTAGGCATGTTGCTTTATTCTAATTTTTACTTTATCTTTAACGACCATATAACTATCTCGCGTAAAAATTATTGCTGAGAGTTCTTTCAAGCTATCGTTTCCTACAATGGCATGGAATGATTTAAGGGAGGGTAGAATAAAAAATTTAATATCAGTGTCTCTAAGACCAAATAGATTTACCATTGTAAAGTGGCTGACTTTAACGGGTTGGGTCCGTTTGCCCGCATATCAAAAGCCCGCACACGAATGCCCGCATATCAAAAGCCCGCATCTCAAAAGCCCGCATCACAAAAGCCCGCAGCACAAAAGCCCGCACCACAAAAGCCCGCATGTCATGGGGAAATATGAAGTTCCCCTTAAGAAAACTCTTTTCTGTGATTCTCACAAGATCGAGTATCGAACATTTTGGAAATTGAAGTAAACCAATCAAAACTCTTATAGAAAATATTTTGTGGCTTCGAAAATGGCGTGAAGTAGTTATTCTTCACCACACTCACCTCTTCCCCTCTTTTTTTTTTGCTCGTCCTAAAAAAAGAACGGATTTATTTACCTTATCCACCTCTACCCCTCATTTCCCATCCTAAAATTGGTTAATATCTCTCAATGAATATTTAGTCGTCCTAAAAAGAACGATTTTGGTTTATAGAAAACCACCAATCCACAAAATCACTTCACTTTCACTATTTTGGGAGCAACCGCACTGCTCCAGGCATTGACGAAGAATGCGACAATTCAGAAAAATACCACTTCTTATATACACTTTGTCGAAGACTTTTCTTACGGTAAATTTGTTCTCCGTGATTCTCAAACAATCGAGCATTTTAACTTTTTGAAATTGAAAGAAGCCAATCCCCCTCGAATTGGTAATATTTTTGACAACCAATCAAAACTCATGCAAGATATATTCTCCTTACAAATGTTTACCATTTTAGGAACTTTTTTCTCTTTTATTGGGAGGAATGCTGTTATTATTCATTGGTAAGAGCATCTATTTAACGCATGTACTATGCGCAAAATTGAATTTTGCCTAAATTTCAGCTACAAATAGTATAAAAGAAATGGAGATTGAAACGATTTGGTATAAAAGAAATGGATATTTCCAAATTACTCGCATTAACAACAACCAACTATTCTCCCAACAACACCTTCATCAGCTACACCTTCCACCTCAGCAAATGTGCAACAACAACAGCCAAAACAAACAATAATGCCGCCGATTATCTGCTACAAATTAAATGTAGCGGAGCTTAGTAAACACCTGAAGGGATAACAGGTAGAATACAAAATCCACAACATAAATATAAGCAAGACGATAATTACCACAAGGACAAAAAAGGATCACCAACAAATCCGGGATTTTCTCAAAAACATAAAAACGGAATACAACACGTATACCTGCAAGGAAGACAAGAAGACCCTTTTGGTTCTTAAGGGCATCCATCACAGCTATCTGGTAGACGACATAAAAGATGAGTTAATCAGTGCCGGTATACAGGTAATTGAGGTGACCCCTTATAAAACAACAAGAACTGACCGCAAGTTTAATAGCTTTGTCGTCCAAGTTGAAAAAAATAGCGACATTTCTTTTATTTTCAGCAAAAATTTATTGCTAAACCAAAAAGTTTATTGGGAGAAATTCCAAACCAGTGGCATTATGCAGTGCAAAAACTGTCAGAAGTTCGGTCACGTTGCCAGCAACTGTGGTATGAAGTACAGGTGTGTCAAGTGCAAGGTCGAGCACCTACCTGGAAACTGCCCACGTAGTATCGACAACAAGAAGGACGACGCAGTATTTTGTGCTAACTGCCAGAAGAATGGACATCCAGCGAACTACAAGGGATGCCCCAAATATAAGGAGAAAGTTGCCGAGAGGCTCAAAAAATCGCAAAAGAAGAAGGAACAACGTCAGTTCGCCGTCAACTCAGCCTCGAAAGCGATTAAAGCTGGTCTGAGTTTTGCAGATGTCGCAGCTTTAGGGAGGACAGTGAAACCACAAGGCAATCCAACAACGAAACCAGTGGTCACCAAGCCAGCAGCAAAACCAAGTTTCACCGGCAAGTCTACCAATAAGCCCGCGCCATCATCAACATCAAGGAACACTGTTCCTTCCGGTAAGACTTCGTCTAACATCTTTGAGGATATTGAAAGATTGTTCGGCACTGACCTTTTAACCCTTCTTCAGAAGGCAAGAAAGGTTGTGCCTAGCAACTATGGCATCCTCGACGATAGGGCGAAGACAATTATACTGGGCAAACTTATTTGTGAATTATGTTCCCAATAAATTCGCTCAGTATCTTAACATATAATGTAAATTCTAACTATTCCACAGCCAAACGAAGTTCCTTAAGCTTATTTATTAAGTCTAAGAAACCCGACATTCTTCTCTTACAGGAAACAAGATTGAGCCCAAACAACCCATACAAGCCGGATGGATACAAGACATATCGGGAAGATAAGTCAAGTGACCGAAGTGGGACAGCGATCATCGTCAGAAACACCCTTAAGTGCCAAAAGATACAAATACCAGGACTGACAAGCATGGAAACAACAACCGCTACCATCAAGTTGTCTGAGGTGGAAAATCTGCTGGTTATTTCGGTCTACAACCAATGCCAGGCGCCAAGAGGAAACATCATGCACGATTTAACTGTTATCCACAACATGTGCAGCACACACACCTATTGTGTGATTGGAGGGGATTTCAACGCCAGACACCAGCTTTGGGGAGACGACGAAATATCACCACAAGGGACGGCAATAGTGGAGTGGCTGCATGGTAATGCACATCAACACTCCCTAGTGGTGATTTCACAACCACTAAACACCTTTCCAAGAACACCATCGATGCTGGACTTTTTCTTGGCTTCATCGAACTTCGTCAACATCCTACCGGACTTTCGGAATTACTCCTGCCTTGCGCACGTAAGTGATTCTGATCATTTGGCTGTAGAACTTCGGATTCGACTGAACCATAGAATAATGGTGGAAAATCCTGCACCAGAGCTGCACATCAAATTCAACCGGATCAACTGGATCCAATACGAGTCGGACATCGAAGCAAATGTGATACTGCCAGCAATGGACGAAAACCTCGGCAACAACGAGATTGATGGAGTCATCAATCACTTTGAAGCCGTAGTTAACGCAGCTGTAGACCGACAGAAGACAACCCGAACCAGCAAAGACAGATATGGGCACCTACCTCAACACATCCAAGCAATTCATGCACACAGACAACGGCTGCGAAAAAGGCTACAGAGGATTCTCCACAGAACTTGGAACACCCACAATGACGAGTATAGAAGTGTACATTCCCATCTGGAATGCACCAACGTCATGTTTCGTCGTGCTGTGAAACACTTCAGGGACAACGAATTCAGGCAGAGGCTGGAAGACATAAAACCAGGCCCCGACGCCTTCAAGAAAATCAACTCGCTGGTTGGAAAATCGAGGTCAATGCCTGAAACCATTGAACACGGACAAGATACTGCCACCACCGCAATTGAAAAAGCCGAAGCATTTGCCAACCACTTCGAAAAGAATTTCACGGATCGACCACCAACGCACCTTCCAGAATTCCTAGAAGTAGTGGAAGCACAAGTTCACGAGGCCACAATGTCAACCGATGTCATCACGACTTTCAACACCAGGAATCCAGCAGATGACCCAAATAGCGACGAAGTCTTCACCAACACAGAAGAGGTCGGTAACATTATCCATAGCGGCAACTCAAAGAAGTCATCCGGAACTGACCAAATTTCGAACTTTTTGCTTAAAAAGTTACCAAGCGTGGCCATCCTTCTACTGACCATCATATTCAACAACTGCATTAACAACAGCTATTTTCCGAAATTATGGAAAGTAGCGAAAGTTGTGCCAGTGCCCAAGAAGACAGATCGAACAAATGTCAATGGATACCGACCAATAGCTCTCCTGTGTTGCGTGAGTAAAATTCTGGAGTCATTGATGCTGCGAAAGATCAACCAACTGTGTGCGGAGAGAGGCATAATCCCGACGTATCAATTTGGATTCAGAGCTAGACACTCTACGATACATCCCCTACTGAAGCTTCATAGCGACGTCACCACGTGACTCAACAAAAAGGAGACAACTGTAGCCTGCTTGCTGGACATCGAGAAGGCCTTTGACAGCGTCTGGATTAAAGGACTGATCTTCAAACTAATGGAATATGGTTTTCCGCTCAATATGGTGAGACTTATTAATAATTTCCTAACAAATAGAATTTTCTTCGTACAGGTACAGAATGAGAAGTCGTCAGTCAGAAGCATCAACGCAGTTGTACCCCAAGGATCAAGACTCGGTCCGATCCTCTTTAACATCTTCACAGCTGACCAGCCAATGAATGAAGGCCGAAGCAAAACGCTTCTGTACGCAGACGACTCAGTGACCTACGCCACCTCCCTGTCTCCAGAGATAGCACGAAGAGTTGAGACCCACATCAGGAATCTTTGGGACTACTATCTTAAGTGGGGACTGAAGATAAATAGCAACAAAACGGATCTTATCTGCTTCCGAAATCCTGTAACAGCGACCGGAGGACGCCGAGCATTTGCAACCCGCTGCCATAATATTAAACTGAATCTTCCAGATGATACAGTGGTTCATACCAGAACATCAACGAAATATCTGGGAATCAACTTCAGCGAAAGATTTAAATTCAACCAGCATGCTGACATTACCCTCAAAAGGGCAAACTTTGCATTGCATCTAGTGCACCCGCTTCTCAAGAAGCGCAACGGGCTTAGCAGAAAAACCAAGCTGCTCATATACAAGCAGCTCATCAGACCAGTGATAACTTATGGTTGTCCCATCTGGTTCACAATTTCACCATCAACAATGAAGAAGATCCAGCTTTTCGAAAGGAGAATACTTCGGACCTGCACAGGACTTTGGCGAAACCCGACAACTCTGAAGTACTACTCAACGAGAAGACTCTACGAGGAGGCAGGAATCGCACAGCCGATCAACAAATTTATGATGAAACTATCAGGAAGACTCATCCGAAACCTTGCAGACCACCCAAACACAGAAGTCCGGGAATTAACACAGCAACAAATGGAACCAAGCCATCGGTATCTAAATCCTCGCGCCATCACGGATGCTAGATTTGACGACATCATCCACAACGAAGATACTCCGTTCTACGAAAAATCGGTAAGACATTACAGGGGGTGACTTACTCCCTGTAATCAACGCTAATACTATATTTTCTTTTCTTCCCAACAGGAACAATTAGCTTTTAATTAATTATAAAATATCATAAATAGATTAAGAGTAGTCATAAATATAGTTTTGTAAAACTTTTGTAAACCTAGCCATAAGAAATTCGTCGGGCCCCTTTTGTTGAGCCGACATTTTTAATTTTAGTTATAAGTGTAGATATAAGTCAATTTGTACATATTAGATTGAATAAAAATAATTTCCTAATCGTAAAAAATCGTAAATTACTCGCATTATTCGTTGTTTGTTACGCCGATTGGTGTGGTTGTCTGCTCCAATCGTTCTTTTTAGAGCGATTGGTATTAAAGAGGATATTAATTCCTTCAGAAAGCGTTCTTTTAAGGACGACTAAATGCCTAAATTAAGAGATTTTGCTTATTTCAGTGAGGAGGAGAGGTGAATTTACAGTTCCTGTAGGTGGTTTTGTTACGCGTTAAAAAAAGAGGTTAATATATTGAGAAATGAAAGCTGTGGGGAAGATAATGTCCATATATTCGGATTATTTTCATCTTTTACTGTGAGGAATAGTGTCAGTCTTCCTTTGAATAGACAACTATTCAACTCATGTACTTACGCACACTTGAGATCAGGTTATTTCCAAGACAATTGCGTCTTATCCTCGAAGAAATGTTAAGCAGGCGCCATAAACACTGAAATTATCGCCAAATTCTAAAGATTATAACCATATATTCGCATAATGTTCGTTCTGGGTGGCCCGCTTCGCGGGATCTTAGGGTTTCACCTATCTTTCCGCAGGGTTTAGCACGCTCACGCAACTCCGTTGCTCCGCTAAGGGTATATGCCTTAAGCCTGGCAGGCGCCATAAGCACTATGATATTAGTGCCCAACTAATAAAGATAATGTCCATATATTCGCATCATTTTCATCTTTTACTGTGAGGAATAGTGTCAATCTTCCTTTGAATAGACAATTATTGCACTCATGTACTTACGCACACTTGAGATCAGATTATTTCCAAGATAATTGCGTCTTAACGTCGAAGAAATATTAAGCAGGCGCCATAAACACTGAAATTAGCGCCAAATTCTAAAGATTATAACCATATATTCGCATAATGTTCGTTCTGGGTGGCCCGCTTCGCGGGATCTTAGGGTTTCACCTATCTTTCCGCAGGGTTTAGCACGCTCACGCAACTTCGTTGCTCCGCTAAGGGTATATGCTGGTTGTCTGGCAGGCGCCATAAACAGAAGCAAATAAGCGCCGAATTGAAAAGATAAGGCGAATTTATGCGCATCATGTCGGGTCTATGTATCCCGCTCGCGGAATCTTAGGATTTAAACTGTTTTTTCCACTAAATAAGCGAATAATTCCAAATATTAACTCCATTTACTCGCATGATTTGCGGTCTGCTTTAATCAAATGTATACAAATTCTTTCCATTTTATGAACTTTTTTCTCTTTTATTGGGAGGAATGCTATTATTTTTTTTTAATGGTAAGAGCATCTATTCAACACATGTACTATCCGCACTTGGGCTATGGTTATTTCCTAAACAATTGCGTGTTAAAATAGAAGTAATGTACATTTAAAATTCATTTAATTCACACAGAAATCCATCTGTAAGATGCAAGAAATCATGAGAATCACGGAGAGGGAAGTTGTGTAAAATATATCCTGCAAGAGTTTTGATTGGTTGTCAAAAATATTATCAATTCGAAATGTCTTCGACAAAGTGTATATAAGAAGTGGTATTTTTCTGAACTGTTGCATTCTTCGTCGATGCCTGGAGCAGTGCGGTTGCTCCCAAAATAGTGAAAGTGAAGTGATTTGGCGTATTGGTTACTATTAACCAAAATCGTTCTTTTTAGGACGACTAAATATTCAATGAGAGATATTGACCAATTTCAATTGAGGAGGGGAAGAGGTGGAAATGGTGAATAAATCCGTTCTTTTTAGGACGAGCAAACATTTTTTAAGAGATTTTACACGTTTTCAAAAAAAAGAGGGGAAGAGGTGAGTGTGGTGAATAACTACATCCCACTCCATATTACTGGGAACAAATATTTCTTTCAAGTGATTTGATTGGCTTTAAAATTTTTTAAATTAAAGTGATGAGGTGAATAACAAAACAATAAGCCCGCATCATATGCGGGCTAAATCTGAAAATAAATTGTGCGGGCTTATGGCATGCGGGCTTTTGTGCTGCGGGCTTTTTCATAATATGGCTTTTTCAACATTTCCGCCTATAGAATTTGCGTAAAAGATTTGAGAGTTTGGTAAAGGGTGTTATGTTGCGAACCAGGGTCGAGCCACAGGGGCAACTTCGATACAGGTGAGGAGGACGCGGCATGCTTGTGGTTGCTCGGCTCAGCTCGTCGGACGGGGGTAGTTCTTGTCCCCTCACCATATACCACCTGCTCAACAAACGTTTTGTCCATGCCAAAAAGTTGTGAAAAGAGAAAAAAAAAGGAAGGAAGTTACTCTACGTAGACCACGGACGGACCAAAAAAGATAGAAAAGCAAAAATGAAGGAAAAGAAAATGTCCAAGGACCTGGGCGGATACCCAAGAGAGAGAAGGGAAGGAGCACGCGAACTAACCTAACTAGCCTAAGCTTAAGCTAACTAATCTAACATTAAAAGCTAAGCCCTAAAATATAACTAAGCTAACTTAAAACTACACTAAAACTATCTTACCCTAACCGCAACTCACTTTCCCTAAATCTCTCTTTGATACCGGGTTCGTCATGAACCCGAAACATGCCAGATATTATTGGCAAAGGTTGGCCAGCCCACCCTTGTGTCTTTCGACACAACCTTAGCTATCACTCTGGCCGATGTTGTGAGTGATAGCCCCTCGACGAACCCTCCAGTCACAATTTATGTCAGTATGTACGTAGTGGAAAGTTCGTATGTCGTCGCGTCATGTCATCAACGTTTGTATTGTCCTGTTATGTCATTATCGACCTATAGAAGGACGGCCTTCACAGCTGTTCACACACCAAATGCGAAAATACTTAGCCGCGCATCTTTAAATACACAAGAAAACAAAAAAACTCAACGCCATGAAAGGCTATTTTCCAATATTTAATCAATATAAAAAAACTTAAAACTACCGCAAAAGAAATTCAAAAAAAACTTAATCTAAAATTCTGCACTTAAAGCTATAAAATTTAAAAACTAAGAATCCAAAAATATGTAAAAGACTTAAAACTACTTACGGTTCTATACGGTCCCCCGTTGTCCTGGTACCAGCACGACGAAGAACGTAGATTTGATGAGGGCAAATATGGCCTCTGAGACGCGCACTATCAAATAAGGGCAGAATTCACAAAAAAAATGTTTTCCTAACCTTATCTTAAACTCGAATAAAAAACTAATATAAAAATTAAACCAAAACTAAAACTATGATTTAAAAAAAACAATTCAAAAAAGCAAAAAAAAAGAATTCAATGAAAACCAAAAAAAAAATAAGGCTTCCAGACAGATTAAAAATGAAAATTAAACTGAAATCCAGTGTTTAAACTTTACGCCACTGCGTTTAATGGGGGTAGGTTTCAGCACTTGGTGGTGCGTGTGGTTGTTGTTGCCACAAACCAGGGGGCGGAGCACTTCGGCGCACTGCACTCTATGTTTATTGTATATGATTTGTTTGTGTTTAGTCACTGTTTAATGTTTTTCACTTTTGTAATCTTGTTATTTTATTCAAATTGTCTTTGTTCACTGTTGTTATTGTTTTGTCTGTTGGTTGGTTGCGGCTCTGTGGCCGTACAACCCGAACCTGGTGAAGCGGTTTCGCTGGCCTCCACGGGAGATTGTCCTAGCACCGCACTTAGATGCTAAAGCCCAAGGTTAAAAGGGGGCAGAGGTCCGAGCACCAGGCCAAAAGTGGTGGCCCAAATAAGACCCAAACCTCTGCAGCGACTTTTCCGGTATGAAATGACCTTTCCGCCCTTCAAAAAAAGACCAGATAAAAGTTCGGCTTTATATCCAAGATTTATATTCAACCTTTTTCTCGCAGTGTATTATGGTATAAGCACAACAAAACCTTGCACAAAAAAATCCAATTAACTACGAGGGCATCGACCGCTCAGAAATTACCAAAGTGCACAGCTGTGGCCAGTTGACCGTGAAAGTTTGTATATATGTATAATATTGTATGTACATATTATTTCATTCTTGTTATCCCTCTCCTTGTTTTCTGAGTCACTTGTCCGCCTATTTCTGTTCTTTCTTTCTTTGTCCTCCGTCTATACCCTATTCCTTCTCTTTTTCTTCTATCCATACCTTTCTAATTTCCCTTTCTGTTCAGCTAATTCTGGAAGGAGACAGAAATAGTTCACCTTCCAGTCGTCAAGATTCGTTGTTTCGTCTTGTCTAGTCAATAAAATAAATAATCCTGGTACTAAAATACATATTCTAATCCTAAAACAAAATAAAATAAAATAAAATAAAAACATAGGGACGGGCTACAGTCCGCTTGGGCGAACTGTTGGATACCCTATTCTTATTCCTATCCCTCAAAAGTGGGCGTGACAAAAGTCTAAGTATGGTTGAATTGTTAAGAACGCTCTACATATTTTGTTATATAACATTTAAAGGATTTTATAAAAAAAAAACGCTCCCTAGCTCAAACTTAGGTGTTTCAATAAAATTGTTTTATTTAATTGTGGGCGTGTCAGTAGGCGGATTTAAAAAAAAAATAACACATGAGAATAAAGGGCCCCTAGAGAGTATATATTGTAAATTTCAGCTCCCTAGCTCAAACTTTGAATTTTCAAAAAAAAAAAAAAAATTGTGGGCGTGTCAGTGGGCGGATTTTAAAAATATTTACACATGAGCATAAAGGGCCCATAGAGAGTATATATTATAAATTTCAACTCCCTAGCTCAAACTTTGGATTTTCAAAAATTAATATACCCTTAGAATAGGGTATAAAAAAATTGTTTTATTTATTTGTGGGCGTGTCAGTGGGCGGATTTTGAATTTTTTTTATCCCGAGCAGTTTTAGGAGTCATAGATCATATATACAAAATTTCAGCTTTCTAGCTCAAAATTCGATTTTTTCCAAAATTTTGTTTTTTTGAGTTTGTGGGCGTGTCTGTGGGCGGATTTCAAAAATTCGTAAACTTGATTATTTCGGGACCGTAGAGAGTATATGGTTAAAATTTCAGCTCTCTAGGTCCAGTTTAAAGGCCTAATTTTTGGCTACAGACGGACGGACGGACGGACGGACATGGCTAGATCGACATTACTATCGATGCTGATCATAAATATAGTAACTTTTAGGGGTCTACGGGCAATATTAAGGTATGTTACAAACTATGCGTCAAAATTAATATACCCTTAGAATAGGGTATAAACATATATGTACGTACAAGATCAGCACTGACCTTGCACGAAATCTTAGATGGATTGGAATTGGGACATTGATTTCCAATTAGGGAAATTTAAAAGCGAAAATATAATAAATATATTTAAGTGAAAGGAAAGGAAGAGAATGGAAGAAAGTGGAAGAAAAGAAAACGCGAAGACAAACTAGCAACGATACACAAACTGTCAAAACATATTGCTTGTCGGACGAATGGAAGGATTGCAGGTGAGGAAGTGGTTATTTAAATTATTAATTTCTATTAATTGCAGGAAATGGAGTGGGTAATTAAAAAGGTGAAGGGAAATATTGTCTCACTGAAGTTCGCTCACTAAAAACACGGATTGTACGTCGAATCACGTAAATAATCTCCAGTGAAACATTTGTTTACATTTTTTTTAAGGTACTGGAGTGTGAAGGATGATGGATGCAATCTGACAATGAGGGGGAAGGTAACAAAAGTGGGTCAGTGCAAATCGATCAGTTGTGCTACAACATTTTTGTTTATTTACAGGGTCAGTGTACTGCTCCGTAACAGGCTCGACGGCGTTTGTCGAGTGGTCGTGAGGCAAACGACCTCGTAAAACAACAGAGCAGTGAAATGCTTGGGCTCGACCCGGAGATAATTTTGCCAATGTGTGGCAAGGGCCTACTCCCTGAGATCCACAGATGCTAACCGGGCTGTTCGCTTGAGGCTCCAGAGGTGTAAAAGAGTGTGGAAAGACAGCGATGGCCGATAAAAATACATAAATAAATGAATGAACTATGAAAATAAGTAGGTCAAACTGTTAATAAGTAACTAAGCTACTGAGAAAAGTGAATAAAATTGATAATAAATTAATAAGCTATAAAAATAAATAAATAAATAACATAAAAGGACATCACATAAGATAGATATCACAGAATGTAATGTAAATAAAGTCAATAAATAGATAAAAATACTTAGAACTATGGAAGTCAATGGATAAAATCTGTTATAAATAAATAAACTATATGAATAAATAAGCACTCTATAAATAAATAAATAACCTATGTTCTACAATAAGTAAATAATCTAAGAAGGTCGTTACGTCGTAAGTATCACAGATAAGCTAGTAAGCAACGGCAGGCACGAGTGCGTTAAGTGGTTTGTTCACGAATGAAGGTCCTTGGCATGATATACGCCGGCTTTTCCCCCACTGACGTCTCCTACTTCATATAGGGAGTTCCCAACTCTCTTCAGGATGATTCCTTTTATAAACTTTGGACCAAGTTTTGCATTATAGTTGTCAAGTGCGTTACTCTGCTTGAAATTTCGTTTGTATATTAATTGTCCTACCCTATATTGGACCTCCCTACTTCGTGTGTTATACGCCTTGGATCCCTTTTCATGCGCTTTTACTAGATTGTCAAATATTTTGTTCCTAATTAGCTCTAGTTTGTCATTCTTAAGGACTACTTCCGTATTCATGCCTTTGATGTTGTCCAGTCGTCTGAGGATTTCATAGGCCCCTGCATGTTGGATCATGTGGGTACCAAACACAGCGTAGTAGGGTTCAAACATAGTCGCATCATGCACCACACTCCTCAAGGAAAACGCCGCATCGCTAACATGACGGTCCCAGTTCTTTTGGTCTCCTTTGAGATAGGACCTGATCTTGGCCAAGACCGACCTGTTAACTCTTTCCGATGCATTTGCTTGAGGTGAGTAGAACGCGGTGCGAACATGTTTGACCCCATACTTTTGCAAAAAGCTGGCAAAAAGTTCTGAGACAAACTGTTTCCCGTTGTCCGAATGAAGAAATTCTGGAACACCAAAGACATGAAATAGGTTCTCTTCTAGATATCTAACTACCTCGGCTGCCGTTGCTTTCCTAATAGGTTTTAGGAAAACGTACTTGCTGAAGTGATCTAGCACTATAAATATATGTGTGTTTCCATTCTTTGTCCGGGGATAAGGTCCTAAAAAGTCTACATACAGTCTTTGGAAAGGTAGCTCTGTGATTGTCTGCCGTCCCATTGGCGGTCGAGATATCACATTCAGGGACTTATTGCACTTACATATTTCGCAGCATTTGACAAAATGCTGCACGTCAGTGGCCATACCAGGCCAGAAGTAAAATTGCCTAAGCTTTGCCAAGGTCTTCTGTATGCCGCCATGACCTGCGGATGGGGAATTGTGGGCAGATTGCACAAGGCTCCCACGCAACTCCTTCGGGATCCAGAGTTTCCAGGCTCTGTCTTCTTGTATTGCGTCACCGGTCCGAATGTCTGTTCGTTTATATACGAATCCGTCCGAAACGCAAATGTCGGGAAGTTGGTTTTGTTTGTCGGTCACGGTTTTCCTTAACTCATCATACTCTTCCGAGGAAAAGAATCGTGAGTTAAGGTCTACCTGGAGTATGTCACGTTCGTTGGCGAGCTCCTCCATATGGATGCGAGAGAGAGTGTCAGGGACTACATTTTGGACGCCTTTCCGATGCTCGATCGCGAAGTCAAACCCTTGAAGTTTTAGGCTCCATCTGGCTAGTCGGCCAGATAGATCTTTTTGGGACATCAGCCACTTCAGACTTGCATGATCGGTTATAATCGTAAAGGGGAGTCCTTCAACATAGGCCCTGAACTTCTTTACTGACAGAACGGCCGCATAGCACTCAAGTTCCGTGACGCTATAATTTCGCTGTGCGGAATTAAGCTTCTGGGACATAAATGCTATGGGTCGTTCGTTGTTCTCTGCATCCATCTGGAAGATCACGCTTCCTACCCCTGTCGTTGATGCGTCGCATTGTATGTAGAAGCGTTTCGTGAAGTCCGGATTCGTGAGTATGGGTGCGGACACCAAAGTCGCCTTAAGCTTTTTAAACGCGTTTAGCGCTTCGTCCGTCATGTTGAAAGTCAGTCCTTTCTTAAGGCAGTCGGTCATAGGGGCAGCTAAAGCTGCGAAGTTCGGAATAAATCTCCGATACCAACCTGTCATTCCCAGAAACCGACGGAGTTGTTTGGGAGTCTTGGGTACCGGAAACTCGTCGACTGCAGACACCTTGTCCGGATCAGTTCGCAAACAGCCATCGCCGACTATGTAACCTAGGTATTTTATTTCGCGGTAACAAAACTTGCTCTTTTCGACATTTATTGTCAGTCTCGCGTCTCTGAGGCAAGTTGCCACTTCCGAGAGCGATCTGGTGTGCGTTTCAAAATCTGGAGAGCAAACCAAGAGGTCATCGAGATAAACAAAGACAAACTCCCTCAAACGAGCGGGTATGACTTTGTCCATTAGCCGGCACATTCTCTGGGCAGCATTGCACAAGCCGAACGGCATAACCGTGAACTGGTACAATGGCCGCCCAGGGACTGTGAAGGCTGTCTTCTCTCTTGATTTGGGCTCCAGAGGAATCTGCCAGAACGCGTCTTTTAGGTCAATACCGGATATATATCTGGTATCCTGTAACCTACTCAGAAGTCCCTCTATGTGTGGAAGTGGGTAGGCGTCCTTTTTTGTCACCGCGTTTACCTTTCTGGAGTCCAGGCACAATCTATTTTTGCCGGGTTTTCTCGCCAGCACAACCGGCGAGCTCCAAGCACTATTGCTCTCCTCGATGACTCCCAAGGAAATCATCCGATCTAACTCATCATACAAGAGCTTCTGAATCGCTGGTGAGATTGGGTAGTGTCTTTGTTTAATGGGAATCTTTTCGTCTTCCACCTCGATGATATGTTGTTCGAGCTTAGTCTTGCCCAATCCCATCGACGCGAATGAGGGAAACAACAGTTTGATCTGCTCCAACTGGCGTGATTGTGCTGATGAGAGCGCCTGGAACGGTGTTCGCTCCTTGTTCGGTGATGGCACGTCGAGTTCGCTGATCACGTTCGGGGCGACTTTGAACGCCCTCCAAAAATCTACCCCCAAATAAAGAGTTTGCTGCAAGTTTGGCACCACGAACAGCTCTAGTGTTTGAGACTTGCTGCCCCATGAGATCGTGGTTTTAAATCGTCCCTCTATTCGTTGTTGATTTCCGTCAGCTGTTTTAATGTCAGTCGTCATTTTCGTCATTGATATGCGCTGCCTATCTAGGAACTCTAACGCTCCGTTTCCTAAGCAGCTAATTGATGCTCCGCTATCCAATAGGCCCAGGAGCTCTTCACCGTCAATTCCTACTTTAGCTTAGGGCCTATTGTCGTCATTAAGGGATATCACAGATTCTAAAATGTTTCTCTTACGTCGTCTATTTATTGCACAAATTTCCCTAAGCCTATTAATTTTTTTATATTTTCTGCTATTGTTAACTGACAGGACCACTTCCTCGCCAAAGATTCTTTTTCTTGCTTCGGCGTATTCCTGAAGCCTTTGGTGAAGACTTTTTCGTGGGATCACGTTCCGGATAGAGGTTTCTTTGGCCTTCGGTTCCCGCTTCAGGATTTGAAGTTGGTCGGTGCCCGTGATCCCCAGGTTTTCGTTCATTCTCTGGCTTGCTTCATCGTGGTCTGATTTTCCGGGTGAGTGCGATTCAGCGGCGGAAGGCTCCCGGATGCCCCGCCGACTTTGGAGTTTCCCTGGCACTTGGAACACTGAAAGTTTATACTTCCTTGACCACAGCTAAAGCAAGTCAGGGAATGAAATTGAGAGGGACAGGTTATTTGACTCGTTCCTACCTTTTTCGTTATGTCCGTTTGACCGTTCAGGTCAGTCCTATTTGCGTTTTCCCTTCTGTAAGGGTTAGTCTGTCTCTGTGTTCTGTTATTTTGGAGGGCAGCTATCTCCAAGTCCTCGTCCTCGTGCTGCTCATCATATGTTCTATGATGTGAGTGTGTATGTTCGTCGAGTTCTGTTACGTGGCGTTTGAATTTAATGTCTCTGTCCGTTAAATGTTTTTCTGCTCGTCGACATTCGTCTCTTAAGTCTTGGATGCTCCTAATGGAACATCCGAAGATGAGCGTCGCTACCCGGTCTTTAATGTTTTGTCGTATAATGTCTACCAAGTCCCGTTCGTGTGGTCGGTTTGTCATCTGTAGTGTCAGTGAACGTATGTCGCTGTAAAAGTCGTCGAAGCTCTCATGGGGCAGTTGTCTTCTGTCCATTATTGACCTCAAAATTTCGTGGTCTCTGCGATTGTCGCCAAACTGCCTACGCAACTCTCTTATGAGGTCATAATAGTTCAGACCTTCGTCATCCCTATTTTCCTGCATATACTGCCAGTACCATCTTTCAGCATGGCCAGTCAGGAGGTGGTGGAATTGGGAGAATAAATTGTTATCAGACAGGCCGTTCTGTCGCTGCAGGGTTTCGACTCTAAAGATAAAACTTTCTACAGACATTGTCCGCTGCGTACCGTCGAATTTGAGCCCCCACTTGTGAACCGGTAGCTGAACCCTTCTTTCGGCATCTATGAAGGATTGCCGCTCCTCCGCCTGTTGCCGCCCTGGGACAGTCTCCCGAGTTACCCCTGACCGTTGTTGCCTAGTTGTCTCGTTTTGTCGTCGGTCAGTCCGTGGAGGTGGCTCATGCTGTGCTGCAACAGAGAGCTCGAGGTCATTGAGCCTGTTATTAATGGCCTTCAGACTGTCCTGAAAGGTCTCCATCATGCCTTTCATGGTATCGGCGAATATGGCCATCGTCTCGCCTGGCTTCTCTCTTGCAGCAACGGAGACCATCTGGTGTACTCGTCTCGTACTCTGTCCGTTCTCTACCTGAGTCTGTTCTTGTAAGTCACAGTCCTCTACATATACGTTGTCTTGTCTTAAGTTGTCCGTTCTTGCTATGGGGTTTGTTCGTTGTGTCAGCGATGGTTTGTTTTGAGTTTGTACGGCGTCCTGTCTCTCCAGTGGAACCCTTTTCTTTGTAAACGTAAGTTCTGTTCTGTTGTGCGGTTCATCGTAGGCGTTACGTCGTTTTGGAAGGGATGTTTGCTCGTCCCCTGATTCTTCGTGAATCGTTGAGACGGGGGGAGCTACCTTCGAGTCCGTTTCGTTGGTTCTGTCAATGTCAGTGTGTCGGTTGGTGAAGTCGTCTGGGTTACGTTGAAGAAAGTCGTAGAAGTAGGTCGTCAAGTCAGTAACGTCCAACCCCGATGTCCCTGTAGTGGGTCGTCTTCCTCTTAGTTCTCTACTTTGGAGGGACGTGCTGTTCCCCGGTGGTGGTAGCGAGGACTGTAGGTCCCAAGCCGAAGTGTTTTTAGGGACCGCCCCCGAGTCGCTTTGCCTATTGTGACTCATTATTTTGTTGTTATTATTTATCTGTTTATTTGTTATGTATAAGAAATTTTTATGTGTTTTTTTTTTTTATATGTATGTATTTGTTTTATTTATTTATTTATTTTTTTGTGCAGAACTGCGTTGGTGTGTGAACTACTGATCCGGTTCTCCGCAAACCGTTCTATAGATCGTTAGTCCGCATAAGTAGGTAAATGTTCGTAAAAGTCGACTCTACGTCAAGTCGGATTGTGACCGGTGTCTCGGCATCATAACGAGTGTTGAAATATGTCCTTTCCACCCTACCACAACTCGCTATCCGGCTTAACCAAATGCTAGGCTGGCAGGACTTCTAGGGCACACTTCAACACGGCCAAAGTCCACAGGCCTATGTTTACGCCTCACGAAAGAACTGGCGAAAAGCCTTGATCTTTCGGCAGCAGCTAACATTTGGCCTGCCTACTTTGACCCGCTCGTAGATCTTTTACAGACTTCAGACTACCTCACGAGATCCTCTGGCTATACGCCTAAGGATTGGAATAGCCGTCATCCATCTGCTTCCGACCCACAAGCATAAGGAGTCCTTGAACATGAAGAAGAAAGATAGAAAAGTAAAAAAATTAAAGTTGAAAATTATTCTAATCGCGAAGGCTGTTGTAAGTCCAAGGTGATGACCTTCGAAAGTGAAAATCATCCCCTTGGAGTTTCAAACTGGCCTAGCCGAAATCGTTGGGCGCCATTGTTATGTTGCGAACCAGGGTCGAGCCACAGGGGCAACTTCGATACAGGTGAGGAGGACGCGGCATGCTTGTGGTTGCTCGGCTCAGCTCGTCGGACGGGGGTAGTTCTTGTCCCCTCACCATATACCACCTGCTCAACAAACGTTTTGTCCATGCCAAAAAGTTGTGAAAAGAGAGAAAAAAAGGAAGGAAGTTACTCTATGTAGATCACGGACGGACCAAAAAAGATAGAAAAGCAAAAATGAAGGAAAAGAAAATGTCCAAGGACCTGGGCCGATACCCAAGAGAGAGAAGGGAAGGAGCACGCGAACTAACCTAACTAGCCTAAGCTTAAGCTAACTAATCTAACATTAAAAGCTAAGCCCTAAAATATAACTAAGCTAACTTAAAACTACACTAAAACTATCTTACCCTAACCGCAACTCACTTTCCCTAAATCTCTCTTTGATACCGGGTTCGTCATGAACCCGAAACATGCCAGATATTATTGGCAAAGGTTGGCCAGCCCACCCTTGTGTCTTTCGACACAACCTTAGCTATCACTCTGGCCGATGTTGTGAGTGATAGCCCCTCGACGAACCCTCCAGTCACAATTTATGTCAGTATGTACGTAGTGGAAAGTTCGTATGTCGTCGCGTCATGTCGTCAACGTTTGTATTGTCCTGTTATGTCATTATCGACCTATAGAAGGACGGCCTTCACAGCTGTTCACACACCAAATGCGAAAATACTTAGCCGCGCATCTTTAAATACACAAGAAAACAAAAAAACTCAACGCCATGAAAGGCTATTTTCCAATATTTAATCAATATAAAAAAACTTAAAACTACCGCAAAAGAAATTCAAAAAAAAACTTAATCTAAAATTCTGCACTTAAAGCTATAAAATTTAAAAACTAAGAATCCAAAAATATGTAAAAGACTTGAAATTACTTACGGTTCTATACGGTCCCCCGTTGTCCTGGTACCAGCACGACGAAGAACGTAGATTTGATGAGGGCAAATATGGCCTCTGAGACGCGCACTATCAAATAAGGGCAGAATTCACAAAAAAAATGTTTTCCTAACCTTATCTTAAACTCGAATAAAAAACTAATATAAAAATTAAACCAAAACTAAAACTATGATTTAAAAAAAACAATTCAAAAAAGCAAAAAAAAAGAATTCAATGAAAACCAAAAAAAAAATAAGGCTTCCAGACAGATTAAAAATGAAAATTAAACTAAAATCCAGTGTTTAAACTTTACGCCACTGCGTTTAATGGGGGTAGGTTTCAGCACTTGGTGGTGCGTGTGGTTGTTGTTGCCACAAACCAGGGGGCGGAGCACTTCGGCGCACTGCACTCTATGTTTATTGTATATGATTTGTTTGTGTTTAGTCACTGTTTAATGTTTTTCACTTTTGTAATCTTGTTATTTTATTCAAATTGTCTTTGTTCACTGTTGTTATTGTTTTGTCTGTTGGTTGGTTGCGGCTCTGTGGCCGTACAACCCGAACCTGGTGAAGCGGTTTCGCTGGCCTCCACGGGAGATTGTCCTAGCACCGCACTTAGATGCTAAAGCCCAAGGTTAAAAGGGGGCAGAGGTCCGAGCACCAGGCCAAAAGTGGTGGCCCAAATAAGACCCAAACCTCTGCAGCGACTTTTCCGGTATGAAATGACCTTTCCGCCCTTCAAAAAAAGACCAGATAAAAGTTCGGCTTTATATCCAAGATTTATATTCAACCTTTTTCTCGCAGTGTATTATGGTATAAGCACAACAAAACCTTGCACAAAAAAATCCAATTAACTACGAGGGCATCGACCGCTCAGAAATTACCAAAGTGCACAGCTGTGGCCAGTTGACCGTGAAAGTTTGTATATATGTATAATATTGTATGTACATATTATTTCATTCTTGTTATCCCTCTCCTTGTTTTCTGAGTCACTTGTCCGCCTATTTCTGTTCTTTCTTTCTTTGTCCTCCGTCTATACCCTATTCCTTCTCTTTTTCTTCTATCCATACCTTTCTAATTTCCCTTTCTGTTCAGCTAATTCTGGAAGGAGACAGAAATAGTTCACCTTCCAGTCGTCAAGATTCGTTGTTTCGTCTTGTCTAGTCAATAAAATAAATAATCCTGGTACTAAAATACATATTCTAATCCTAAAACAAAATAAAATAAAATAAAATAAAAACATAGGGACGGGCTACAGTCCGCTTGGGCGAACTGTTGGATACCCTATTCTTATTCCTATCCCTCAAAAGTGGGCGTGACAAAAGTCTAAGTATGGTTGAATTGTTAAGAACGCTCTACATATTTTGTTATATAACATTTAAAGGATTTTATAAAAAAAAACGCTCCCTAGCTCAAACTTAGGTGTTTCAATAAAATTGTTTTATTTAATTGTGGGCGTGTCAGTAGGCGGATTTAAAAAAAAAATAACACATGAGAATAAAGGGCCCCTAGAGAGTATATATTGTAAATTTCAGCTCCCTAGCTCAAACTTTGAATTTTCAAAAAAAAAAAAAAAATTGTGGGCGTGTCAGTGGGCGGATTTTAAAAATATTTACACATGAGCATAAAGGGCCCATAGAGAGTATATATTATAAATTTCAACTCCCTAGCTCAAACTTTGGATTTTCAAAAATTAATATACCCTTAGAATAGGGTATAAAAAAATTGTTTTATTTATTTGTGGGCGTGTCAGTGGGCGGATTTTGAAATTTTTTTATCCCGAGCAGTTTTAGGAGTCATAGATCATATATACAAAATTTCAGCTTTCTAGCTCAAAATTCGATTTTTTCCAAAATTTTGTTTTTTTGAGTTTGTGGGCGTGTCTGTGGGCGGATTTCAAAAATTCGTAAACTTGATTATTTCGGGACCGTAGAGAGTATATGGTTAAAATTTCAGCTCTCTAGGTCCAGTTTAAAGGCCTAATTTTTGGCTACAGACGGACGGACGGACGGACGGACATGGCTAGATCGACATTACTATCGATGCTGATCATAAATATAGTAACTTTTAGGGGTCTACGGGCAATATTAAGGTATGTTACAAACTATGCGTCAAAATTAATATACCCTTAGAATAGGGTATAAACATATATGTACGTACAAGATCAGCACTGACCTTGCACGAAATCTTAGATGGATTGGAATTGGGACATTGATTTCCAATTAGGGAAATTTAAAAGCGAAAATATAATAAATATATTTAAGTGAAAGGAAAGGAAGAGAATGGAAGAAAGTGGAAGAAAAGAAAACGCGAAGACAAACTAGCAACGATACACAAACTGTCAAAACATATTGCTTGTCGGACGAATGGAAGGATTGCAGGTGAGGAAGTGGTTATTTAAATTATTAATTTCTATTAATTGCAGGAAATGGAGTGGGTAATTAAAAAGGTGAAGGGAAATATTGTCTCACTGAAGTTCTCTCACTAAAAACACGGATTGTACGTCGAATCACGTAAATAATCTCCAGTGAAACATTTGTTTACATTTTTTTTAAGGTACTGGAGTGTGAAGGATGATGGATGGAATCTGACAATGATGGGGAAGGTAACAAAAGTGGGTCAGTGCAAATCGATCAGTTGTGCTACAACATTTTTGTTTATTTACAGGGTCAGTGTACTGCTCCGTAACAAGGGTTTGAGACAAGGTCTGCTTGAATGTAGTTTTTATTAGATTTGCCACAAAAAGACAATTAAAGTTATTTTTAGAATAAAATTATTTCTTTCACCGATTCCAATTAATAGATGATCGGTGGTCTAATGTGGATTGGATTTGCCACAATTAAACACAAGTTATTTTAAAATAAAATTATTTCTTTCACCGATTCCGATAAGTAGATGATCGGTGGTCTAGTGTGGATTGGATTTGCCACAAAAAGACAATTAAACGCAAGTTATTTTTAGAATTTATTTCTTTCACCGATTCCAATTAATAGATGATCGGTGGTCTAATGTGGATTGGATTTGAGACAATTAAACACAAGTTTTTTTAAAATAAAATTATTTTTCCTTTTTTATAAATTTCAAATATAGATTCACTTTTCAAAATATAAATTTAGTATAATAAATTTGATAAATAAATTTCACTTCATAAATATATTGGCAATATAAATTTTTTTTTCTTAATCTAATCTTACATAAGTACTGGGTTTCTTACACTAGTGCGGCTCGTTGCATCCTTGGAGCGGCTATCAATACTAGTTGACTCCTTTTCCTCTGGTTGTGGGTTTTCCAGCTACTGGGGGGCCTCTTTTCTCCTAGGTCGTTTTTCACAGGAATGTTTAATTAAACACTCAGATGTGATAGCACCCGCGAACACAAATTATTAGTTTGGTTATTTTTTTTATTAAAAACGCGGGTCCCTGCTCGGGCGCCAGTTAAACTAATCACTTTAAATTTTATTAAAAAAATATAACTTTATTTTTCAAATCTTTAATTTCACAATTTCTTAGTTTTGAACAATTTACTTTGGTAGACTTAAACTCTTAACGAAAATGAATTACTTAACTTTCAAGACTTGATTAGGCAACGTAACTTAATATTGTAAACTTAACTAGGCAACTGAACATCGATTGATTGAAGCCTTTGCTATTTATAGTCCACTTGATGTGTGGGTCTGCTCCAGAAATATCATCATATTTTCGGGGGATGAATGGTGACACGATCGTACGTGCTCAATGTGTTTATTTCATAGAGATTGCCATCTGCACTTCTTGTGCGTAACATTGTTGTTTATGGTCAATCTAATGGCACTGCTTGTGTCGACCGACTTTGTTGTTGATGTTACCTGGTGGATGGGAATGGCTGCTTCTTTGTTGCGGAGTGGATCGATTATTTAATGTGGTTGTTTATTTCATCTGGTGGATGGGGATGGCTGGGCCGTTACTTTGTTGTGGAGTGGATTGTGCCTCGCCTCGTCAATAAACTCTTTGTCGTCAATAAACTCTTCTTTATTTCGTTTATTAACTAATATAAGGGATGCAGTTTGTTTGCTAGCTAATGTATTTCATCCGTTTCTAGTCTTCTTGTTGAAATTGTTCCCAGCATTAGCCTCGCCAATGAAGAAATCATTGATTGGTTTCACGAAAACGTGGAGTCATCTGGTAATTGTGCCCATTCAGCAGAAATTGAGAGCGCTGATGAAGGTGAAGGTGAAGCTGAGTCGGCCCCCACTTTATCAAAAGTTTAATCAGAAGATGCAGTTCGATCCTTAAACATTTGTTTGCAATGGGCCGAAGAGAACAACATTCCAACAGAAGAGATTTTATTGCTACAAAAAATTAAAGAGAGGGCAGTTTTAAAAAACATAAATTCGCAAAAAACTCAATCTAAAATATCCAACTTCTTTAAGAGAAAAACTTAATATTCTGTATGTATCACATATTAATTTTTGAAAATTTCATTTTCGTATTTAATAAAAATATGCTCAAAAATAATTTTTTGTTTTGGTTTCACCAAAGTTTTTTCATAACATTGTCGTTATCTATAAGAAAATAAGCTATTTCAACAATAATTTGTATCAAACAAAAATACAACCCAGTAAGTGCAACAACCTCGGCTATT